>JAKELL010000200.1:0-86416 GCA_021524915.1 Lactarius akahatsu
CAACTCGAAGACCTCCACGCATACTTCGGACGGGACGAAAGCCTTCAGCCCCATCCAGCCTTCTACGCAAGCACCTTCGCCAACCACAATTACGACGTGTACGGATCGCCACCAAACAAGAAGCCTAAGTCAGGCAAGCGTCCGTGGTAGACGTAACATTAAGACCAAGATCCCACCGTGGCCAATCCTACAACTAAAGAACTTTGGGTCCCGTTCAGGCCCTACTACATCGACAGAAGAGGAGATCGCAACGTCCCGAAGAGATATTTGGGATCCGCATTTTGGAAGGACGACGCGGAGGAGGGGAGAAACACCAGGCTACGTCACTTACTATTTCGATCGACAAAATCAATCACAGCTCATCCCGGTAGAATTCAACTTCGACAACCACTGTTGGGTAGAAGTTCGTTGGGACGCCGGAAGAGAGAAACTCCAAGCTACTAGACCAGCAAGCTCAATCCTCAACCTAGACATCAAACAATCAGAAGTCGTCACCAGAGATCAGTGGGGAACAATCGACGGGGAGGACGAAGAACCCATCAGGTCCCCAACACCCAAGACACCCGCACCATCGCCATCAATCAGAAGCAACCCAGAAGAAATCGTCATCAGAGACGAACAGGAGGAGGAACAACTAAAACAAATCGCTGAGTTGATTCCCACTGACATGTCAATAACCATCCCAACCATGGCCGCAGCCCGAACAGCCCTACTGGGCAAAGAATACCAACCACTCCCCCGGAGGACCACCCGACGGGGGAGGAGGAGGACCACCAGGAGGAAACCCAGACGACAACCCGCAAGACGACCAAGCAGGCATACCAACGTTCACAATGCCTGACACCGACAAATTCATCGGGAAAGAACCCAAGATCTTCACCGGAAATCGTGACGAAGCAGAAGCCTTCCTTGCCCAATGGAATCGGTTCGCAGGAGTCAACGCCGCAAACAAGAGCCTCAAAGTCCCCTACATCAAAGCGATGATGTTCCTCACTTATGTCCAGGGACCACTCGTCGACGAATGGGCGACAGAAACAGCCAAATGGCTCGACGCCCAAGCCAACAGAAACGATCCATGGCTCTGGGCAGGAGTAGAGCTCGCATTTAAAGGACAATTTCGTGACAACCTGGAAAAGGATCGCGCAAGAGTAGAGCTCGACAAAGGGTTCAGGATGATGAATGAGGACATTGACAGCTACGTCACTAAATTTGAAAAGCTGGTCCGACAGGCTGACTACCGGACTGGACGAACCACTCGTTCTCGACAAATTCACCAGAGGCGTTCCTCTCAAACTGTACCAAAACGCCTACCAATTCCACAACCCGCGCAGCTACTCCCAATGGAAAAGCGCGCTCATCGAACAACAGAAGAGGTACCTTCACATAAAAGCCAGAGAAACCGGCTTTGGGAGGCAACCACAAACTGTGCAACGACCTCGCCCGAACCAGCCACTCCGGTTCCAACCTCCGCAACGACAAGGAAACCAACAAGGGTGGCAACAATATCGCAACCACCCAGACGCAATGGACACCACCCCCGGAAGAATCAGGGCGAGGGTCGCGGAGATAGGCGACGTTAACAGAAACCACCCAGAGGATCCCAAGAGATTGGACCCCGGAGGAAGACCTCCATTCCCACCAAGAGGTGGATTCACGCAACGTCGAGGAGGAGGACGAGGAGTCCTAAACATAAGGGACGTAACCTGCTACAACTGTAACCAGAAGGGACACTTCTCACGAGACTGCAACCAGCCACGAAGGGCAGCGAGGAAGAAGCGCATACATCGAAGAAGTCCCTACCGCACCGCAAAGCGTAGCGGAGGAACCCTCTCATCGACCTGGACGAACCAGTCCAAGGCAACAGAGGCACCGTCAGCTCTCCAGTGAGCGACCTGCTGACTCAAGTCGTAGGCACTACCGGAGGAACAAGAGGGGAATGTTTCATGAGGGAAATGATGGGGAGACAGGATTTTCCGAACGCCTGAACCCAACGGCCTGGGTGAGGGCTTTAAATTGTAACTCAACATTTATCACGCACTATCGATCTATGCACGTCCCAGTTTCGATTCGCACAAGTTACTTCATGGCCGACAAAAAAGCACTAGTGGACTCCGGAGCCACTCACAACTTCATACACCCAGACTTCGTCAGAAGAATGCATCTGGGAACCAAGGAACTACCGAAACCCGCGCAACATATGGAACATTGACGGGACGCACAACAAAGGGGGAAAAATCACCCATTATATCGATTTAAACATACAAACTGATGGAAAACTCAAAACCATTCAGTTCCTAATTACCAACGTAGGAGGAGAAGATATCATCCTCGGCTACCCCTGGTTAGCAACATTCCAACCACGGATACAATGGGCCTCCGCCACAATGGATACGAAACAGTATCCCATCATCATACGAACCACCAATCCCAATAAACCACCGACCCAAGCTACAGCCCAAACAGAACTTCGAAGCATCATCACAAAAATGCAGGATGACGAACGAATGCAAGCCTTCGAAGAGCTAGAAGAGACAGTCCCGGTACATTTACGAACAACAGCAACCGACCTGGCAATAGCGGCACGTGAAACAGCAGGAAAGGAAGGAGCTCCCAGAAGAATACAAGAGACACGCAAAAGGTATTCAGCGAAGAGGAATCCCATCGATTCCCGCCGTCTAGACCCTGGGATCATGCCATCGACCTTAAACCAAACGCCCCAGACCACATCAACTGCAAAAGTCTATCCGCTCAATCAAACGGAAGACAAAGCACTAGAGGAGTTTCTGGACGAACAACTGGCGAAAGGATACATCAGACCATCCAAATCACAGTACGCAGCCCCTTTCTTCTTCGTCAAAAAGAAGGACGGAAAACTACGCCCGGTGCAGGACTACAGGGAGCTCAACACATGGACCATACGCAATCAGTATCCTCTACCACTCATACCCCAGCTAATCGCAGATCTCAGTGGGGGATGGATATTCTCGAAGTTCGACGTCCGGTGGGGATATACCAATATCAGAATCAAACCCGGCGACGAACACAAAGCAGCATTCAAGACCTAAACGGGGATTCTTCGAACCCTTGGTAATGTATTTCGGGATGACAAACGCGCCAGCAACTTTCCAAGCCATGATGAATTGGACCTTCGCCCCTCTTATCGAACACCACGAAAAGAAAGGAACTATTATTCGTGTATACATGGACGACATAGGAGTAGCCACGGCTACAACAAAGGAAGCACATACGGAAGCCATTCACGACATTCTGGACTTACTGGAGCAAAACGACCTCTACCTCAAACTGGACAAATGCACATTCCACTCAGACACCCTCGATTACCTGGGGGTAATCATTAAGAAGGGGGTGATTCGCATGGACCCTGTCAAAATCTCCGGAATCCGCGAATGGCCGATCCCCAAAAACGTCAAACAGGTACGATCATTCCTAGGATTCTGCAACTTTTACCGCGCTTTCATCCGAGGATTTGCCAATCACGCACGACCACTCAACAAACTCACACGCAAAGACGTGGAATGGCAATGGGGAACAGAACAACAGGCAGCGTTCGACAAACTCAAAACCCTCGTCACGGAAGAACCGGTACTCAAACATCCGGAACTGGACAAACCCTTCGAACTGGAAGTCGACGCCTCGGGATACGCGGTAGGAGCGGTACTGCTCCAACGCGATAAAGACAACAAACGACACCCAATCGCCTACTACTCCAACACCCTCAACGCAGCAGAAAGGAATTACGACATCTACGACCTGGAACTGTTAGCCATTGTCAAGGCACTGAGGAACTGGAGACCATACCTCGCCGGATCACCCCACAAGATCAAAGTGTTCTCCGACCACATGAACCTGCAGTACTGGAGATCTCCACAAAAGATTAGTAGACGGGTAGCAAGGGAAGTGCTAGAACTCTCCGAATACGACATAGAGATTCACCACATCAAGGGAACGGCGAATGGAAGAGCAGACGCCCTATCAAGGAGACCCGACTATGACCAAGGAGAGCACGACAACGAGCAAGTCACAGTACTCCCGGACCACATATTCGTCAGAGCTGCAACAATCGACACAACGGACAACCCAACACGCATGAGCACAACAATCCCTGTGGAGGAAATGCAGCCCACATACCCAGTATACACCCAGGACAACGACATTGTCACGAAGTGGGTAGACCCGCACAGACTCAAATGCATCGAAGGCACCTGGTACAAAGAAGGGCGAAGAGTAGTCACAGGCGACGCTCACGAACGGAAGCGTATTATACAGGCCCACCACGACACGCTCGCATATGGACACCCGGGAATCAACCGAACCATCAAACTGATCGAGAGATACTATTGGTGGCCAGGACTCCGGCAAGAAGCACAAGATTACGTTAAAGGATGCGCGGACTGTCAACGAATCAAAGTCAACAACAGACCAACACGTGCACCCCTACAACCAATATTCCTGAAACCGGAAGCAACCCCGTTCGAAGTCATAGCCCTAGATTTCATCACCAAACTACCCCAATCAAACGGCTGTGACTCCATACTGACAGTGACAGACCACGACTGTTCTAAAGCGGCAGTATTCATCCCGTGCCTAGAAGAAATAAGCGCAGAAGGAACTGCGGCCCTGTACGTGACACATGTTTTTCCCAGATTCGGACTGCCAGCGCGCATCATCAGCGATCGAGACCCCAGATTCGCATCAAAGTTTATCCGCGAACTATGCCGAATACTCGGCATAGAACAGAACATCTCCACCGCGTATCACCCCAGAACCAACGGCCAATCGGAACGAACCAACCAGTGGCTAGAACAATACCTGAGGTTCTGGGTCAATGAACGACAGGACGACTGGACACAATACCTACCAATGGCGGAATTCACGCATAACAACTGGCCCAACGAATCGACCAAGGAATCTCCGTTCAACGTCCTCATGGGGTACAACCCACGCGCTGATTGGATCGATCGACCATCCCCCATTCCGCAAGTGGCGCTGCGGGCGCAGCAATTCAAAAAGGCCAGAACCCGCGCCCAGGAACTGATGATCAAAGCGCAGCAGGGATGGATCAAACACAAGGACACCCCAAAATACCAAATCGGGGACCTCGTGTGGCTCGAAGGGCGCCACCTACGTACCAACCAGCCAACGGCAAAACTTGCGCCCCGAAGACATGGACCCTTCCAGATCATTCAGGTGATGTCCGCAGTCAATTACCGCCTAGAACTTCCCACGCAGTGGAGCATCCACCCAGTATTTCACACGGACCTCCTTACTCCGTACAAAGAAACTCCCACACACGGACCAAACTATCAGCGCCCGCCACCGGACCTGATCAATGGAGAAGAAGAATATGAGGTCGAGAAGATTCTGGACTCCCGGCGATTCGGCAGGACAAGGAAATTACAGTATTTGGTCAAATGGCGCGGATACCCGGACTCAGACAACCAGTGGGTCTCCAAGGATGACGTATTTGCTGATGAAGCAATTCGGGAGTTCAAACGTTCAAACCCCGCCAGAGAAGTACATATAAACGCAGGGAAATCCCAAGAGACGTCCCCATCTCCTTCACCCACTCTCCCATACACTCATGTCCTCATCCCCAGTCCAAGTGCACTATGTCCTCGACGACCTACTCCCAATCTCAGTACAACCTACCCTCATCGTTCAGAACGTGCCATCATCACCCCTGTCGCTTCCCCAGTCCATTTACAACGGAGACAGTCGTCCACCTACCCCCCTACCATCCCTCATTCCTTCACCAACCTCTACAAGAGTTGGTACAAGAGATCCTTCGCCGACACACATGTCAACGTCCGCAGAACCCGATACGGACGAGACTCCAATTCAAGAGGACCGGGACTTCGACCGGTACCTATCAGAGGAACATTGCCCTCTACACCAACACCTCACTTACGGCAACCACCTCACCACCACGCACAACGAAACCCCTCCGCTATGCACCACGGACGGGGAACCAATACGTATGCCGAAAGCTGCTCGACCCAAGGTCCGCATCTACCGTGCGGAAGAACACAGCCCGGTTTCCCGACGCCAAGTGGAGACTCCTCCACCCCTCGGGTTCCAATTCAACAGGGGAGTACACTATATCCCTTTCCAGATCCGCGATGCTCAGGACCGGCTGCACCCAGCTCGGTATACGCAGCTCATCCTCACGGCGGACCCCTTCGTCCTCGCCTACAGGAGAGGCAGCGACCAGCAATACGGCAAGCTGGTGCACGCCGCCCCCAACTACGACTACCACCGAGACACCGCGTACTGCGACGACGACCTGATCTTCTTAGACCAGCGCAGCATCATGCGGGAGTCGGTAGACCGCGCCCTCACGGGCATGAAGGACCTCACGTTGACAGCGGAGGTCCACCGCTATCGCTGCGCCCAGGCAGGGGTGGAAGCGAAGGAGTCCGAGCTGGCACGGCTGACGGAGGAGTTGGACAAGGTCGCCAGGGTAAGACGCGAATGTGTGCTTCGCCTACAGCGCGCCAATGCAATCACGCGCATCGAAGCGGAGAGGGACTCGTACCGGCCGGGCTTGGAGGCAGGACAGCAGGTTGCAGCGCAGAGGGAAGCGGTGGCACAGCGGGGTCGAGCTGGGGCTCGACCGTAAGAAGGGGGTGATGTCACGATTCGGATTGATCGGTGCCTCGGGCCGGGAAGTGGACACTGATGCGTTGACTATGACATCGCCGTCAGCAGAATATCGTCATGGACTTGTAGGATCAGTCAGCCGGGTAAGCTCCGGCGCATGTGATTGTACGATAACGGACCGGATCTCGGAATGACTCGTAGTGACTCATAACTAGGATAGCTGTACTAGGGTTCACGGTACTTACGCTATTGGCTAGTTAGTATTCAAGCGGCGCTTCAAAGCCCGCGCGTAACTGTATAAGTAGACTAGTGCGAAGACCAAGAACGGCATCTTGGTCTTCTTCCAATACCACCACCATCTACTCGTCTTTACTAAGAGGCTCTCCCCTCTTGAGTGAGTGTCCGGCATATCCCCTTAGACCAGGGATCCCCGTGACTTATCCTTTGACTGCCCCTTCGTGGATCAGTGGAATTCCCTGTTGACGTTGCTGCATATCAAGTCTTCCTTTATCGCAACGATCGAGTAGCATCTCCCTATCACACATTCTATATCATCGATAGCGCCACTTGGGCCAACGCTCAGTACATCGATCGCATCCCAGCAGGAGTACCGCAACTCGAAGACCTCCACGCATACTTCGGACGGGACGAAAGCCTTCAGCCCCATCCAGCCTTCTACGCAAGCACCTTCGCCAACCACAATTACCGACGTGTACGGATCGCCACCAAACAAGAAGCCTAAGTCAGGCAAGCGTCCGTGGTAGACGTAACATCATAACTTCAACCTCTTCTTCGGCATATTCAGCACGTGATCGCTTCACAGCAGTGTTCCGAGGTCTTGCAGGGGTGTTCGGGGGACCAGTTATGGGCAGAACCGTAACAGCTTGGCCAAACACCCTGTATTAGTATATAAGTCATGCCCTACCTAGCTTGTACGGTAGACTTGACTTCTTGTGTAATACCACATTGTCTTTGCCTCACGAACTGACTTTGACTCGCCTTTGTGCTTGAGTCCCTGCTTTCGCTCGCCTCTTCGCTTGAGCCTTGACCCTCCGCTATTATCCTTGTGTCCCTGGGAGACCAAGTGATACTTGTTCATCATTGAACTGAGTCCTAACCGACTCATGCCTATCCAATCCTGTTGACTTGCTGAAGTACACATTGTACTTAACGCCCCTGTGGTGGCGTTACACCGTAAAAGTACAAGGGATCCGTGAATGGCAACCCCCAAAAAACCTCAAGGAAGTACACGCCTTCATTGGGTTCTGCAACTTCTATTGCCGATTCATCAAAGGGTTCTCATCCCTCACACGCCCCCTCCATGATCTCACAAAGAAAGACACTCAGTGGCACTGGGGAGCAGAGCAACAACGGGCATTTGAATGCGTCAAAGAACAAATATGTTGAGAACCAGTCCTGCTCTCCCCCAATTTGACAAAACTGTTTGAACTGGAAGTGGACGCATCCAACGTCGCTATTGGTGCGGTGCTCAATCAGTTAGGAGACGACCAAAAACTCCACCCAGTAGTGTTCCACTCAGAATCGCTATCCCAAGCCGAGCGGAACTATAACATCTACGACAGAGAACTACTCGCAGTGGTCAAAGCCCTCCATGCCTGGCGCACGTACCTCGTTGGCTCACCCCATAAAATCATTATACACACCAACCACGCCAACCTCCAATACTGGAAAGAACCACAAAAAATCAGTCGACGAGTAGCACGTGAGTTCTTGGAACTATCAGAATATGACTTCGTATTGAAGCACATACCCGGCGTTAGGAATGGTCGTGCAGACACCCTGTCCCAACGAGCAGACTACGCACCAGGCGACAAAGATAACAACAACGTTACCGTCCTCCCCGCAGACCGCTTCATCCGGGTCACTGAGATGTCAATGCACGACATGGACATCTGGACCCAGATTGCGCAGAACCTTGACGAATCACAAGTGCGACGATGGATCGAACCGCATAGCCTGAAAAAACATGGGGGATTATGGTGGAAAGGCGAGGCCCTTGTCGTTGTCAGGGACAACAATCTTAAGCGGGGGGTAATCACCTTTTTCCACAACACACCTGCCATGGGACACCCCAGAATTACAAACACCTACGAACTTTTATGACGAGACTACTGGTGGCCCAATATGCGCAAAGATGTAGAGGAATACGTCAAGGGTTGTGCCACATGCCAAGCCAATAAAATCAATCCCCATCAACAAAAACCACACCTTTTCCCTATCACAACCGACCTGGAAGCAGAACCGTTTGAAGTCATAGCAATGGACTTCATCACGAAACTACCACCATCACAGGGGTACGACTCGATCCTCACCATCACGGACCACGACTGCTCTAAAGCAGCCATCTTTATCCCATGTAACGAAACGATCACCGCAGAGGGTGTAGCTTGACTATACCTCCATCACATCTACCCCCATTATGGCATACCCCGCAAACTGATCACCGATTGAGACCCCCGATTCACGTCAGCATTCATGACGCAACTTTTCCGAGTTCTCGGTATCAGGCAAAACATCTCATTGGCGTATCACCCTCAAACAGATGGGCAGTCAGAGCGAACAAACCAATGGCTGGAACAATACCTACGCCACTGGAGTAACATGCAACAGGATAACTGGGCAGAGGCTCTCCCAGTAGCACAATTCGCACACAACGCGTGGCCCAACGCAACAACAAAACACTCCCCCTTTTCACTCATCATGGGTTGGGAACCATGCACTACCTGGACCCCAAAACCCACGACCTCCCCTTCAGTTGACCAACGCTTGGAAGACATGGGCAACTTCCGACAACACGCACAGGACTGCATCAAACACGCCCAAGAACTCATGATGAAATGAGGGCGCACTCGCTTCATTCCCTATCAAGAAGGAGCGCAAGTGTGGTTAGAGGGGACGAACCTTAAAATGTTCTACCCCACGGCCAAGCTAGCCCCTAAACGTCACGGGCCTTTCCGCATCAAGAAGGCCCTCTCCGCGGTATCTTACGAATTAGAACTCCCAAAGTCATGGAAGATCCACCCCGTGTTCCATGCTAACCTCCTCACCCCATATAAGGAGACGGAACTACATGGAGAAAACTTCATGCACCCTCCCCCTGACCTCGTGGATGGAGAAGAGTTCGAAGTGGAGCAAATCCTTGGATCAAGGTCTTATGGCCGAGGGTGCAAGCTCCAATTCCTAATCCAGTGGAAAGGATTCCCCATGAGCGATAGTTTGTGGGAACCGCTCGAGAATGTTCAACATGTGCCTGACCTTATCGCCGACTTCTATTGGCATAATCCAACCGCTGAAGGGGCTGGACGAAAGATATAAGAAGACACCCCACGAGCCCAAACCACGCATCCCCCCTTCCCTTGTCTTCCATATCATGACTTCCACTCCTATCGTCTCTAAACTACCCTCGTGCCCACCGGCGCAACTTATACTCGAACAACTGACTGTACCCTCACAGGATCAGGGTGTCCCCTCGCAGCCAGAGGGTTGCATGCTGTACTCTGTAATCCTTAGTCCAGACCCCCCGATCCTGTCTCTGATAGCTCCCACCCTTGACTGCCTTGTGCAGGAAGAGGCAGCCACCTCATTGCTCACCCTCACCGCTCCACCCATCAACACTCCCATCACCGTACACATCCCCACCGTCCCTACTCCCCCCGAACCACAACCACAGACTCCACCACCACCTCTTGAACGCGCATCACTCCCCCCATTCCCTCCTGGAATCGGTCACATAACCACACCCACAACACAACCCCGCCTTGTTGAACCCAACCCTACCTATGCATTCCTTGACGATGAAGAGACAGGAGAAGACACCACCGATCCAGGACTTCCCTTCCTTCGCAATGACCCTGACCTCTCTTATCTGTACTTCCCGCTGAAGATCAGGGAGGCTAGATACCCGAAGCAAATCGCGCACTTCATCTATTACTGCAAAAACTATCGAGAGGTCGTCGGAACTATGGGAAGGGGACACCCATGTTATGTGCAGGTGGTCTACTTACAAGGGGTGTATGAGGGGCAAATGCCCCAGCATGTCACAGACCAGCAGCTCGTGATGTTCCACCTGCATGACCCACGAGCCATATGCGTCAATGAGGTCCTGACGGAGATACGCGATGTTCATCTTCACACAGACATAGCACGCCTCCGGGACTGCTTGTTACGGAAGGATGCAATCACTGCGCGTGAGTCCAAGCTTCGACAGATGGAGACGGACCTCACACGTGACCGCTTCCATATGGACATGGATCTCACAAGCATGCAGAAGCGGTTGCAATACGCACGTGCGATACCACTGATATCCGAAAAGTATGACGAGTTCCAAGCCGAGTTTATACGCCCTCACCCCACTCCTGATCCTATTCCCATTCCCCCACGCATCAGAGGACATTGCAAGATGCCGTGCCTTCATGGTGAGGGCAGCAAGCATCCTTGAAAGTGCTTCCAATGCAAGTCGATGGACCATCTGATTGCACAGTGCCCTCAACAGAGGGCCAAGCAGCCATGTCAGTGGTGTGGGAGTTGCACCCATCAGTACGACGTATGCCTTATCCGTCAGATCTCTCCCATGTCACCTGCCTATATCGATCTGGACAACCGCCCTAGGTGGTGTGGTAAGTGCCTACAGTATGACACGAGGCACGAGGAGATCCACTGCCCCCAGTATGAGCAGTGCTGGGAATGTGGTGAGCGAGGTCAACATATGTTCTTGCATCATCACACCTGCCCCTGCCCCCCCTCACCAATCCCCAACACTGTACCAGTTGAGGATGACTGGTACTACACCAGTGACTAGTCGAAGTTGTGGCAACTTTGAGTCTGACGGGGGGTAATGTTATGATTTTCGCCTTACTGTATGATATGCCCGACTTGCTTTCTTATCTCACCCCGCGTTCATGTATACTTTTACCCACAATCTGCTTTGATTTGCTTCTCGGCTTCTATCTTGCACTGACCCCATGACCGTAGGGAACCCAGGCCTATGACTTCTAGAGCCCACTGACGTCATTTGAGTCCCGCATGCCCCCGCGGGATCCACTTATACTTCTTATGGCTTTTCCCTTCATGTTTCCTTATTAGCTTGCTAGGGCCAGTACCCTAGGATCGTGCCATGTGTTTGTACAATACAAACACTCTGTACTAGTATATAAGTCATGCCCTACCTAGCTTGTACGGTAGACTTGACTTCTTGTGTAATACCACATCGTCTTTGCCTCACGAACCCGTTTGACTTGCCATTGCGCTTGAGTCCCCCGTTTCGCTCGCTTCTTCGCTTGAGCCCTGACTTTCTGCTATTATCCTTGTGTCCCTGGGAGACCAAGTGATACTTGTTCACCACCGAACTGAACCTTAACCAGTTCACACTTTACCAATCCCATTGACTTGCTGAAGTACACATTGTACTTAACGCCCTTGTGGTGGCGTTACACATGAGGGCCTTACACCATTGGCTTCTGATTATCTCTGACTCGTTGTGACTCATTCCTAGGATCTGGATATTAGGGTTTCGGAGTTCCAAGCTGGGGTTCAAACCTCCTTGGATGAGTATATAGGCTCTGGCTTATGGTCGCTGAAGACCTAAGCTTGACTTCTTGGATTATACCACCCAAACACCTTGCCTCTTCTGCGCTGTGTTGCCAGTCAAGTGCTGAATAGACTTTGGTTGTCACCCTCCATTTGTCCTTAGCTGGTGAACCGCCGTAAGGCCTCACATCCCTTCCTTTTCCCCTTTCATCCTTTGCCGCTTGGAGCGTGCTGTCTATCTCTCTTGCTGCACTGTCTTGCCAGCTTACCTTCTACCTCTCTCATCTTCTCATTTACCTCCCCCTTTGTATCCTTTGGGCCACTCTACTATGTCTTGTCCACGAGCTAGTAGTTGATCGGGTATGGGACTTTGACATATCTCGGTGATCGTTTGGTCGCTTCTTTTACGATCCTAGAGGTGGGCTCACGACCGCGTCACTACCACTTAGTTGTAAAGGGGCTTCCAGGGTTTCGCGCAGGGCCCGGGCTCGACACCGGGTTGCATACAACTGGATACACACTTGAGTCACCAAGCGGAGTGTCATCTATTCACAGCTAGACAAAGCCTTCTTGAGCCACCAAGAGAAGTGCCACCAATATAGCTTGGTAGAGCCTAGGATACTCTTGAGCTACCAAGAGGAATACTGCCTATATAGCCAGGCAGAGCACTAGATGTAAGACTGCTTGTCCTTCAGCAAAGGGCAAGAGAATGGAACTAGAATTCACGACGGGAAACAAGACTAGAACGAGGAATACAGGGTAAACTACTGGCACCTTAAATATCTTTACAGGAATCCTATTTTCTGTGTTTTTCCTACTCTTTTCTGGGGACGTGCAAGCTAGGTAGACTGCGCACGTCATTCTGCCGTGACAATTGCATGCTCGATGCGCAGTTGCGAACCTTCGAATGGAACGAGAAGTAAAATCTGAAATGTGAGACGAGAATCAAGAGTTTGAGAACTTTCCGAGATTTTTCTGAATCACTGATTATCGGAGATAATCGATGGCACGATCGGTGGATTGTGACAGCTTCGGTAGCCTTGTCCGCAGTACAAGAAGAACGTCCAGTGGAATGTTACACAATGCCGCAGGAAGTCTGAAACAAAAATGTCAACTTACCCTTACAGAAGGACAGGAAAAGCTGATCCTCGACTTCTTTGTCACTGATCTTGGAAGTTGTCATGCCATCTTGGGATTCCCCTGGTTCCTCGCTAGGAAACCCGTCATCAATTGGGAAACAAAGAGCTACACAGGTGGACAAATACAAATCTGCCAAGGAGGGGAAGAGATCAATGAAACAATCGCACAGAAGATGGCCATGGCTGCAGGTACGAAGAAAACAATGGAATTACCCAAAGCATATCAACAATTTGCTATTGTCTTCTCGGAAGAAGCTGCGCAATGATTCCCCCCTTCACGCGTCAATAATCACACTATTGTTCTGAAGGAAGGGGCTCTTAGTACCTTAGGAACAAAAGTGTACCCTATGAATCCCAAAGAAAGAAAACATTTGCACACTTTCTTGTCTGAGCAACTAGCAAAAGGGTACATACAAGAATCAAAATCTCCCTATGTGTCACCACTTTTCTTTATTAAAAAGAAAGATGGCTCGCTATGGCCTGTACAAGATTACAAAGCATTGAATGCCTGGACAGTCCGCAACAAATTCCCACTACCACTGATTGGAGATATCCTCACGTCTTTAGGAAATAAAAGCCTCTTTACAAAGTTTGACATACAATGGGGCTATAACAACATTCTCATTGAAGACATTGATCAATGGAAAGCGGCCTTTAAAACTCCTGATGGCCTTTTTGAACCTCTCATTATGTATTTTGGATTGACGAATTCACTGGCAACATTCTCGTGGGCCATGTACCGCATGCTCAGACACCTCCTCGAGAAATACCCTGGAGAGATCTACGTTTACATGGACAACATCTTGATCGCTACCACAGAAGATCTTGACCGACATCGCGAAATTGTAAGTGCAGTCCTCAATGTTCTCGCACGCGAAAGTTACTTCCTCAAATTATCCAAATGCATCTTCGAAGTCCATGAAGTAGACTACCTCGGCATGACCATCAACTGTGGTATCATTTGTATGGGAGATGACAAAGTCAGTGGCCTCAGAGACTGGCCATGCACACTGCAGACCGTCTGACAAGTCCACAGCACACTTGGTGTCCTTAATTAACAATGTCCCTTCATCCTGAACTTTGCTGCCATCGCCAGACCTCTCAATGCCCTCCTTAAGAAGGATGCTCTGTTTATATGGACAGAGCAATGCACAGAGGCTCTTGGACGATTGCTCGATATTGCCACCAGTCACCCCGCTCTACGACAGCCAAATCCAGACCTCCCCTATGAACTGCAAACTGACACCTCTGCTGTCGTGATCAGCGCCATCTTAACACAATGTGATTTGCAAGATAAACCTCAGGCCATAGGATACTTCTCGAAAACCTTCACCAATGCTGAATGGAATTATGATGTTTACGATTGCGAATTCCTTGGACTGATCCATGGTCTGGAGCACTGGCGACACCTCCTTGTAGGGTCTCCACACCCCGTTATGGTCTTCACTGATCACACGAACTTACTTCACTATCGACACCCACAACGCATTAGTTGTCGAGTTGCCTGTCTTGTCAATATCCTCACTGACTATGACCTCCGTCTTGTTCACTGTCCTGGACCTCTTCTTCAGGCCAATGCCCTGTCTCACCACCCCACTGCCCTTGGGTCAGACCTCCCCGATAACACCGACGTCATCGTACTTCCGCCTTCTCTCTTTGTCGCCACCCTCTCAATGTCTTAACTTGACGATCGCTTATGTGCAGCTCAAATGTCTCACCTCCCTTGGCTCAAATGCCTTGCCATGTCAACCCTCCTTCGCCGCGAAGCCGACCTTTTCTACCGTGACTCCTGTCTTGTGATCGTGGACGATCCTGCCCTAAAGAGGGGGGTAATCGCCTCATTTCACGACCCACCTTCAGCAGGACATCCAGGAATAACGAAAACCCTCGCTGCCCTACAACAACACTATTGGTGGCCTGGGATGAAAAACAATGTCACAAACTTTGTTAACGGATGTGCACCCTGTCAATCAAACAAAAATCTGCCAGGAAAAGCTAAAATACCAATCTATCCGATCACACACGATGAAGCTCCACTCCCTTTTCAGATCATCACCCTTGATTTTATAACGAAACTCCCACCATTGGAAGGATACGACATGATCCTCACTATCACGGATCAAGGAAGTACAAAAGCCAGCCTTTTTATACCATGTAATGATGCGATGGACATGATGGGAATGGCAGAACTGTACTTCAAGAATGTCCTCCCACACTATGGACTGCTGAGAAAAGTAATATCCAACAGGGATCCCCACTTTACGGCCAAAGTATTCAGGGAACTCTTAACGAAATTACAGATTGAACAGAACATTAGCATGGCATACCACCCTCAGACAGACGGACAATCTGAATGAACAAATCAAAGATTAGAGCAATATCTCCGCATTTTCAGTAATCATTCAGATGATTGGGTGAGATGGATTCCAATAGCACAATACACGCTAAATTCGTGGAAGTCGGAGACTACGAGAGATACCCCGTTTGAACTCCTATTCGGATTCACCCCTACCGTCCATCAACCCCATAATCTGCGCACCAATGCCAAACAAGCCACAAAACGATTAGAGAAGCTTGTTGAAGCCAGAGGAAAGGCTGCCACAGCAATGAAAGCCACACAATTATCTTGGATTAAAGATTCGAAGCATCTCACATTCAAAGTTGGAGACAAGGTGTGGCTAGAAGCTAAGAATCTGAAGACGACACATCCTACCGCCAAGCTAGCCCCATGGAGATATGGACCCTTTACAATAGCACAACAAGTGTCCCAAATGTCCTATCGATTAGTACTCCTGACACAGTGGAAAATCCACAATGTCTTCCATGTGGGATTATTAACGCCCTATAGAGAAACGACAATTCATGGCCCCAATTTCTCCAAACCACCTCCAGATATTATTGATGGAGTGGAAGAATGGGAGGTTGAGGAAATCCGAGGGGAAAGGAGGACTGGGTGAAAGAAAACCCTCCAATATCTTATTCAATGGAAAGGCTACGCCAAAGCCTATGACAGTTGGGAAAACACCAAAGATGTACATGGTCCAGACCTTGTCAAAAAGTATAAAGCACGCAAAGGGAGGGCCCCTCTAGAGATCAACACACTCACCATGGATCCTCTTGTACAACCCCATCCTCGTCATCCCCCCCAGCATTACTTCGTCCCAGATGAGGAACTCCCAGTCGAAATACGTCGTGACATTGATCAACGCGTCAATGAGTGGGCTTGGGTGCCATCGGACCATGATGCACATACCGATTCCCCCACGACCCAAGATGACTCGATCGGCTTGTTCACTTACCTAGAAACTGATGGAAGGAGACGCCGACACTCACGGGCTCGAGCACGCCGCTGTGAAAGACTAAGGCGAGAAAAGTGGGAAGAGCTCACCCTTGAAGACATTCAAGAGTTAGGGAGAAGATGGCACATACAGATGTCATGAACAAAATGTAAAGAACAGTGTGAATAGAATCAATGAGTGCTGCATGGAGGGTTTGCAGAGGAGAGATGTAATAAGCAAAGCCAGAGGTGGCAGCAAGCCATGCTGATTCTTCCATAGGCTCACAAAGGCTGAAAAGTTTGATGAAAAAGTTATTGGGGAAATGGGAGAAGAGTGTCTGGCTGACAACATAGACATTCGAGGTAAGTGCTGACTCAAGCAAACATTTGAACCCTGCAAGAGCATGACTCACAGTTCGGCTGACTCAGCTGTCTGACTACCCAAAATGGTATGATTCCCTATTCGTGCTTTTGAGTGGCTCGAGCCAGCTCAGCCCAGCTGGAGCCAGCTCAATTGGGAATGGCTCAGCTTGGCTTGTCTTTTTTTGGTCGAGCTGTGCTTAGCTGAGCCAAGCCAAGCCAAGCCAAGCCACGGCAACACTACTACTTATCCTGTACTTTTTTTTGGCAGCTCAGCAAGTAAAAAAAAAAGAAAGAGGGATGTCTTTTTCTTACTTTTTCTACTTATTTTCTGAAAAGAATGAAAAAGTATGGAAAAGTATGAATAAGTAAATACATGGTTTTCCTGATGAAGGCCCTTTGTGCTTGGCGAACATATCTCATGGGCTCTCCCCACAAGATAATCATACACACCGACCATGCAAACCTCCAGTATTGGAAGGAGCCAAGGAAGATTAGTCGCCAAGTGGCATGCAAATTCTTAGAGCTGTTGGAATACGACTTTGTAAACACATATCTGGCATTAAGAATAGCTATGTGGATGCCCTTTCACAAAGAGCTGATTATGTGCCAAGCGAGGAAGACAACAACAATGTTATAGTCCTCCCTGCTGAGCACTTCATCCAAGCTACGGAAATGTCAATGCAGGACATGGACATTTGGACCCAGATTGTGCAGAACCTTGAGGAAGTGCAAGTGTTACAATGGATCAAGCCACACAACCTCAAGAAACACAATGGGTTATGGTGGAAGGGCAAGGCCCTTGTCTTTGTCAGAGACAATGATCTTAAGTGGGGGGTAATCACCTTCTTTCACAATACACCAGTGATGGGACACCCAGGAATCGCAAACACTTACAAACTTCTATGGCGTGACTACTGGTGGCCCAATATGCAAAAAGACATAGAGGAGTATGTCAAGGGGTGCACTACATGCCAAGCGAATAAGATCAATCCCCACCAGCAAAACCACACCTACTCTGTAGCATCTACCATGGACACTTGCCTGACTTAGGCTTCTTGAGTTGTGGCAAACCTTTGTAGGAAGAATGTAACGTTCCACCGGACGTTCTTCTTGTGCTGCAGACAAGGCTACTGAAGCGACCTAACGATCACCGGATATGTCGAAGTCATGTACTTGATTGACTACTAGCTTGTGGATGAGACGTAGTAGTGTGGCCCAAAGGATGCGAAGGGTGCAGTAGAGAACGAAGCGGATGAGATGAATGGACAGCTGGCAAGACAGTGCAGCAAAGGAGATAGGCAGCACACCTGAGGTGGCAAGAGATGGATGGAAAGGAAAGGATGCGAGGCCTTACAGCGATTCACCAGCTAAGGACTAGTGTAGTGTTTACCACGAACGCTTGCCTGACTTAGGCTTCTTGGATGGTGGCGAACTGGTGCATGAAGAAGTTTCTGTTCACAGGGGATTCAGCGTAGAAAGCCGGATGAGGTAGAATACGCTCGTCTCTCCCAAAATATGCGTGAAGATCCTCGAAGACAGGTATCCCAGGGGGAACCTCAGTGATGTACCGTGCGTAAGTCCAACTGGGGCTGTCAAGAATGTAGAAGGTGTGGTAAGGTGAAGCGACACGTTCGTTTCGGTACAGGTGAAGCTTATGGGCTACAGTGCCAACGGGATATGCCACTGGTTGTGAAGGACACTCAGGATAAGTCACGGGGATCCCTAGTCTAAGGGGGATATGCCGGACAACTCACTTAAAGGGGGAGAGCCCTTTAGAAGACAAGTAATAGAGGTGGTATTGAAGAAGACCAAGATGTCGTCCTTGGTCTTCTGGCTACTCTACTTGTTGAGCCGTAATACTTACTATAAGGCTCATTACGTAGGAATGACAGTACGATTAGTTATGCTATACACGTAATTCGGAGTATTTAGTCATACGGTATACGTACAGAATCCCCTTAAGGGATTATTCCGAGTCCACCAGTGATTAGACATTAGGCGACACTGAAAACGCGATATTGTGGATGCCTCTACTCATCACTTTTCCCCAAACAGACATGGGTGGACCATAGAGTATATAAATCCTACTATAGGAGCGAGTACCTATACACATCTCTCTCCACCCCACCTTGAGCTTCCTCTGCTTCACTCTAAGCCTCGTCTAAGCTCTCTATTCAGGTAAGGGTCTACCTGTACACTGCGTGCATTGCTGCGCAACAGGTTATGGGCCCTGCCATAAGTCGCTTTGCGCCCTCATTGGCTGCAATGACGGCGGGTTACCTTTAGTACCTGCAGTGGGGTTGTCGCCTTCATTGGCTGACATTAGTCTCCTCCACTATGGGGAGACTATGACAGTATGTCGCCTTTAATGGCAGACATTAGTCTCCTTATAAGGGGAGACTATGCCGGTTTATTTTTCTGTTATTAGTCGCATACAGTGCTGACTACTCTCTATTCAGAAATCTATTATCAAACATGTTGACTCTTACTACTCTTGTCCCCGTCCTTGACGGCAACAACTATCAAATTTGGGCTAAGCAAATGGAGGCTTTCTTGAAGTCTTCTGCGCTGTGGGATGTAGTGTCTGGGAGGTGTGGTGCCCCCATCGAAGAATGCCCAGATAGTCCTACTGCGGTTGAAATAACCAAAATGTGGGAAGGCTTTCATAAGAAGGCGGCAGTACGTGCCCCCTCTCCAGATATTTCTCTGGATTGGGGAAGCGAAGTGGACGATGACCATAACCATGACGTCTACAACGACCTCGCTGATGCAGTAGGACAAGATGACTTCAACCCCTACGAGGATGGGTTAGTAACTTTCCCTCCTCTAATAAGCAAATCTGACCACTCTACAGTGCTACTGGATATGACGCCGACTGGCACTTCTAAACATAGTAGTCACAGTGCACTTGTAAATAAAGTTGTGAATAGCGCTAATATATGCGCTCATGGTCTTGATTTCGCTTTATGCTCGAAATGTAAGGGAAAGAAAAGTCAAACAGAGCAAGAACCCATTTGGTTACTTGACTCTGGTGCATCGTGTCATGGACGCGTATATTATTTCCCTTATTTTTCTGTATTTTTACGGAATTATTCAAGGAAGATATAAAGGGCCAAAGTACGAGATATCGTCAGTCACATGCCACCACCATGTGCACCTACAAGCACGTGACCCTGGGATAGTTGCACCCTTAACGGGACAACCTAATCCGGTCACATTCCATTTACGTACGGACTCTTGTGATTGGTAGATAAGGAAGGAACATTCTAGATAGTTCTAGAACTTGCTTAGTAGTTTACGCTTACTCGCTGTATTAGGTTTTACTCAGCAAGATAAGGCATCGCGTCAGCGCTATGACAAGTGCATCAGTCAGCACAATAGATAGCGCTATTATTAGACACGACGTGTCAGCTCCTGAGTCATGGAGTCTTACTGTACACTTAGTGATAGTGTTTAGACTCAGTTTAAGCTCAGCTCCAGTAGCGTATATAAACTCCCCTGTAGCGTCCTGAGTGGAACCAACTTGTCCTCTTGGTTCTCCACTCAGGTGCGTATTCCAACTGTACTCCTTACTCTTCTCAATCTAACTTGTCCTCTTGGTTCTCCACTCAGCGTGCCACTGCGTGATCACTGACTGTTGTATCCTTGTATAAAGGATCTAAGCTTTAGTCCCCTCCACATTGACTGCATGCTTGGCGCGTGATTTATCTCTGCGTTCGGGTTGAGTGTGCTCACCTGACGGTTCACCTATCCCTTCACACTTGAACTCAATGTAGCGAGGTGTCATACCGCTACATTAGGACAAGTTCCTCTTCACTCTCTTGAGCTCCATGCTCACCAGTTTTATCACTTCCCCTTTAGGTGGTTGACGACCATCAGTCCCTTGTATTACCCACCTCACTCTTTGCCTGGGGACCTCCGCACACAGAATCTGTGCATTCGTGGTACAACTCTAGTGTCCGTAAAACCGGCATAGATTGTGCTTGCCTTTATTGGGTCTATCTGGTCATCAGTAGACGCCTCTGGGTACTGGCTGCAGAACTGGTCACCACGCCAGATAAGCTGCAGTTAGACGTTGAGCCAGCCAGGCCTAGCCTGCGACAGCTGTACGCGTAGTAACCAGAAAAGTTTGAGAGCGCTTCGGCGTGAGAGGCAGCCAACAGGTCGAGAAGACTGAGGCAGACAGCCTTGTGGCTCTATACATCTCCTTACACTATTCCTGAGTTTTCTGTTATCACCACAGCCTCGCGCAGTGTGAAACATCACTGTGTATTGGTCTCGCTTGATCAGATCTCTCCTATCATCCTCGAGTTAGCATTCCGCGCTCGTTGTATCCCGTCGTCTAAATCCACCCCCACACTTTTCCAAACTGCCTCACATATTTGCGAATGTTCGAACCCGACTCCATCGTCTCTTCAGGAGGAGACAAGCTTCCATCACACCACCACAAACTACAGCCTCTGCCTCAGCATCACTGCATGTACACCTGGACACCCAGTCTGAACAAGACCAGATCCCCTCCCCAGTGTACGCTTCACCATCAGTTTCAGTAGACTCTTTCCACTCCACCCACTCCTCCTCCCAAGCCACACTCGCCCAGTCAGGCAAAAGTTTCATTGATGAAGACAGTGTCAACATCCATTATCAGGGGTTCCAGTTAGAACTACCCCCTCGTAACCTCGCCGAGCAATATGTGCAGGCAATTTACCACGACCAAGAAATCCGATACGGACTACTAGACCTCTACGGCCTAGAAATCCCCGTCCTCGGAACAAACTTCACAGTCCCGCAGCTGATAGCCATCGCTGCAAACCTCATTCCTCGTCTCGAATCACCTCCTCACCCCCTCATCTCCCACGTAAGGGAAGACGAAGAACATGGCTCCCAAGAAAGGGAAACAGACAGCTCATCTAGCACAAGCTCAGTATCCCAGTGGAGCTTGCTCGAAATTCGCCCTCCCTCCTCCCACTAAGAAAGAAAAGGAGTTCATATCTCGTATCCAAGACTGGGACGAGATCTCACCAGACGAACAACTCCTCCTTTTGGAAGAATTCCGTCGGGCACAAGAGGAAGCAGAACGAAAAGAGAGACAGAGGAAACTAGACGAGATGTCACAACCAAGCGGAAGCACTCTCCCTCACGCCGCACCACCCACACCACTTCCCCCACCCACAGTCCAGGACTGCCTGGACCTCATCAATCACCTCGGCATAGCCGTCGGTAACCTTGCGCAACAAGTCACAGCCCTGACAGCGCAGGTGGCTGTAGCGGTATGACACCTCGCTACGCTAAGCTCAAGTGAAAAGGGTTGAAGTGAACTGTCAGGTCTTCAGGACTCAAGCCTAGCGCGGAGATAAATCACGCGCCGAACTTACAGTCACTGTGGAGCGCGCAGGGTCAGGGGTGATCCTTGTGCAGGAGCACGACTCGCAATGTCACACAGTGGTAAGCTGAGTAGAAACCAAGAGGACAAGTTAGATTGGAGAGGGTAAGGAATACAGTGTAAGACGCACCTGAGTAGAAACCAAGAGGACAAGTTGGTTCTACTCAGGACGCTACAGGAGGGTTTATATACGCTACTGGAGCTGAGCTTAAACTGAGTCTAAACACTATTGCTAAGTGTACAGTAAGACTCCATGACTCAGGAGCTGACGCGTCGTGTCTAATAATAGCGCTATCTATTGTGCTGACTGATGCACTTGTCATAGCGCTGACGCGATGCCTTATCTTGCTGAGTAAAACCTAATACAGCGAGTAAGCGTAAACTACTAAGCGAGTTCTAGAGCTATCTAGAATGTTCCTTCCTTATCTACCAATCACGGGAGTCCGTACATAAATGGAATGTGACCGGGTTAGGTTGTCCCGTTAAGGGTGCAACTGTCTCAGGGTCACGTGCTTAAGTGTGCACATGATGGCGGCATGTGACTAATGATATCTCGTACTTTGGCCTCTTATATCTTCCTCTGATAATTCCGTAAAAATACAGAAAAATAAGGAAAATAATGTACGCGTCCATGACAGTGGCCTCGGCAACCGCTACCCGCCCTGGAAACGGGAAGAACAAGGAAATAGTGGCCCGCCCCAAAGCTTGGGATGGGAAAGGCTCCTCTTCGGATGCCCGTCATTTCCTTGCCGCGTTCCACAACTGGGCAGGATCATTAGGGGACGCCATGAATACATGGCATACAGTGGATAGCAAATGGTACGCGGATGAGCATAGATGGATTGCTGCCGCCCTCAACCTGATGGAAGGGGACGCTAAAACCTGGACACTCCCATATCTGGAGTCTGCCAACCAAGGGACTATTCCCTTTGGAGGAAACTGGTTAGACTTCGTCAAGGAGTTCAACCGCAGGTTTAGCCCCCTAGATGTCCAAGACATAGCTTGAGAAGAGCTAAAGAAAACAAGACAGGGTAAAAAGACGGTTGCTGAATATGCATCCATATTTGAGCAGTACTCCAGACAGACCGGGTGGTCCATCATCGACCTCCGCACCCACATCTATGATGGTCTCACAGATGAGATCAAGGACCTCCTAGCCATCACAGACAAGCCCCATAACACATACGACGAGCTCAAGCAAAGCGCACAAGTCATTGATCAACGACTGCGCCAATGCCAGAGCAAGAAGAAAGGAAAATCTTCATCATCATCACCACACACAACCTCCAACCCAGATGCCATGCAAGTCGATGCCACGTGTCAGCAAGGCAACAGAGCTAATGAGGAGATCTTCAAAACTCGGGGCGAGTTTCAAGCATGGATGAGAGGGAAATGTTACAGGTGTGGTTCGAAGGAACACACAAAGAAGGATGGAAATCACGAACGCGACGTCTGCAATTGGTGCCAAAGAGCAGGGCACCGAGCAAACGTCTGTCAAAACAAAAGAATGGGGAAACCAGCTAAAGCGAAAGCTGCAGCAACAACGGAATCCCCTAGTCCACCATCGACGTCCAATACCGCGGCAGCAGCCGCCACAAGTACTTCCCCCGCCCAGACGTCCCAGGCAGACGTGGCAAAGTTGTTGGGAATGTTAGAAAAGCAGCAGGAACAGCTGGATGCGTTCAAGGCGGCTTTTTAGATCAGGGGTCGCATATAGCTGCAACCGGCCCCTCTACAGTAGATGACTCAGCTTCATGTAGTTGTAATATATGTTTACGCTCTCGCCTCATTTCGGACTCACCTTCTGTAATTCATATGACTCATGCCTGTAAGTTAGATAGTAGTGTTAGTTCAGCTTCTTGTTTTCCTGATTCTATTACATCTACATCTGCCTCGGAGATGAACAATAGTAGTGTTTCTTTTGCTCCACTTCCTTCAGAAGCAATGCCGCACGTGATGATTTCTGATGCAGCACTGTCTTCTACTATTATCCTTGAAACTAAAGACAAAAAATCACATTTTCATATTTCTGTGTATTTAAAAGGACGTCATCGTACTGTAAAAGTAGCAGCAATGGTAGACTCTGGGGCAACTTCGTTGTTCCTGGACAAAAAGTACGCTGACCGCCACAAGATGTTGCAGGTTCCTCTTGCAAGTCCCATCACCCTATACAACATAGATGGGACCCTCAACAAAGCCAGTAGTATCACCCACAAAGTCAGACTTACTCTGAAAGTCGGCCCTAGTGAAGAAAGTCACGACTTCTTAGTCACCTCACTAGGCCCAGAGAATGTCATTTTGGGTCTACCATGGTTAAGGCAGAGGAATCCGCAAATAGATTGGCAGGAAGGCACTATGCACCTCAACTTGACCGCTGAAACAGCGCCACCAGAGTTGGAGGTAGAGGTGACGCGCATCATGGCAAACCGGATGGAACGCCACCGTCTCCTTGCGGAGAAAGTGCTCGACACGGTCCAGGACGAAGTTTTCTGTTTGGCAGGCTTCACATACTCTCAGCAGATCGCCGAAAAAGCCACCGCCTCCAAACCTAAGAAAACCTTCGAAGAAATGGTACCGAAGCACTACAGAGACTTCGCGAAAGTTTTCTCTGAGGAGGAATCCCAGAGGCTCCCTGAGCATCAACCGTGGGATCACACAATAGACCTCGAACCAGATGCAGTCAAACACTGGAGGGTCAAAACGTATCCTATGTCACCTAGCGAGCAAGTGGAACTCGACAAATTCCTGCAAGAGCACATCTCAAAAGGATATCTGGTCCCATCTAAATCACCAATGGCTTCACCAGTATTCTTCATTAAAAAGAAAGACGGCAAGCTCCGTCTGGTGCAGGATTACCGTCAACTTAATAAGATCACTATTAAGAACCGATATCCACTGCCGCTTGCCGCCAACATTATAAACCGGTTGAAAGGAGCGAAGGTATTCACTAAGTTCGACGTAAGATGGGGGTATCACAATATCCGGATCAAACCTGGAGACAAATGGAAGGGTGCAATAATCACCAATCGCGGACTGTACGAACCAAAGGTCATGTACTTCGGCATGACCAACAGTCCAGCCACCTTCCAAGCCCTCATGAACGCCGTCTTCGCCGATCTAATCACAGCAGGAGAGGTTGCAGTATACATGGATGATATCCTCATCTATAGTAACTCCTTGGAGCACCATCGCAAGATTGTACGTGAAGTGCTCAGGAGACTGCAAGAGCATGACCTCTATCTCAAACCTGAGAAATGCGACTTTGAAAGGCAGGAAATGGAGTACCTTGGGATGATAATCCACCCCGGAGAAGTGCAGATGGACCCTGGCAAGGTCGCTGCAGTAAGGGAGTGGCCTACACCCACAACGCTCAGAGAAGTTAGAGCGTTTATCGGGTTCGCCAACTTCTATCGTCGATTCATCAAGGACTTCGTGGCTATCGCCCGACCCTTGCATGACCTCACAAAGAAGGACACTCCATGGCAATGGCATTCTGAACAGCAGAAGGCTTTCAACCACTTGAAGGAAAGCTTTGTACGAGAACCCATTCTCAAAGTGTACGACCCACAGCTTCCAACAAGAGTCGAAACCGATGCTTCAGGATTTGCTACTGGCGGTATACTCACTCAAAAGTATCCTGATGGTCTTTGGCACCCCGTTGCGTATCGCTCACAGTCTATGAGCAAAGAAGAACGCAACTATGAAATCTACGACAGAGAAATGCTTGGCTTAATTCGTGCACTAGAGGACTGGAGACATTTCCTCGAAGGCATCTCCTTTGAAGTGATCACCGACCATAAGAACATGGAATGGTGGGCAAGCATGAAAAACTTAAACAGACAACAGGCCCGCTGGGCCCTATACTTAAGTCGCTTCGCCTTCAAAATCACGTACAAGAAAGGAGACTCCATGCAAGCCGATGCATTAAGTAGATTCTCAAAAGACCACATCAGAGACAACGAGGATAACCGCCAGGTTCAGGTGTTACAACCTAAGCACTTCCTCAATGCTGCCCAAGCACACTTCCGCCCAGAAGTGGACTCCCTAGGGAATCGCATAAGACTCACCTCCATTCGAGAAGCAGAAGTTATAGAAGGTCTTAAAGGATTACAAAAGACCGCTCCAAAAGCTCTCATGGACGGAGTCGCGATGTGGGAGGAAGATGACGGCCTAGTTTACCATCGAGGAAAACTGTATGTTCCCAACAACCGGACACTACGACGAGATGTGGTTAAGTCATGCCACAACTCTATCACCACTGGTCACCCTGGTAAAAATGGCACCATCGAGCTAGTCAGTCGCTACTACTGGTGGCCACGCATGGCAGGCTTCATAAGCTCATACGTAGAAGGATGCGATCGATGCCAACATTATCGCAAAGATCTGCACCCCAAAGCTATAATTCAGCCGCAAGAAGTACCTGAGGGACCATGGCAGATAGTCAGGGTCGATCTAATCGGCCCCCTGCCCATGTCACGAGGAAAGGATATGATCCTTAACATAGTGGATCATTACACAAAACAGATCCATCTATTTCCAGTAACCTCTCAAATCACCGCTGATGGGGTAGCATCCATCTACTTTGAGCAAGTCTTCCCCTTGCACGGGATCCCCAAGAAAATCATTAGTGATAGGGGACCTCAGTTTGCTGCAAGGAGCATGCGAGCACTATATAAGCGACTAGGGATAGACGCAGGTCTTACTACCGCCTATCACCCTCAAGCTAATGGACAGGTAGAGCGCAAAAACCAAGAAGTAGAAGTCTACTTGCGCTTGTTCATTAGTAAAAGACAGGATGATTGGGCAGACCTGCTCCCTACAGCGGAATTCGTCGTCAATAGCAGGCTCAACTCAGCCACGGGACACACCCCCTTTGAGCTGCTATATGGCTATACGCCTGACTTCACCATTCCCGCTGGTAGGCCTACCGGGATCCCAACACTCGACAAGCGTCTACAACACTTAGTTTCCTCAAGAAGGGACGCAGAGGCAGCTCTACGCCTAAGTAAAAGGCGAATGCAGATGGACGTTGAACAAAGACATAAGCCATACGTCTTCAACGTCGGGGATAAAGTCTGGTTGCAAGCTAAGCAAATAAAGATACACCAACAGTCATTCAAACTGGGCCCTAAACAACTAGGCCCATTTGAGGTCACTGAAGTCAAAAGTGACGTCGACTACAAGCTTGCACTCCCCCCTGCATTACGGATCCATGATGTATTTCATGTAGACCGCCTCTCCCCTTACAAGGGAAACGAAGTTAACAGGCTTATGCCACCTCCACCCGAACCCATCACAGTCGAAGGGGAAGAAGAGACGAAGTTGACCACATAAGAGACTCCAAACTCTTCAGTCGTACTCTTAAATACCTTGTTCGCTGGAAGGGCTATGGTGAAGGCGAGGACACCTGGGAACCAGCTAAAAACCTAGCACATGCCCCGGACAAAGTCAAGGAGTTCCACTCCTCCAACCCGGGCGCACCTAGAAAAATAGCGGCTCTCATCTACGCGTCCTTGCCTTGGCAAGCATCTCATACGTACACAGAGGCCAACACGGACGTCGACCCTTAAGAAGGGGGGTGATGTCATGGACGCGTATATTATTTCCCTTATTTTTCTGTATTTTTACGGAATTATCAGAGGAAGATATAAGAGGCCAAAGTACGAGATATCATTAGTCACATGCCGCCATCATGTGCACACTTAAGCATGTGACCCTGAGACAGTTGCACCCTTAACGGGACAACCTAACCCGGTCACATTCCATTTATGTACAGACTCCCGTGATTGGTAGATAAGGAAGGAACATTCTAGATAGCTCTAGAACTCGCTTAGTAGTTTACGCTTACTCGCTGTATTAGGTTTTACTCAGCAAGATAAGGCATCGCATCAGTGCTATGACAAGTGCATCAGTCAGCACAATAGATAGCGCCATTATTAGACACGACGCGTCAGCTCCTGAGTCATGGAGTCTTACTGTACACTTAGTGATAGTGTTTAGACTCAGTTTAAGCTCAGCTCCAGTAGCGTATATAAACTCCCCTGTAGCGTCCTGAGTGGAACCAACTTGTCCTCTTGGTTCTCCACTCAGGTGCGTATTCCAACTGTACTCCTTACTCTTCTCAATCTAACTTGTCCTCTTGGTTCTCCACTCAGCGTGCCACTGCGTGATCACTGACTGTTGTATCCTTGTATAAAGGATCTAAGCTTTAGTCCCCTCCACATTGACTGCACACTTGGCACGTGATTTATCTCCGCGTTTGGGTTGAGTGTGCTCACCTGACGGTTCACCTATCCCTTCACACTTGAACTCAACGTAGTGAGGTGTCATACCGCTACACGTCGGCACACTTTACAAACAATAAACTGGACTTTATCAGTTATACCCCCCTTTCGCAAAAGCCTATGGTAAAGACGGCAGCCCATGCTCTTTATATACAAGGCAAAGGCTCAGTCTTATTAAAGCATTCTGTGGAACACAATGGTGTTAAAACAGAGCATATTACACACATATATCCTGTCTTTCATATACCACAGATGACAACTAAGCTATTGTCCATGGGGGAGTTTCTTCAACAGGGATTGCGCGTTCATGGGGATTCGCAGCATATATCTCTATTCTATAAGGGCAGTACGACGCCCATACTACAAACAAAACCCCTAGCAGATGGTCAGACACTTTACTGGCTTGATGCCAAAGTCACGCAAATAAAAAATGTACATGCAGCCCATAGTACAATCTATACTGCTGACTACGACATTTGGCATAGACGTTTAGGACACCCTTCAAAGGAAGTACTACGTCGTGCCAAGGATCACACTAAGGGATTCCCTAAGGACCTTAAATATCCTTCTGAGACACCCATATGTCCTGGTTGCGCTCAAGGGAAAATGCCTGCTTCAACTCATAAACCCTCTGAGACGCGTGCTAAGAAGCCTTTTGAAAAGATTCATTCTGATCTTAAGAGCTTCCCAGTTGACTCGTACCACAAATATAAATACTTCATTAGTTTCTTTGACGACTTTTCCTCCTATGTGTGGGTCGTGCTATTACGCACCAAAGCACAGGCCATCAATGCGTTAAGGCAGTTTGTTGCCATGGTCAAAAATCAGCATAATGCCACCATTAAACAGTGGATGTCTGACGCTGGAGGAGAATACAAGTCTGACAAGTTTACTAAGGTACTGAAAGATATGGGCATTACTATCCTACAAAGTGCACCGCATACTCCCCAACAAAATGGTCACGCTGAACGCTTTATGTGTACTTGTATGGATAAGGCTCAGGCTATGCGCCTTGAAGCCTGTCTCCCTCAATCCTGGTGGGAATTTGTGGTCCTACATGCAGTACATTGCTATAATAGGACTCCAATAAGTCGCCTTAATTGGCAGACACCCTATATGAGCTTGCATGGTGAAGCACCTAGTCTTTCACACTTACGAGTGTTTGGATGTGGCACATATGTGCACATACCAGAAGATCGCAGATCGAACAAACTTGACCCCAAAAGCGAACAAATGATCTATATTGGTCATACTGGGGGCATAAAAGCATATAGATTCATGTGGATCAAAAACAACACAGTGTTCACCAGCACTACTGCATTATTTGATGAGACCGTATACCCTAAGTGCGAGACACAAAGGGTGTGGGGTACAACCCGCATAAATGAGCCAGTAGAGAATCAACCTCCTATGGAGGATGAACCATCACCTACACAGCCCATTTCAAGTGGTTTTGACGATGATATGCCTACTCATTGTCCCCCTAAACAGAGGCAAAATAGGGAGGACGCGCCAGACCGCGATGGCGGATCTGTGGAACCAGAGGAACCAGAAGCGCAACAGCCTCCGCCTCCTGCGCCAGAACCAGCACTACCATGACGGTCTGCGCGCTTGAGGAAAGTACCTACTCATCCTGGCAACGTCTATGGGGAAGACAGGCACCCCACAAACATTACTAGAGACGTTGAACGGAGTAGCAAGTGGAAAGAAATGGTTGGAAGACAGCCTGGTCACTCCAGAGCTGATAGTATGCCAGGGCAAAGGCAGATTCCAGGAGGATTTCCTGAGACAAACCCTGACCCTCCACCTGCTGAGAGTGAAGCTCCACCAGAACCCTCAGAGGATGAAGTAGATGATTTATTGTCACACCTTGCTCAGGAAGGGGGAGTAAAATTCCTAGATCATCTGCTTGCCAAGGCAGTTCCATCTAATGATCTGGAACCGCTGGACACTTCTAATATACGGGAGTGGACCTATAAAGATATAATATGCATGCCTGCAGCACAACAAAAGGAATGGAAGACTGCTTGTCACGAGGAACTAGAGGCACTTTGCAGACGTAATGTCTTTGAGCTTGTGGAACCCCCTAAAGGGAGGAAAATAATAAAAATAGATGGGTCTTTGATCAAAAGACTGATGGTCGCAAGAAAGCCTGGCTTGTTGCCAAAGGCTTTTCTCAGGTTGAAGGCATTGACTATGATGAAATATTCTCACCAGTAGTGCGCTTTGAGACTGTCCAGATGATGCTCGTGCTTGCAGCGCTAGAGGATTGGCACATCACTGGACTAGATGTTAAAACTGCCTTCCTATATGGAGAGCTCGATGAAGACCTATACATGGAACAACCTGAGGGCTTCAAAGCCAAAGGGCATGAAAATAAAGTACTGCAACTAAAACGCACCATTTATGGACTTAAACAAGCTGCTCTAGCATGGTGGAAAGCGCTGGATAAGTCCATGGCTGTGATGGGCTGTAAAAGGCTACTATCTGACTCAGGACTCTTTACCCATAGAGGAAAGAGTGGCGCCCTTGTAGTGATCATTGTCTATGTTGATGATGTGATCTTTATGGGATCAGACAAAGCCCTTTTAAATGAACTTAAGAATAGGTTCATGAAGGCTTGGGAATGTCGTGACTTAGGTGATGCAAAGGAATTCTTGCGTATGCGCATTCAGCGGAAACATGGAAAGATCTTTTTAGATCAAACCGCTTACTTAGAAAAGGTGCTGCAATGCTTTGGACTCATAGATGTGAAAGCAACTGCGACTCCACTTCCTGAAGGGTACCAACCTGTACCTAATAATTCACCAGTCAACCCAAGCGTCAGGAGCAAATACCAGCAAGTTATAGGTTCACTCCTATACATAATGCTTGGGACTCGCCCTGACATCGCCTATGCAGTCGTTAAACTATCACAATTCGCTGCAAACCCCTCAGAGGACCATTTAAACAGAGCACTCTATATCTGTCACTATTTGCTCGGGACTTCTTCATACTCTTTGGTGTATGATGGAAGATCAAATGGAGGCTTAATTGCCTATGCAGACTCTGACTGGGCTTCAAACCCAGATAATAGGCGATCTACCACAGGTTATATGGTTAAACTGGCTAATGGGATATTCAGTTGGAATTCTAGAGTGCAAAAGACAGTCGCATTATCTTCCACTGAAGCTGAATATATGTCGCTGTTGGATACTAGCAGACAATTAGTTTGGATAAAGTCACTCTTTACTGAGCTTGGCATCAAACTAAGCCCAATACCACTCTGTGGTGATAATCAGGGGTCCATCTTTATGGCCTCAAACCCTGTCCAAGAGAAGCGTATTAAACATATTGATATACACTATCACTACATAAGAGAAGTAGTAAAGGACAAGAAAATAGAACTATTCTTTATAGATGGTTCAGAAAATCCCGCAGATATGTTTACCAAGAACCTTGGGCGTATTAAGTTCGAAAAATTCAGAAGTCAGTTAGGACTTGAGTTTTACTCGTCCAACTAAGTCACAAGGCAACAAACTTGGCCTTGAGACAAGCCTGAAAATTCCATTAATACTATGGAAGGTATATCAAGCAACACTTGAAGACATTGTCTTCCGGATACATAGATTCTTCTCAACCAGAGAATCACAACATTTCCGCTCATTATACCAAAAAATCAGCCCAATGAACTGTAATAGTTCAAAAGCTGAAATGGGATGGTGAAGAGAACTCGGTCTCGAAACCGCTCTCATGGTTCTGAGATAGACTCCCTTCTAATCATGGCTAGAATATTAATTCGCCTTACACACTTGCTTAGAGCGCTTAGCAGCTGCACTTAGCAAGGGGGAGTGTTGAGCCGTAATACTTACTATAAGGCTCATTACGTAGGAATGACAGTACAATTAGTTATGCTATACATGTAATTTGGAGTATTTAGTCATACGGTATACGTACAGAATCCCCTTAAGGGATTATTCCGAGTCCAGCGGTGATTAGACATTAGGCGACACTGAAAACGCGATATTGTGGACGCCTCTACTCATCACTTTTCCCCAAACGGACATGGGTGGACCATAGAGTATATAAATCCTACTATAGGAGCGAGTGTCACAGTCGAGGGAACGGACGCTTACTATACGGATATGACCACGTTAGTAAGTCGCAATGTGTCATGGACTAGGAGATCAGTCAGCACGTAGTAGAATCACATGCCGATGTGGCATGACTCATAACTAGGATAGCGATAGTAGGGTTCGAGCTACTTTAGCTATTCGTCGTACGGACTGGAGAGGAGCTTTAAAGCTGCCTCACATATGTATAAATAGTGGCCTAGGAAGACCAAGGTTCGCCATCTTGGTCTTCTTCAATTCACCACCTCTATTCATCTCTCTACGCGCGATTCGCTTGTCTCTTCTAGAGCAAGTCGTCTTCACCGATCATCGAACTACCTAGTGGCACGACTTGCCCTAGTGTACAGTCAGATCACGTGTCCGTAAGCGTCGTGTATCCCGTGACCGGGTCACGTGACATCGGGAGATATTCTGCTAAGTCGTGAATGCCCTTTCGTGTCCAAGTCGGACTAACGCCAGTGGTGGCGTTACATTAAGACCAAGATCCTTCCATCGTGGCGTTCACAACTCGAGACCAGTGGAGAAACTTTCAAACCTATTCCCTCGAACGACGAGGAGACCGAAACGTACCAACACAATTCCTAGGAGCTGCTAGGTGGAGAGAATACCGAGGAGAAACAGGATACTTCGTGGACTTCGCGTCGGGGCCAACCCGATACCGCCCTGTTGAGTTCAATTTCGACAATTTGTGCTGGGTCGAGATTACTTGGAACCCCGTAGATAACCAATACGACGCAGTGCGACCCGCAGGAAGAAACTACAACTGCGATATCGACTCAAGAAACCTACCCACACGCGCAGAGTGGGGGCGCATAGACAGACAACCGGAGGAGGAACCAAGCACCTCTGAACCCAGAACCCCCGCACCATCAGAAACCAGCGGAGACGACAAAGAGACCAACGACGAAGAATTGGAAATCGGGGACATAATACAAACAGCTGAGTCCTTACGTATCAACGAACCTGAGAATATCGAAGTACACCCACCCGCAGACATGGCAACAACAATCACCCAAGAAGACCCGGCCCTCGAAGAAGCCAGGAGAATCACGGAAGAAGCAGAGTCCTACCTACGCCCTATCAATCCAACAACGGGACACCGCATGACCGCAGACGACGCAGCCATTTTCAGGGCAGTAGGCCCAGACGTCCCCGACCCACCACCGGGCGCAGGAGGACCCCCAGCACCCAGAAGACCCGGAGGCCCCTTCGGTCAGGGACCACCCGGAGGTGGAAGACCGCCGCACGGAGGAAGGCAACCTCAATTCGGAGGAGGAGGTGGAGGGGACCCCTTTGGTGGAGGACCACCGCCCCCACCACCACCAGCAGCAGGACCAGCACTGGGAGCACCACACGGGTCAGACAAGTTAGTGGGAGAAACCCCGACCATATTTGACGGAAATCGAGATGAGTACGAATCATTCCTCACGCAATGGCACATATACTGGGGACAAAATTCAGAAGCACCGATCATGACCAACGTCTATCGACGGTGCCTACTGTTCCTAGGATTCATCAAAGGCCCACGAGTATCCAACTGGACGCTCGGATTCCTCCAGTGGCTCAACAACGAGCTACATCAAGGACGTAGCCGATACGACCCATCTCTATGGGATACCTTGACTGCGGGATTCTCCGACCGCTTCTCAAACGTACTCGAACAAGAGCAAGCGCAGGCCACACTGGCCAAGGGATTTAAAATGATCGGCGACGACATTGACTCGTACGTCACCAATTTCGAACAATTGGCACGGAAGGCTGACTATCGCCTCAACGACCGCCAAACACTGGACCGATTCACGGCGGGTCTCCCGAAAGCCCTGTTCACCAAAATCTACGAGCTGGACGACCCGCAAACCTTCAATGAGTGGAAGGAAGCAGCACTGCGCAGGCAAAAGCAATACATCCACCTACGCGCGCGCCTAGGAATCACCACCACGCCCCGCAACACCCCAACACCACGACCTCAGCAAAACCATGGATACGCCCCGCAGTGGGCACCACCCAGGTTTCCACCGCCACGCTATGATCCGAATGCCATGGACACATCAGCGGATAGAACCCGCGCACGCCTCGCGGAAGTAGGCGACCCAAACCGCGGGAACCAGCGACCGCCCTTCCCACCAAGAGGAGGACCAGGACAGAATTGGGGAAGCGGACCACGCCGCGACATGAGGGAAGTGATATGTTACAACTGTAACAACCCAGGCCACTTCTCACGCGACTGCACGCGCCCTAGAAAACCAAGGCAACAATTCCAACCACGCGCAAGCACAAGTCGAAGTATGGACACCGACTACTACAATCAAGAACCGACGACAGTGCGTCGCGCGGAAACTACACCAGAGGAACAAGCCAAAGGGTGGATGGAAACGCTTAGAGGGGCTAGCGACGAGGTGAAAGACCTCGTATTCAAGGATCTCTGGACCCAAGAGGGTTTTCAGGACGCCTGAACCCATCGGCCTGGGTGAGGGCAGTCAATTGTAATTCTGTAATCATGACTCGCTACCGTTCGCTCCGAATTCCAGTATCGATTCGTACAAATTACTCCATGGCCGACATCAAAGGGCTCGTCGATTCCGGAGCCACTGACAACTTCATAAGACCCGCGTTCACCAAACGCATGGGCCTCGGACTACAAACCCTTGAGAAACCAAAGAAAATATGGAACATAGATAACACAGAAAACAAAGCCGGGTCGATTACACACTTTGTCGACCTAGACGTCCAGACCAAAGGCGTTTCTAAAGTTATGAGGTTCCTAGTTACCGACATAGGAAATGAAGACCTTGTCCTTGGATACCCCTGGCTAGCAACCTACGAGCCAACTATCAGCTGGGCACACGCCACTATCCACGAAGGAGCCCTCCCAGTAGTGCTTCGGTCAATCAACCCCACAGAAATACAAACCACCATCGCCAGCGCAATGACCCAGAACGAAGCCGAGAACATTGTCCAAGAGCTCGAAGAAGAATGCCAGATACGTACCACAGCCACCGAACTGGCCATCGCAGCTAATCAAAACACCATCATAGAAGTCCTTCCAGAACCATATCAGCGCTTTGCGAAGATCTTCAGCGAAGAAGCCTCCCACCGATTTCCACCATCACGACCTTGGGACCACGCAATCGACTTCAAACCTGGTACACCCCCTAGCATCGACTGTAAAGTCTATCCAATGTCACAAGACGAGGACGGACAACTACGCGAATGGCTAGACGAACAGCTCAAGCTAGGCTATATCCGACCCTCAAAGTCACCCTACACCTCGTCATTCTTCTTCATCAAGAAAAAGGATGGAAAGCTGAGACCAGTACAAGACTACCGGCGAATCAACGCCTGCACGGTGCGCAATCAATACCCACTACCCCTCATGTCGGAACTCATCAACAACCTCGGAGACGGACATATATTCACCAAACTCGACGTCCGCTGGGGATACAACAACGTGTGGATCAAAGAAGGCGACGAACACAAAGCCGCGTTCAAAACGAAATACGGACTTTTCGAACCCCTTGTCATGTACTTCGGACTCACAAACTCACCAGCAACGTTCCAGAACATGATGAACGACATCTTAGGCGACACAATCCGAGCCTTCGCGGCAATGGGAACGATCATTCGGGTCTACATGGACGACATAGGCATCGCAACACTCGAACACGCGGGCCTTCAAGCACACATCGACGCCGTCTGCGCAGTGCTTCAAGTAGCAATGGACCATGACTTGTACTTCAAACCGTCCAAGTGCACCTTCCACAAACCGCGAATGGATTACCTGGGTAATTCTTGAAAAGGGGGTGACTCGCATGGACCCCGTAAAAATTGCTGGCATACGCGACTGGCCCACACCCACAAAGGTACGAGACGTACGCTCCTTCTTGGGCTTCTGCAATTTTTACCGCCTCTTTATCCGCGGTTTCGCCACGTACGCACGAGCCCTCAACAAACTCACACGCAAGGACGCGGAATGGACATGGGGCAAAGACAAAGAAACTGCATTCCAAACCCTCAAACGCTTAGTCACCAGCGAACCCGTACTTGCACATCCCACACTCACCGACCAGTTTGAACTCGAAATAGACGCATCAGGATACGCAGTGGGGGCAGTACTCCTCCAAAAGAAACAAGACGGAAAGAGACACCCACTCGGCTACTTCTCGACCACCCTAAATGAGGCAGAGCGCAACTACGACATCTATGACCTGGAACTCCTGGCGATCGTCAAGGCACTACGACACTGGAGGCCATTCCTGGCAGGATCCCCCCACAAAATCAAAATCTTCTCGGATCACCTCAACCTTACGCACTGGAAAACACCGCAGAAGATAAGTCGTTGCGTAGCTCGAGAGGTCTTGGAACTCATGGAATACGACTTCGAGATCCATCACATCAAAGGGACCAACAACGGCCGTGCAGACGCACTATCACGAAGACCCGACTATGACCGAGGAGAACATGACAATGAAGGAGTCGTCGTCCTACCCGAAAAGGTATTCGTGCGAAACGTCACCACGCAGTCACCAGAAATCCTGGAACAAGACGAAAACACCCTACGCCCCTGGGTAGACCCACACAAACTCAAAAAGGTCGATGGGATTTGGTACCACCAAGGCGCACGAGTAGTTACTGGAGGCCCAGAAGAAATCCGCACGGTTATCGCTAACCACCATGACCCCCCTGTCTACGGTCACCCCGGAATCAAATGAACCGCGAGAATTATCGAACGCGACCACTGGTGGCCGAATATGCTGAAGCACGTCACCGAATACGTCCAAGGCTGCGCGGAATGTCAACGCCACAAGGTCAACAACCGCCCAACAAAGGCTCCGCTAGTACCCATCACGCCGACACCCGACGCTAAGCCATTCGAAGTCATTGCCCTTGACTTCATCACTAAGTTGCCAGAATCACAGGGATACGACTCCATCCTCACGGTGACCGACCACGACTGCACGAAGGCATCGGTGTTCATCCCCTGCAACGAGGAGATATCGGCGGAAGAAACCGCAGCCCTGTACGTCACTCATGTGTTCCGGAGATTCGGATTACCGGCGAAAATTATCAGCGACCGAGACCCGAGATTCGCATCAAAGTTTACACGTGAATTGTGCCGAATCCTCGGCATCTACCAAAATATCTCCACGGCGTACCACCCCCGAACCGACGGACAATCGGAAAGAACCAATCAATGGCTGGAACAATATCTACGGTTCTGGACCAACGAGTGTCAAAATAATTGGGCGCGATTCCTGCCAATGGCGGAATTCGCGCATAACAATTGGCCACACGAGGCGACAAGGAAGTCCCCTTTCTCACTCATGATGGGATACAACCCGCGCGCTGATTGGATCGACAAGCCATCCCCTATCCCACAGGTGCTCACACGACTTCAGCAATTCCGAGAAGCACGGAAAGAGGCTCAAGACCTTATCAAAAAGGCACAATCACTGTGGGTCAAACATCGGAACACACCCAAGTACCAAGTTGGGGACCAAGTATGGCTAGAAGGGCGACACCTACGAACCAATCAACCAACTGCCAAGCTAGCGGCACGACGGCATGGTCCATTCAAAATCACGCGCGTCCTATCACCAGTCAATTATCAACTGGAACTTCCCACGCAGTGGAGTATTCACCCCGTATTCCACATCGATTTACTCACACCTTATCGCGAGACGCCTCTACATGGGGAAAACTTCCAACGCCCACCACCGGATCTAGTGGAGGGAGAAGAGGAGTATGAAGTGGAACGCATTCTAGATTCCAGGCGGTTTGGCCGGAGCAAGAAACTCCAATACCTCGTGAAATGGAAGGGATACCCCGACTTGGAGAACCAGTGGGTCAACAAAGATGACGTATTCGCTGACGAAGCCATAGTGGAGTACAAGCGGAGTTCGACCGCAGCTAGGATACATATAAACCGAGCGAACGACGCTAATTCACCCCCATCTCCTCACACTGGATTCCTTACCAACCCAGAAATGTCTCTTCCCACTTCCTCCTCTTCCACCTCTCTCACTGCCCGGCTCGTCGACAGCCTCACCTATGAAGAGCTCCGCACCGCCCTCAACAACGCCCAGTCCATCATCGACTTGGAGGACCCCGACCAACCTGCCACCTACTGGCTCACCAACGGCGTCGGCGAGCGACTCTCAACGGCCCCATACACGGAAGCCGAGATTGCTCGGCTTCGTGCAGCTCTCAGAGGGGGTGAAGATTCCTCACCTCGACCTCTCCCCGTTCAAATCCGACACACCAAAGAAGAAGACTCGGGCCACGTTGCGATGGCAGGAGTGGATGAAGAACTGGCCATGGAGGCCCCCCGCGGATCAGTGGAAGCAGCAACAACTGGCAACGGCAGCGGCACGGCGGGCATGCATCCTCATCCAACGCCGGCAGCATACCGCGACACTGAGAGAGCAGTGTACGAGGCGGTAGAAGGAACACTGCGGGAGTGGTATCCAGCTGAGCAGCCCTACCTCATCACCGCCACCGACACTGACGACCCCCGCAAAACCCCTTACGCTTGTGACACCACGGGGTGTCCGCTGTATCGCGCCGGAGTCGTCGTTGACACCGAGGCTGCCCCACTACCCGCCGTCCGCCTACGCTATCTTGGCGGCTCGTCCCGTGCCGCGCCTCACGGATACAAACACAATCGGGGGGACGATTTCGTCCACTACCCCATCACCGACACACAAGGGGTGACACGCCAAGCCACCTTCGTCCAAGTCGTCTCAGGACCGGACCCCCTCGTCCTGGGCCTCGTCGACGACAGTGACAAGGTATACAGCTGCCCTCTCTACGCCGAGCCACAAGTACGCGAGGCCGGCAAGCCACACTACGCCCTGGAGGACCTGTACCCTCTGGTCGGTGGACACAGCAACCAGCACAGGGTGGACCGCGCGGTCAACGAGTTGAGGGACGTCGGGTTAAAAGCTGAGTTGACCAGATTCTGCGCCTATCGACACAAAGCTGAGCGGATGGAACAGCGACTCCACGCCCTCGCCCAAGCGCTCGGAGGGGTGCAAGCGGAGTTGGCCCGCTGCAAGTTCCGACTGGAGATGGCGAACGTGTTGGACAGGATTACGGAGAGACAGGAGGCGTGGGTCGGAGGGATAGGCCCCACTCGGCGCCGTGGTCGTCGCGGCTGAAAAGGGGGTGATGTCACAGTCGAGGGAACAGACGCTTACTATACGGATATGACCACGTTAGTAAGTCGCAATGTGTCATGGACTAGGAGATCAGTCAGCACGTAGTAGAATCACATGCCGATGTGGCATGACTCATAACTAGGATAGCGATAGTAGGGTTCGAGCTACTTTAGCTATTCGTCGTACGGACTGGAGAGGAGCTTTAAAGCTGCCTCACATATGTATAAATAGTGGCCTAGGAAGACCAAGGTTCGCCATCTTGGTCTTCTTCAATTCACCACCTCTATTCATCTCTCTACGCGCGATTCGCTTGTCTCTTCTAGAGCAAGTCGTCTTCACCAATTGTCGAACTACCTAGTGGCACGACTTGCCCTAGTGTACAGTCAGATCACGTGTCCGTAAGCGTCGTGTATCCCGTGACCGGGTCACGTGACATCGGGAGATATTCTGCTAAGTCGTGAACGCCCTTTCGTGTCCAAGTCGGACTAACGCCAGTGGTGGCGTTACAGCGAGTACCTATACACATCTCTCTCCACCCCACCTTGAGCTTCCTCTGCTTCACTCTAAGCCTCGTCTAAGCTCTCTATTCAGGTAAGGGTCTACCTGTACACTGCGTGCATTGCTGTGCAACACTACTTATACAGATACTCGCGGGCTTTAAAGCGCTGCTTTGAAATGACTAGCCAATAGCGTAAGTAGAGCAAACCCTAGTACCGCTGTCCTAGTGTGAGTCACAACAAGATCCAATCCATATCATACAATCACATGTACCGGAGCTCACCCAGCTGACTGATCCAAGAGTCCATGATGATATACTGCTGATGAGGGTGTCATAGCCCGTACGTCAGTGTCCACTTCCTGGTCTGGAATACTGATCAGTCCAAATTGTAACATCACCCCCTTTTTACGGTCGAGGCCCCAGCCCGACCTTGCTGGGCAGCCTCCCTCTCCCCCGCAACCTGCAAACCCACCTGTATCCCGGGACGGTATGAGTCTTGCTCCGCTTCGATGCGGTGTAAGGACGTGAGGGTCCTAGGTGAGTTCGAAGGCGGAGAGGATCTACCTCCAAGAGGAAGGGGAAGGGAGAGTCAGTGAGATTTTCCTTCGAGTGCCCGCGTTTGGGCCTGACTTCCGGGGCAATCACACACTGAGTTAAGGGGGAAAACGATACTTTTTTTGATTCAATACCAAGTAAGAGTTTATATACAAAGGGGATCCTCTAGCTCGGAAAGCAAAAGGAAAAGAACCTAAATGAACACGGACAAAGGCCGCATGGCCGAGGCGATCGAGAGTCCAAAAATGGACGGTTTCGGGCTCAGCCAGAATGCTGGCCTTACAGCGGGTGATTGCATTGGCCCACTGGAGTTGAAGTACACAGTCCCTTCTCACTCGAGCTATCTTGTCTAGCTTGTCCATTTTCTTCATCAGCTCTGCCTCCTTGGCCTCGTACCCCACCTGTGCACAGCAGTAGCGATGGACCTCCGCAATGAGGGTGAGGTCCTTCATGTTGGTGAGGGCGCGATCGACTGACTCACACATGGAGCTGCACTGATCCAGGAAGATCAGGTCGTCGTCGTAGTAGTGGGAATCCGCGGGGTAGTCGTAGTTGGGGGTGGCATGTACTGGTTTTCTGTACTGCTGGTTGCTGCCCCTCCAGTAGGCGAGGATGAATGGGTCTGCCATGAGGATGAGCTGTGTATAGCGAGTTGGGTGCAGGCGGTCCTGAGCATCACGGATCTGGAAAGGGATATAATGTACTCCCCTGTTGTGTTGGAACCCGACGGGTGGAGGAGTCTCCACTTCGTGTCGGGAAATCGGACTGTGTTCTTCCACACGGTAGCGGCGGACCTGGGGTCGAGCAGTCTTTGGCATACAGATGGGCTCCCTGTCGGTGGTGCATAGTGGCAGGGTTTTGTTGTGAGTGGTGGTAAGGTGGTTGCTGTAGACGAGGTGTTCGTGTAGAGGGCAATTGTTACGTTTTCCCTCAAGCGCCCTCGCACGTGACCGTGGGAGAATCGGAGATTGCCGAAGGCTCCGTCAAAGCTCATAACTTCAACGAAGTTATGAAGCGAGCAGTCCAGCATTTGCCGAAGAAGACGATGTTTGGCCGTCACGTGACCTGGCACGTGACCTGCATCTAGAACGTTCCAGAAGAGCCCGGATGAGCACGTGCCCGGGTTGGCTTGTGATTATGGACCGGTAACGTATAGTTGCCGATGGACATGTGTTATGACGTCATGGGTCTAGCCCTGCCTCGTGTTAATGACTCACAGTGACTCGTGCCAAGAGCGCCTTATGCCATTGGCTAGTAGATCCGGTTGTATTAGGGTTCATGACTCATAGTGACTCGGTATTAGGTTCAGGCTGAGCTTGAAAGCTCCTTGAACAGGTATAAGTAGTAGAGCTGAGCGTCCCTAAGACGCCAGCTTTAGAACATCTTGGATTCCCCCTTCCCCAATCCTACTTGCCTCTTAGCCATGTAGTTGCCGCACTGTGCTGTCTGCCGGTGTGTGCTGTTGCTACCTCTGAGCTTTGAGTGCTGCTTGTACTTCTGCTCCTCAGCGTGCCTTCGGAGCCTGTCCCGCCGCTGCGACTTCTTCCTCTACTCTTCCCACTACAGTCGTGCTGTCTTGCCGACTCTGTCTTTCATTACCACGTGTAACGCCTCCAAACGTTACGACTTCGGGCTGTATCAGTGTTCGACGACAACAACCAAGTCGGTGACAACGAACGGGCCGGAAGGACCGTTACATTATGTTCTAAAGCTCCCTGCGTCCTTCACTGATCCAGGCCGATCATGACCGTGTTTATCGCGATGCTGCAGTACCACCTTACCAAGGCGAGAGAATAATATGTGGGGCCTGACGAGGTCAGTTAATACGTCGTTTGCGCTCGGATACACGGAAGACTGCAACGCTGGTCACTATCGACAAAGAAGCTTACCATTATCCATTCCTTTATCGACATCCACAGCCTGGCGAGGCGACAATACTGCTGTTGGTTATCCTTTGCCTGACGAGGCTGCCCAAATAATACGTCGATGCCGCCTGGCGAGGCGAGAGAAATATACTGCCGGTTCGCCTGACGAGGCGGTGATATAATACGTCGGTTCGCCTGACGAGGCGGTGGAATAATACGTCGGTCGCCGCCTGCCGAGGCGCGAGAATAATACGATGTGTCAAGACTCCGCCTGGCGAGGCTGTGAACACTAATACGCTGTTCCCCGCCTGACGAGGCGCGAGAAGAATACGGGTGGTTCCTGATCACGTGGGCGTGATCCTTGAAGAGAGGGTAATGTTACGTTTTCCCTCAAGCGCCCTCGCACGTGACCGTGGGAGAATCGGAGATTGCCGAAGGCTCCGTCAAAGCTCATAACTTCAACGAAGTTATGAAGCGAGCAGTCCAGCATTTGCCGAAGAAGACGATGTTTGGCCGTCACGTGACCTGGCACGTGACCTGCATCTAGAACGTTCCAGAAGAGCCCGGATGAGCACGTGCCCGGGTTGGCTTGTGATTATGGACCGGTAACGTATAGTTGCCGATGGACATGTGTTATGACGTCATGGGTCTAGCCCTGCCTCGTGTTAATGACTCACAGTGACTCGTGCCAAGAGCGCCTTATGCCATTGGCTAGTAGATCCGGTTGTATTAGGGTTCATGACTCATAGTGACTCGGTATTAGGTTCAGGCTGAGCTTGAAAGCTCCTTGAACAGGTATAAGTAGTAGAGCTGAGCGTCCCTAAGACGCCAGCTTTAGAACATCTTGGATTCCCCCTTCCCCAATCCTACTTGCCTCTTAGCCATGTAGTTGCCGCACTGTGCTGTCTGCCGGTGTGTGCTGTTGCTACCTCTGAGCTTTGAGTGCTGCTTGTACTTCTGCTCCTCAGCGTGCCTTCGGAGCCTGTCCCGCCGCTGCGACTTCTTCCTCTACTCTTCCCACTACAGTCGTGCTGTCTTGCCGACTCTGTCTTTCATTACCACGTGTAACGCCTCCAAACGTTACGACTTCGGGCTGTATCAGTGTTCGACGACAACAACCAAGTCGGTGACAACGAACGGGCCGGAAGGACCGTTACAGCAATGTTCCTCTGATAGGTACCAGTTGAAGTCCCGGTCCTCTTGAACCACAGTTTGGTCCATATCGGGCTGAGTGTAACGCCACCACTGGCGTTAGTCCGACTTGGACACGAAAGAGCGTTCACGACTTAGCAGAATGTTTATCCAAGGTCACATGACCTGATCACGGGATACACGGCGCTCATGGGCATGTGATCTGATCGTACACTAGGGCAAGTCGTGCCACTAGGTAATCCGGTGATTGACGAAGACGACTTGCTCGAGAGGAGACAAGCGAAGCACGCATGAAGAGATGAGTAGAGGTGGTGAATTGAAGAAGACCAAGATGGCGTATCTTGGTCTTGTCGAACCACTATTTATACATGCATGAGGTAGCTTTAAAGCTCCTCTTGAACCCGTACGACTAATAGCGTAAGTAGCTCGAACCCTACTATAGCTACCCTAGGAACGAGTCATGCCCTATTGGCATGTGATTCTACTGTCCTTGCTGACTGATGCGACTGTCCATGACACATTACTACTTACTAACGAGGTCATAACCGTAAGTAAGAGTCCATTTCTCCCGTATCGTGACACTGAGCCGTCATTGACATGTTGGTCGGTGAAGAATCTCTTGTACCAACTCTGGTAGGGGTTGGCGAAAGAAGGAGGGATGGTATGGGGGTAGGTGGACGACTTCCTCTGTTGTGAGTGGACTGGGGAAGCGACAGGGGTGATGGTGGCGCATCTTGAACAATGAGGGTAGGTTGGATTGATACTGGGAGTAGGTTGTCAAGGACATAGTGGACTTGAACTCGAGGGGAGGACATGAGTATGTGGTAGAGAGAGAGAGAGGGATGGGGACGTCTCTTGGATTTTCCCTGCGCTTATATGGGTTTCTCTGGCGGGGTTTGAATGTTTGAATTCCCGAATTGCGTCATCTGCGAACACGTCATCCTTGGAGACCCACTGGTTGTCCGAGTCCGGGTATCCACACCACTTGACCAAATACTGCAGTTTCTTTGTTCTGCCAAACCACCACAAGTCTAGAATCTTCTCGACTTTGTATTCTTCTTCTCCATTGACCAAATCCGGTGGTGGGCGCTGGTAGTTGGGGCTGTGTGGGAGTTTCACGGTACAGGGTTAGAAGGTCCGTGTGGAACACTGGGTGGATGCTCCACTGCGTGGGAAGGTCTAGGCGGTAATTGAGTGCGGACATCACCTGAGCAATCTGGAACGGGCCATGTCTCCTGGGCGTGAGTTTTGCAGTTGGCTGATTGGTACGTAGGTGGCGTCCTTCAAGCCATACGAGGTCCCCAGTTTGGTATTTTGGGGTGTCCTTGTGTTTGATCCACCTTTGCTGCGCTTTGATCATCAGTTCCTGGGCGCGTGTTCTGGCCTCCTTGAATTGTTGGGCACACAGTGCCACCTGTGGGATAGGGGATGGCCGGTCGACCCAATCAGTGCATGGATTGTACCCCATGAGAACGTTAAAGGGGGACTCCCTGGTAGATTCATTCAGCCCATTGTTGTGCATGAATTCTGCCATTGGTAGGTAGTGGGTCCAGTTGTCTTGTCGCTCATTGACCCAGAATCTTAGATATTGTTCCAGCCATTGGTTGGTGCGTTCTGATTGGCCATCGGTTCTTGGGTGGTATGCTGTTGATATGTTTTGTTTGATGCCGAGTATTTGGCATAGTTCGCAGGTGAATTTGGATGCAAATCTGGGGTCTCGATCGCTAATGATGCACGCCGGTAGCCCAAATCAGGGAAAGACATGTGTTACATACAGGGCCACAGTTCCTTCAGCACTGATTTCTTCCAGGCACGGGATGAATATTGCCGCTTTAGAGCAGTCGTGGTCTGTTACTGTTAGTATGGAGTCGCAACCGTCTGCCGGTGGTAGCTTTGTGATGAAGTCTAGCACTATGGTCTCGAACGGGGTGGCTTCTGGTTTCGGGAATATCGGCTGAAGGGGGGCGTGTGTTGGCCGGTTGTTGACTTTAATTCGCTGGCAGTCGGCACATCCTTTGACATAGTCCTGCACTTCCTGTCGAAGTTTGGGCCACCAATAGTACCTTTCAACTAGCTTGGTCATTCAGCTGATTCCAGGGTGTCTGTAGGTTAGAGTATTGTGATGGGCTTGTATGATGCGTTTCCGTTCGTGGGCGTCTCCTGTGACGACGCGTCATCCATCTTTATTGTTACAAACCCCGACCACCGAAGGTGCGGCCTGCGCGGATGACAGCCCGGAGATACTGCCAGACCCCGCAGAGACTCCGCGGAGCCCGATGAGCAGCCGCGCCGGATCCCCGGGTGCTAGGGAGCAGTTACGGAGGAACCTGGGCCTGTGACGTCACTGATCACGTGACTTGGGCCTGGACTGACCTAGACCGATGACGACAGATGGCGCAATGCCTCATGTGACCTTCTAGTAGGTTCCATGGCTGCGCACGGACCACCGAACCCTCGGTAGAGCGGACTTAGCTGGGTACGAACCTTATGTACCTGCTTGTATATATACCAGTAGCGTTTCGTACTCAAGTCTCCAGACTTGAGTTACTTAGCAATACCAGCTAGTACCTTGGGAACTCTGCTCTGCGCTTCTAAGACCATCCTCTTATCTTGTGCATCACCGTTCTTGCTACGCCTCTTCGAGCGTACGCCTTTGACCGATCCAAGTCTCCTTAGTCATCGTCTGCGACTACGACCCCCTGACCTTGCTCTTTCATTATGCCGTCTGCTGGTAAACCCAGAGTCGCGCGCCGCCCCGCTGGTGGCGTTACATTTATACCACGTATTTTCAACATGCTTGAGCTTGTGTGGGTCCACCCATTTTGCGATTGTATTGTTATCTTGGGTGTATACTGGGTGTGCAAGTTGCATTTCCGCGACAGTAATTGTTGGGCTGGTGCGAGTGGGGTTCTCTGTTGTGTCGATCTCCGCTGCTCTGATGAATATGTGGTCGGGTAATACAGTAACATGTTCGTTGTCATGTTCCCCTTGGTCGTAGTTGGGTCTCCGCAATAGGGCGTCAGCTCTTCCATTTGCGGTGCCTTTAATGTGGTGAATCTCTATGTCGTATTCTGCAAGTTCCAGTACTTCCCTGGCTACTCGTCTGCTGATCTTTTGTGGTGACCTCCAGTACTGTAGGTTCATGTGGTCGGAGAATACTTTGATTTTGTGTGGGGCTCTGGCGAGGTAGGGTCTCCAGTTCCTTAGTGCTTTGACGATTGCCAGTAGCTCCAGGTCATAGATGTCGTAGTTTCGTTCTGCTGTGTTGAGGGTGTTTGAGTAGTAGGCGATTGGGTGGCGTTTGTTATTCGAGTCACGTTGGAGCAGTACCGCTCCTACTGCATATCCTGAAGCGTTGACTTCTAGTTTGAAGGGTTTGTTGAGTTCTGGGTGTTTGAGCACAAGTTCTTCGGTTACTAGGGTTTTGAGTTTGTTGAGTGCCTGTTGTTGTGCTCCCCATATCCATTCTGAGTCCTTGCGTGTGAGTTTGTTGAGTGGGCGTGCATGTGTGGCAAAGTTTCGGATGAAAGCGCGGTAAAAGTTGCAGAAGCCTAGGAATGATTGCACCTGTTTAATGTTTTTGGGGACTGGCCATTCACAAATTCCGGAAATTTTGACGGGGTCCATGTGGATCACCCCCTTTTTAATGATTACCTCCAGGTAATTGAGGGAGTCGGAGTGGAAGGTGCATTTTTCGGGTCTGAGGTATAGCTCATGTTCTTCTAGTAGGTCCAGTATGTCATGGATTGCTTCAGTGTGTGCTTGCTCTGTTGTTGCCGTTGCAACGCCTATGTCGTCCATATAGACGCGAATGATGGTTCCCTTCTTCTCATGGTACTCAATGATGGGTTCGAAGATGTGGTTCATCATAGCTTGGAAGGTTGCTGGGGAGTTCATCATTCCGAAGTACATTACCAGGGGTTTGAAGAACCCTCTTTTGGTCTTGAAGGCTGCTTCGTGTTCGTCGCCTGGTTTGACTCATATGTTGTTGTATCCCCAGCAGACGTCGAACTTGGAGAATATCCAACCCCCACTTAGGTCTGCAATGAGCTGTGGTATGAGAGGAAGTGGGTATTGGTTGCGTATGGTCCACTTGTTGAGTTCCCTGTAATCCTGTACTGGGCGTAGCTTTCCGTCCTTCTTTTTAACGAAGAAGAAAGGGGACATGTACTGTGATTTAGAAGGGCATATGTACCCCTTTGTTAGTTGTTTGTCCAAGAACTTGTCAAGGGCTTTTTCTTCCATTTGGTTGAGTGGATATATCTTGCAGTTAATACCATCTGGGGCCTTGGGTTTGAGGTCTATGGTGTGATCCCAGGGTCTGGAAGGTGGGAATCTTTGGGATTCTTCCTCGCTGAATACTTTGGCGTGTCTTTTGTACTCCTTGGGGATTTCCTTCTTTTCCCTATATTGTTGCGCCAATATCGCCAAGTCTGTTGCTGTTGTTCGTATGTGTACCGGATGCATTTCCTCTTCTAGTTCTTGGAAGGCTTGTTCTCGTTGTTCTTCTTGTATCTGTGCAGCGATCCTCCGAATTTCTGTTCAAATGGCCATGTTGTTGGGCAGCTTGTTTGGGTTGGTTGTGCATATAATGATTGGATACTGTTTTGTATCCATTGTGGAGGTTGCCCATTGTATGTTTGGCTGAAATGTACTCAGCCAGGGGTATCCTAAGATGAGGTCTTCTCCTCCGACGTTGGTGATGAGGAACTGGATGGTTTTCAGTTTTCCATCAGTTTGTATATTGAGGTCAATGCAGTGAGTGATTTTCCCTCCTTTGTTATGGGTCCCATCTATATTCCATATGTTGCAAGGGTTGGGTAGTTCTTTGGTTCCCAGCCTCATTCTTTTGACGAATTCTGGGTGTATGAAGTTGTGCGTGGCTCCAGAGTCCACTAGTGCTTTCTTTTCGGCCATGAAGTAACTTGTGCGGATCAAAACTGGGATGTGCATAGATTGATAGTGTGTGATAAATGACAAGTTACAATTTGAAGCCCTCACCCAGGCCATTGGGTTCAGGCATTCTGAACATCCTGCCTCCCCACCATATCCCTTATAAATGTTTCCTTCTGCTCCTCTGGGAGGGCTGCAATGCGACCCATGATGTCGTTTATCTGGGGATTGGTGGTTGCCTGACTTGCCTGGACTGGTTCATCTAGGTCAATGAGGGGTTCTTCGACTGCGCTTTGGGGGGCGGTAGGGATTTCTTCTATGTAGGCTCCTCTGCCTCGTGCTCTTCTCAGCTGGTTGCAGTCTTGTGAGAAGTGGCCTTTCTGGTTGCAATTGAAGCAGATTACGTCCCTGATGTTCATTATCCCTCGTCCTCCTCCTCTGCGCTGCATGAACCCTGCCCTTGGTGGGAATGGTGGTCTTCCGGGGTTATAGTCCCTTATGTCTTCGGGGTGGTTTCGATTGACGTCCCCTATTTCGGCGACACATGCCTGGATTCTTCCTGGTGTGGTGTCCATGGCATCCAGGTGGCTATGATATTGCTGCCACCCTTGCGGTTGTGTCTGGCGTTGCAGTGCTTGGAACCGTGCTGGTGGATTGTTGCGGGGTTGTTGTTGCTGTTGGGGCTGTCTCCTGAAGCCTTCTGTTCTTGCCTTCATATGCAGGTAGCGCTTTTGTTGTTCTATGAGTGCACTTTTCCATTGGGAGTAGCTGCATGGGTTGTGGAACTGATAGGCATTCTGGTAGAGTTTGATGGGCATGCCTCTGGTGAACTTGTCGAGGACTAGTGGTTCGTCCAGTCGGTAATCAGCTTGTCGGACTAGCTTTTCAAATTTAGTGACGTAGCTGTCTATATCCTCGTTCATCATCCTGAACCCTTTGTCCAGTTCTACTCTTGTGCGATCCTTCTCCAGGTTGTCGTGGAATTGTCCTTTGAAGGTGAGTTCTACTCCAGCCCATAGCCAGGGGTCGTTTTTGTTTGTTTGGGTGTCGAGCCATTTGGTGGTCTCGGTTGCCCATTCATCAACGAGTGGTCCCTGGATGTATGTGAGGAACATCATGGCCTTGATGTATGGGACTTTGAGGCTTCGGTTTGCGGCATTGACTCCCGCAAACCTGTTCCATTGGGAGAGGAATGCTTCTGCTTCATCATGATTTCCGGTGAAGATCTTAGGTTCTTTCCCCAGGAACTTGTCTGTGTCAGGCATTGTGAAATGGGGTGTGGCTGCTTCTTCTCCTTCGTTGTTTGGGTTGTCATCTGGGTCTCCTCCCGGTGGTGCTCCTCCTCCTTTGTTGGGGGATTTCCCAAATAGTGCGGTTCTGGCTTGGGCCATTGTTACTGTAGTGGACATGTCTGTGGGGATGGACTTAGCGATTTGTACGAGGCTTTCTTCCTCTCATTGGTCCCTGATGATGTGGATGTCTTCTGGGTTGCTTGTAATGGATGGAGATGGTGCTGGTGTTTTCGGTGTTGGTGATTGAATTGGTTCTTCTTGTTCTCCATCGATTGGTCCCCACTGGTCTCTGGTGGTGACGGTGGATTGGAGGATGTCAAGGTTGAGGCTGCTGCTTGCAGGTCTATTGGCTTGGTATTTGTTGTGGAGGTTGTTCCACTGGATCTCAACCCAGCAGAGATTGTTGAAGTTGAATTCTATGGGGATGAGTTGGGATGTTCCCTGTCGATTGATGTAGTAAGTGAAGTATCCCGGGTTCTGTACATTGTCTTTCCAAAATGCATTTTCTAGGTATTTCTTTGGGACGTTGTGATCTCCCCTTCTGTTGATATAGTAGGGCTGGAAGGGTACCCAGAAGTCTTTGGTTGTTTTTGTAGGGTTGGCCACGGTGGGATCTTGGTCTTAATGTAGCGTTTACCATGAACGCTTGCCTGACTTAGGCTTCTTGGATGGTGGCAAACCGGTGCACGAAGAAGTTTCTGTTCACAGTGGATTCAGTGTAGAAAGCCGGATGAGGTAGAATACACTCGTCTCTCCCAAAATACGCGTGAAGATCCTCGAAGACAGGTATCCCAGGGGGAACCTCAGTGATGTACCATGCGTAAGTCCAACTGGGGCTGTCAAGAATGTAGAAGGCGTGGTAAGGTGAAGCGACACGTTCATTTTGGTACAGGTGAAGCTTATGGGCTATGGTGCCAATGGGATATGCCACTGGTTGTGAAGGACACTCGGGATAAGTCACGGGGATCCCTGGTCTAAGGGGGATATGCCGGACAACTCACTTAAAGGGGGAGAGCCCTTTAGAAGATGAGTAATAGAGGTGGTATTGAAGAAGACCAAGATGTCGTCCTTGGTCTTCTGGCTACTCTACTTATACAGATACTCGTGGGCTTTAAAGCGCTGCTTTGAAATGACTAGCCAATAGCGTAAGTAGAGCAAACCCTAGTACCGCTGTCCTAGTGTGAGTCACAACAAGATCTGATCCGTATCATACAATCACATGTACCGGAGCTCACCCAGCTGACTGATCCAAGAGTCCATGACAATATACTGCTGACGAGGGTGTCATAGCCCGTATGTCAGTGTCCACTTCCCAGTCCGGAATACCGATCAGTCTGAATTGTAACAACTAGGAGAATGACAACCAAAGTCTATTCAGCACTCAACTGGCAGACAGCGCAGAAGAGGCAAGGTGTTTGGGTGGTATAATCCAAGAAGTCAAGCTTAGGTCTTCAGTGACCATAAGCCAGACCCTATATACTACTCCAAGGATGTTTGAACCCCAGCTTGGAACTCCAAAACCCTAATGCATGGATCCTAGGAATGAGTCACAATGAGTCAGAGATAATCAGAAGCCAATGGCATAAGGCCCTCATGGCATGAGTCAGAGATAAGGAAACACAAGTTGTATGAGCACAGTCATGAACCAATCACAGAACAGGGAACACATGGTACATATCAGAAACCAGGCACAATCGATAAGAACATATGAGTCATCGAACATGAGGCAGTTGAGACCAGTCCAGGCACAAGCTCATCTGGACCCTTCTGGTGCAAGTCTAGCCAGGTCACATGCAGGGTCATGTGACGGGCACTTGCATAAGATCACGTGATCTAATCCCAATAATCCTGAGGTCTTTGAGTGGTACCCAGGTGGTATTGGTAGTCAGGTGACTTAGCTCGTTCTTGGGCATCTAAAGCCACAATCTTCATAACTTCGGCTTCCTCCTCAGCCAAATTGGCACGTGATCACTTCATGGCAGTATTCCAAGGTTGTGCAGGGGGTGTCTGGAGGTCCATTATGGGTGAAACTGTAACAAAGAAGTTCCTGTTTACAATTGCGTCAGAGTAGAAGGTGGGATGGGGTAGGAGACGCTCATCTAGTCCAAAGTAGGCATGAATGTCTCTGTGGATTGGTATCCCCAGGGGTACCTCTGAGATATAACATGCAGAAGTCCAAGTAGGACTGTTGAGAATGTGGAAGGAGGTGTAAGGCAAGGTGACTCATTCGTTGCAATACAGATAGTGTTGCATTAGGCTTGCCCTAATGATGCTCGATTTGAGTGGTGACAGAGTGGCTTGGTATGTGAGGACAACTTAGCAGATGTGGATACATGTCTTCAGTAAGAATGTAATCACTCCAGGCACTGGGGCGAAGTCCACCAGGCGTACAAGTCGTCAGGCGATCTGCCTCACAAGGGCCAGTCACACTAACAGGCAGGTGAAGAGAGAGAGGCAGGCAAGGAGAGAGTGTGTCAATGCGATGGTGATTCAAGAAGACCAAGCTGGGGAGCTCAGTCTTCGTTAAGCCTAGTAGATATACAACTGTCGAGGAGCTTTGAAGCTCCTCCTGAACATAGGGTACCCAGTAGCAATAGTAGCTCGAACCCTACTACAACTGTCCTAGGTATGAGTCAAGTCCAAGACCAAATACATGTGATACTACAGCCCAAGCAGCTGACCGAGACGACTGTCCCTGACTAATACTAGGGTAGTCAGAACCCCATGAGCCATCAGTCCATAATAGTGAGTCTGATCGCAACAGATAGACTTGATAGGTGGCAGTGCCAACAGGATATTCCACTGCCCACGAGGGAACTCGGGATAAGTCACAGGGATCCCTGGTCTAAGGGGATATACCAGACGACTCACTTAAGGGGGAGGGCCCTAGAGATGACAAGTGATAGCAGTGGTATTGAAGAAGACCAAGATGCCGTTCTTGGTCTTTGCGATACTCTACTTATACAGATACGCGTGGGCTTTAAAGCGCTGCTTCAAGAAGTACCTAGCCAATAGTGTAAGTAGAGTGAACCCTAATACAGCTATCCTAGTATGAGTCATTCCGAGATCCGATCTGTATTGTACAATCACATGTGCCAGGACTTACCGGGCTGACTGATCCTATAAGTCCATGACAATATACTGCTGATGAGAGTGTCATAGCTTGTACATCAGTGTTCACTTCCTGGCCCAAGGTGCCAATCTGTTTGTAATGTAACATATTCCCCATCACCACCAATCCCAAAGCAGAACCATTTGAAGTCATTGCCATGGACTTCATCACAAAACTACCCCTATCACAGGGGTATGACTTGATTCTCACCATTACTGACCACGACTGCTCAAAAGCAGCCATCTTCATTCCATGCAATGAGACTATCACCACAGAAGGCGTAGCCCAGCTATACCTTCACCATGTCTACCCTCACTACAGAATACCCTGTAAACTGATCACTGACTGAGACCTCTGATTCACATCAGCATTCATGAAACAACTCTGCCAAGTTCTTGGAATTCAACAGAATATCTTGTTGGTGTATCACCCACAGACAGATGGCCAGTCTGAGCGAATGAACCAGTGGCTAGAGCAGTATCTACATCATTGGAGTAATGTGCAGCAGGATAACTGGGCGGAGGCTCTCCCAGTGGCACAATTTGCACACAACACATGGCCAGATGCAACCACAAAACACTCCCCATTCTTGCTAATCATGGGATGGGAACCGCACACCACGTGGACTCCAAAGCCCACGACATCCCCATCCATTGATTGACGCTTGGAAGACATGGGCAATTACCAACAACATGCACAGGATTGCATCAAACACATGCAGGAACTCATGATGAAATGAGGGTGCACCCACTTTATCCCCTATCAGGAAGGAGCACAAGTGTGGCTAGAAGGGACAAACCTTGAAATGTTCTACCCCACAGCCAAGTTAGCCCCCAAACATCATGGGCCATTCCACATTAAGAAGGCCTTATGTCACGGTACGAGAGGAACGGACTCTTACTATACGGATATGACCCCGTAGTAAGCAGTAATGCGTCATGGACTTAGTACATCAGTCAGCAGTCGTAGTATCACATGTTAGACACTATGACTCATTCCTAGTAGTAGTCGTAATAGGGTTTGAGCTACTTACGCTACTAGTCGTCTCGGGTTCAAGAGGAGCTTTAAAGTGTCCTCTCATATGTATAAATAGTGGCTCGATAAGACCAAGATAAGCCATCTTGGTCTTCTTCAATCACCACTCCATTCTCTTCTCGTCCACACGTGATTCACTTGCCTCGTCGCGCAAGTCATCTTTATCGATCGGATTACCTAGTGGCACTGCGAGCCCTAGTGTACGCTTAGATCACGTGCCGGATAAGCGCCGTGTATCCCGTGATCAAATCACGTGACCTCGAAGAAACATTTCGCTAAGTCGTAAACACCCTTTCGCAGTCCAAGTTGGACTAACGCCAGTGGTGGCGTTACATTAAGACCAAGATCTACCCATCGTGGCGTTTACAACTCGAGACCAGTGGAGAAACTTTCAAACTTACTCCCTTGAACGAAGGGGAGATCGCAATGTCCCAGTACAATTCCTAGGAGCAGCCCGGTGGAGAGAATATAGAGGGGAAACAGGATACTTCGTAGACTTCGCATCGGGCCCAACCCGATACCGCCCTGTTGAGTTCAATTTCGATCACCTGTGCTGGGTCGAGATTACGTGGAACCCCATAGATAACCGCTACGACGCAATATGACCTGCAGGAAGAAACTACAACTGCAACATCGACTCAAGGAACCTACCCACACGCACAGAGTGGGGACGCATGGACGGACAACCGGAGGACGAACCAAGCACTTCTGAACCCAGAACCCCGGCACCATTGGAAACCAGCGGAGACGACGAAGAAACAAACGACGAAGAGTCAGAAGTTGGAGACATAATACAAACAGCTGAGTCCCTACATATAAACGAACCAGAAAATATCGAGGTACACCCCCCTGCAGAAATGGCAACCGCGACAATCACCGAAGTCGACACAGCTGTCGAAGAAGCCTGAAGAATCACTGAAGAAGCCGAGGCATACTTACGCCCCATCAACCCCACAACCGGACACCACATGATGGCTGATGACGCCGCCATATTCAGAGCAGTAGGCCCAGACGTTGCGGACCCTCCACCAGGCGCAGGAGGTCCCCCACAACCTAGAAGACCAGGAGGCAACTTCGGCCAAGGACCTCCAGGAAGACGACAGCCTCAATTTGGAGGAGGAGGTGGTGGAGACCCATTCGGAGGAGGACCACCACCACTGGCAGGAGGACCAGCTCCAGGAATACCGGGAGCACCAGGAGCACCCCACGGGGCTGACAAACTAGTGGGAGAGACCCCAAACATCTTCGACGGAAATAGAGATGAGTATGAATCCTTCCTCACGCAATGGCACATATACTGGGGACAAAATTCAGAAGCGCCGATTATGACCAACGTCTATCGACGATGCCTACTGTTCCTAGGCTTTATCAAAGGGCCGCGGGTGTCGAATTGGACACTCGGCTTCCTCCAATGGCTCAACAACGAGCTACATCATGGACGCAGCCAATACGATCCCTATCTATGGGACACTTTAATGGCGGGATTTTCGGACTGATTCTCGAATGTACTGGAACAAGAGCAGGCACAGGCCACCCTGGCAAAAGGATTCAAGATGATCGGTGACGATATTGATTTGTACGTCACCAACTTCGAACAACTAGCATGGAAGGCTGACTATCGCCTCAATGACCGCCAAACCCTGGACCGATTCACGGCGGGACTACCGAGAGTGTTATTCACAAAAATCTACGAGCTGGACGACCCCCAAACCTTCAACCAATGGAAGGAGGCCGCACTTCGAAGGCAGAAACAGTATATCCATCTACGCACCCGCCTCGGAATCAACACCACCCCGCGCAACCCCCCAACACCAAAACCACAGCAAAACCGCGGCTACACCCCACAATGGGCACCGCCCAGATTTCAACCACCCCGCCGCGACCCAGATGCTATGGACACATCGGCGGATCGCACCCGGGCACGCCTCGCTGAAGTAGGGGACCCGAACCGAGGGGGCTACCAACGACCCCCATTTCCACCAAAAGGAGGACCAGGACAAAACCGAGGAGGCGGGCCACACCGAGATATGAGGGAAGTCATCTGTTACAACTGTAACAACCCGGGCCACTTCTCACGAGAGTGCACACGCCTCAGGAAGCCAAGACAGCCTACCCCACCATACGCAAACACAGGCCGAAGCGCGGACACCAGCTACTATGGCCAAGAACCCGTAACAGCATGCCGCGCAGAAACCACACCACAAGAACAAGCAAAGGAATGGATGGAAACGCTGAAAGGAGCTAGTGACGAGGTCAAGGACCTTGTATTCAAGGATCTCTGGACCCAAGAGGGTTTTCAGGACGCCTGAACCCATTGGCCTGGGTAAGGGCAGTCAATTGTAATTCTGTAATCATGACTTGCTACCGTTCGCTCCGAATTCCAGTATCGATTCGTACAAATTACTCCATGGCCGACATCAAAGGGCTCGTTGACTCCGGAGCCACCGACAACTTTATAAGACCCGCATTCGCTAAACGCATGGGCCTTGGGCTACAAGCCCTTGAAAAACCAAAAAAGATTTGGAATATAGACAATACAGAAAATAAAGCTGGGTCCATCACACACTTTATCGATCTAGACGTCCAGACCAACAACATCTCTAAGACTATGAGATTCCTCGTCACCGACATAGGAAACGAAGATCTCGTCCTCGGATATCCCTGGCTAGCAACCTACGAGCCAACTATCAGCTGGGCACACACCACCATTCACGAAGGAGCCCTCCCAGTAGTGCTTCGATCAATCAACCCTACAGAAACACAAACCACCATCGCCAGTGCAATGATCCAAGACGAAGCCGAGAACATTGTCCAAGAGCTCGAAGAAGAATGCCAGATACGTACCACAGCCACTGAACTAGCCATTGCAGCTAATCAAAACACCATCGTAGAAGCCCTTCCAGAACCATATCAGCGCTTTGCGAAAATCTTCAGCGAAGAGGCCTCCCACCGATTCCCACCATCACAACCCTGGGACCATGCAATTGACTTCAAACCGGGTACACCCCCCAGTATCGACTGCAAAGTCTACCCAATGTCACAGGACGAAGACGGACAACTACGCGAATGGCTGGACGAACAACTCAAGCTAGGCTACATCCGACCCTCAAAGTCACCCTACGCCTCGTCATTTTTCTTCATCAAGAAAAAGGACGGAAAGCTGAGACCGGTACAAGACTACCGAAGAATCAACGCCTGCACGGTGCGCAACCAATACCCACTACCCCTCATGTCGGAACTCATCAACGACCTTGGAGACGGGCACATATTCACCAAACTCGACGTCCGCTGGGGGTACAACAACGTACGGATCAAAGTAGGCGATGAACACAAGGCCGCATTCAAAACGAAATACGGATTATTCGAACCCCTTGTCATGTACTTTGGACTTACGAACTCACCGGCAACGTTCCAGAACATGATGAATGATATTCTAGGCGACACGATCCGTGTCTTTGCAGCAATGGGCACAATCATCCGCGTCTACATGGACGACATCGGTACCGCAACGCTCAAACACACAGGACTTCAAGCACACATAGATGCAGTATGCGCAGTACTCCAAGTCGCGATGGACCACGACCTCTATTTCAAACCGTCCAAATGCACCTTCCACCAACCGCGAATGGATTACCTGGGGGTAATCCTTGAAAAGGGGGTAACTCGCATGGACCCCGTAAAAATTGCGGGCATACGCGACTGGCCCACACCAACAAAGGTACGCGATGTACGCTCCTTCCTGGGCTTCTGCAATTTTTATCGCCTCTTCATTCGCGGTTTCGCCACATACGCACGAGCTCTCAACAAACTCACATGCAAAGACACGGAATGGACATGGGGCAAAGACGAAGAAACCGCCTTCCAAAACCTCAAACGCCTAGCCACCAGCGAACCGGTACTCCAACACCCCACACTGACAGACCAATTCGAACTCGAAGTAGACGCATCCGGATACGCAGTGGGCACAGTACTTCTACAAAAGAAACAAGACGGGAAACGACATCCCATCGGATACTTCTCGGCCACCCTGAATGAAGCCGAGCGCAACTACGACATCTACGATTTAGAACTTCTGGCCATCGTCAAAGCACTGCAACACTGGAGACCATTCCTGGCAGGATCCCCACACAAGATCAAAATCTTCTCAGACCACCTAAACCTCACGCACTGGAAATCCCCACAAAAGATAAGGTGCCGCGTAGCCCGAGAAGTACTGGAACTCATGGAGTACGACTTCGAGATCCACCACATCAAAGGAACCAACAACGGCCGCGCAGACGCCTTATCACGAAGACCCGACTACGACAGAGGAGAGAGAGATAACGAAGGAGTTGTCGTCCTACCAGAAGCCATATTCGCGCGAAACCTTACCACTCAACACCCGGAAACCCAAGATCAAGACGAGAATATCATACGCCCATGGGTCGACCCCCACAAACTCAAGAAAGTTGACGGAGTCTGGTACCACCAAGGCACACAAGTCATCACCAGAGGACCAGAGGAAGTCTGCACCATCATCGCCAACCATCACGACCCCCCAGTCTACGGCCACCCTGGAATCAAACGGACGGCAAGAATCATCGAACGAAGTCACTGGTGGCCAAACATGTTGAAACAAGTAACAGAATACCTCCAAGGATGCGCGGAATGCCAACGACACAAGGTCAACAACCGCCCAACGAAGGCCCCACTAGTACCCATCACACCAAAACCCGACGCTAAGCCGTTCGAGACAATCGCACTCGACTTCATCACTAAACTGCTGGTATCACAGGGACACGACGCCATTCTTACCGTGACCGACCACGATTGTACCAAAGCGTCGATCTTCATTCCCTGCAACGAGGAAATATCAGTGGAAGAAACTGCTGCCCTGTACGTAACTCATGTATTCCAGAGGTTCGGACTACCAGCAAAAATCATCAGCGATCGTGACCCACGCTTTGCATCAGAATTCACACGAGAGCTATGCCAAATTCTCGGCATCTATCAAAACATCTCCACAGCATATCACCCCCGAACAGACGGACAATCAGAGTGCACCAATCAATGGCTGGAACAGTATCTCCGGTTCTGGACCAATGAGCGCCAAGATAACTGGGCGCAATTCCTACCCATGGCAGAATTCGCGCATAACAATTGGCCACACAAAGCCACAAGGAAGTCCCCATTTTCGCTCTTAATGGGATACGACCCCCGCGCTGATTGGATCGATAAGCCTTCACCCATTCCCCAGGTACTCACGAGACTCCAGCAATTCCGAGATGCATGGAAAGAAGCCCAGACCCTTATCAAAAAGGCACAATCCCTGTGGATCAAACACCGAGATACGCCCAAGTATCAAGTAGGAGACCAAGTATGGTTAGAAGGACGACATCTCCGAACCAATCAACCGACGACCAAGCTCGCGGCACGACGGCACAGACCATTCCCAATCACATGAGTCTTATCACCAGTCAACTATCAACTCCAACTTCCCACGCAGTGGAGCATCCACCCCGTATTCCACATCGACTTGCTCACACCTTATCGTGAGACGCCCATGCATGGGAAGAACTTCCAATGCCCACCACCGGATCTAGTGGACGGAGAAGAGGAATATGAAGTGGAGCGCATTCTAGACTCCAGGCGATTCGGCCGGAACAAGAGACTGCAGTACCTCGTGAAATGGAAGGGGTACCCAGACTTGGAGAACCAGTGGGTCAACAAGGATGACGTATTCGCTGACGAAGCCATAGTGGAGTACAAACGGAGTTCAACCGCAGCCAGGATACATATAAACCGGATGAACGACGCTAAGTCACCCCCATCCCTTCACACTGGACTCCTCACTCAACCAACAATGTCCTTTTCCTCTACCGCCTCTTCCACCCCTCTCTCTGCCCGTCTTATCGACAGCCTCACCCACGAAGAGCTCCGAGAGGCCCTCACCAACGCACAGTCTATTATTGACATCGAAGAGCCCGACCAACCCACCACCTACTGGCTCACCAACGACCGTGGGGACCGCCTCAACACCACACCGTACACAGAGGCCGAGATTACTCGGCTTCGCGCAGCTGTCGGACTCTTTGCAAGTCCCTCACTTCGACCTCTCCCAGTCCAAGTCAAGCAGCAAGAAGACGAAGAAGACGCTGGCCACGCTGCGATGGCAGGAGTGGATGAAGAACCGACCCTGGAGACCGCACGCGGATCAGTGGAGGCAGCAACAGCTGGCGGCAGCAGCGGCACGACGAGCGTGCATCCTCATTCAACGCCGACAGCATATCGCGACACTGAGAGAGCAGTGTACGAGGCAGTAGAAGGAGCGCTAAAGGAATGGTACCCAGTTGAGCAGCCCTACCTCATCACAGCCACCGACTCTGACAACCCCCACGAAACCCCGTACGCCTGCGACACCACGGGGCGACCCTTGTATTGCGCCGGGGTCGTCGTCGACACCGAAACCCAAACACTCCCCGCCATCCGTCTCCGCTACCTGGGGGGCAACACCCGCACCACCCCGCACGGCTACAAACACAATCGGGGGGACGATTTCGTCCATTACCCCATCACCGACGCGCAGGGGGTGACGCGTCAGGCGACCTTCGTCCAGGTAGTCGCCGGCCCCGACCCCCTCGTGCTAGGCCTCGTCGACGACAGCGACAAGGTCTACAGCCGACCCCTGTACGTGGAGCCACAGGTACACGAGGCGGGGAAACCCCACTACGCCCCCGAAGATCTGTACGCCCTCGTCGGCGGACATAGCAACCAGCACAGGATGGATTGGGCATTGAACGAGTTGAGGGACGTAGGGCTCAAAGCCAAGGTAACCCGCTTCCGCGCCTACCGACACGAGGCTGAGAGGATGGAGCAGAGGCTTCATGCCCTGGCACAGGCGCTTGGGGGGGTGCAAGCGGAACTCGCCCGCTGCAAGTTCCGCCTCGAAATGGCTAATGTGTTGGATCGGATCACAGAGCAACAGGAAGCCTGGGTAGGAGGGATAGGCCCCACTCGGCGCCATGGGCGTCGCAGCTGAAAAGGGGGTGATGTCACGGTACGAGAGGAATGGACTCTTACTATACGGATATGACCCCGTAGTAAGCAGTAATGCATCATGGACTTAGTACATCAGTCAGCGGTCGTAGTATCACATGTTAGACACTATGACTCATTCCTAGTAGTAGTCGTAATAGGGTTCGAGCTACTTACGCTACTAGTCGTCTCGGGTTCAAGAGGAGCTTTAAAGTGTCTTCTCATATGTATAAATAGTGGCTCGATAAGACCAAGATAAGCCATCTTGGTCTTCTTCAATCACCACTCCATTCTCTTCTCGTCCACACGTGATTCACTTGCCTCGTCGCGCAAGTCGTCTTTATCGATCGGATTACCTAGTGGCACTGCGAGCCCTAGTGTACGCTTAGATCACGTGCCGGATAAGCGCCGTGTATCCCGTGATCAAATCACGTGACCTCGAAGAAACATTTCGCTAAGTCGTAAACGCCCTTTCGCAGTCCAAGTCAGACTAACGCCAGTGGTGGCGTTACACCTTATCAGTGGTGTCATATGAGCTAGAACTTCTGAAGTCATGGAAGATCCACCCTGTGTTCCACACCAACCTCCTTACCCCATACAAGGAGACAGAGTTGCATGGGGAAAACTTCACATGACCGCCCCCTGACCTTATTGATGGAGAAGAAGAATTCAAAGTGGAGCAAATTCTCAGGTCCAGACTCTATGGCTGAGGGTGCAAACTCCAGTTCCTGGTCCAGTGGAAGGGATTCCCCATGAGTGACAGTTTGTGGGAACCACTTGAAATATCCAACATGCACCTGACCTCATCGCTGACTTCTATCAGCACAATCCTACTGCCAAAGGGGCTGGACGAAAGATATAAAAGAACGCCCTACAAACCCCAGTAACTCATCCCCTCCTCTTGCTCCTACCATGACTACTACTCCCATCATCTCAACTCTGCCCACTTGTCCCCCGTCATCCATTATTCTTGAAAACCTCATGATTCCCTCCCAGTTGGCAGGGATCCCAACGCTCCCCAGTAACCTGCCAACGCCCTACTCACTTGTATCAACATCCCCTCCCCTACCTGTCCTGGCCCTCACCACTGAGCACATGCCACTGAGGGCTGAAACCCCACCTCCCCCACTTGAGTCTGTGCCTGTACCACTCGCTCTTGTCCCAGGGGAAATGTTCCCTGCAGCACCCCTTTTGAACATCCCTGAGGGGACGTTCCCTGTCACCAGCAGCTACTCCCTCACTCTGCTTGCCTCCCCTATTTGAGCATGCCCCAACCCTTGCCTTGCTGCCTGTAATGCCACCACAGGGGCGTTAAGTACGACGTGTACTTCAGCAAGTCAACGGGATTGGGTAGGTGTGAGTCGGTTAAGACTCAGTTCGGTGATGAACAAGTATCACTTGGTCTCCCAGGACACAAGGATAGTAGCGAGAATCTGAGCTCAAGCGAAGAGGCGAGCGGAAACAAGGACTCAAGCGCAAAGGTGAGTCAAGGTGAATTCGTGAGGCAATGACAATGTGGTATTACACAAGAAGTCAAGTCTACCATACAAGCTAGGTAGGGCGTGACTTATATACTAATACAGGGTGTTTGGCCAGGCCAAACACATGATGCCAGACTGACACCTTGTACTAAGAAGAGTACAAGGGGATGCACCATATTGAGAGTTATGGAGACATGCGGGCTCGTGCGTGTCCCAGATTAGCTCGGAAAGGCATAGTGGTTTTTGATGGTGCAAACCGCCGGTTGAAAGGAGTTGGGCGCAAGTGGAACAAAGCAAAATGGGCAGACACGTGACAAATGAGAACCCCGCGGAAACCGCGTATTGTACAGTAGCTGATAGAACAAGTCAAGGCGCACACAACAAGAAGCAGAAATCGTAACACTGCCCATCTGGATGATGAAGCCCCCATCAAGTCTTCGGAGGGTGACATTGAGTCCAACAACCCCAGCATCCCTTTCTTTCCCAATGACCCCAACTCCCCACACTACTTCCCCCTTATGATCCCCACAGATGAGGGCAAGAAGGTCGCGCCCTTCATTTATTATCTGTTACGATTTCTTCTTTCTGCCATATGTGCCTTGTTCTGTTCTGTCACTCACTGTACAATACATGGTTTCCGTGGGGTTCTCATTAGTCATGCGCCTACTTGTTTTGCTTTGTTCCACTTGCGCCCAACTCCTTTCAACTGGAGGTTTGCACCATCGAAAACTACTATACATTTCCGAGTTGATCTGACGCACGCGTGGTCCCACATGTTCCAAGACTTCCATTATAGTGTATCCCTTTGTACTCAATTTGGCATAGCATGCCATTCTAGCATCATGTGTTTGGACTAGCCAAACACCTTGTATTAGTATATAAGTCACGCCCTACCTAGCTTGTACGGTAGACTTGACTTCTTGTATAATACCACATCATCTTAGCCTCATGAACCAACTTTGACTTGCCCTTGCACTTGAGTCCCTGCTTTTGCTCAAACCTTCGCTTGAGCCTTGACTATCTGCTATTATCCTTGTGTCCCTGGGAGACCAAGTGATACTTGTTCATCACTGAACTGAGTCTTAACCGACTCACACCCTTCCGATCCTGTTGACTTGCTGAAGTACATGTCATACTTAACGCCCCTGTGGTGGCATTACATTATCAGAAGGGTTACACTGAGTGTGTGGGAACCATGGGCAAGGGGCAGCCCCCTTATATCAACCCCATTTACCTCCACTTTCACAATCTAGAGCTCAGGCTGGCACTGAGTTAGTTGTGTTCAGGATTCACACAGTGCTTGGGCTCTATACCGAGTTGCAGTCAGGGTCAATTATATAAGACAACTTGCAGATAGCAAGAAAATGGTTAAAGACTAGATGTCATGGACGCGTATATTATTTTCCCTATTTTTCTGTATTTTTACGGGATTACTTAAGGAAAATATAAAGGGCCAAAGTACGAGATATTGTCAGTCACATGCTGCCACCATGGGCACGTGACCCTGGGATAGTTGCACCCTTAACGGGACAACCTAATCCGGTCACATTCCATTTACGTACGGACTCTTGTGATTGGTAGATAAGGAAGGAACATTCTAGATAGTTCTAGAACTCGCTTAGTAGTTTACGCTTACTCGCTGTATTAGGTTTTACTCAGCAAGATAAGGCATCGCGTCAGCGCTATGACAAGTGCATCAGTCAGCACAATAGATAGCGCCATTATTAGACACAACGCGTCAGCTCCTGAGTCATGAAGTCTTACTGTACACTTAGTAATAGTGTTTAGACTCAGTTTAAGCTCAGCTCCAGTAGCGTATATAAACTCCCCTGTAGCGTCCTGAGTGGAACCAACTTGTCCTCTTGGTTCTCCACTCAGGTGCGTATTCCACTGTACTCCTTACTCTACTTCAATCCTAACTTGTCCTCTTGGTTCTCCACTCAGCGTGCCACTGTGTGATCACTGACTATTCGCATCCTTGTATAAAGGATCTGAGCTTTAGTCCCCTCTGCATTGACTGCACGCTTGGCACGTGATTTATCTCCGCGTTCGGGTTGAGTGTGCTCACCTGACGGTTCACCTACTCCCTCACACTTGAACTCAACGTAGCGAGGTGTCATACCGCTACACTAGATTCAGAGACAAAGAACAAGACTAGAACACAGACTACAGGGCAAACTATGAGCTCCTTAAGTATCCTACAGGAATCCTATTTTCTTGTGCTTTTTTTCTACTTTTCTAAGAGTTGCACCATATTTGCATCATTGTGAGTAGTAATTGTATTGTAAGTATCGCGTGATTTGTGAGCTGGCAGAAAGGAAGCAAGACTGGAAATGTTAAGAAGAGGAAGTGAGAAGTTTTTAGAATCTTTGTAATCGGAAGCAATTGGAGGTGATCGATGGCACAATCAGATTGTGACATACACCCCTTTCTTGGCCAATTCATCCTTGAACCTAAGATGAGTCTGTACTGGTCATATCAATGGGATGATACTTCTTCCTAGGTCCTAGGGTAGCCATCATGGGTGTAACTCTGGCAAAAGGGAGTGGCTGAGACTTTCTATCATGAGTCCTCAGATGATAGTTGAGATGCAGTAAGACAGCATCATAGCCCGAGGGCTGTGAGTCATCCGTGGTTGTTGGCTTCTTGCATTTTTCAGGTCCAGGGTTGTTGACTTTTGAAGTTGTCAGGGGTGTAGGTTGTTGTTGATATTTGTTGATCTTGGGGAAGGGTTTGGAGCGGCGTGCGAGTTGTTTGCAGGGGTGTTTGTGTGTCATGATCAGATCGTGACATCGGTTCCTTCCGGTTTCATATTTTATGTTCCATTGCTTCTGGAATTCAGTATTGAATGTTATTCGGAAAGTTCTCCTTTCTGTTCCATATTCTTGGTTTTCGTTTCTCGCATGTTCTATCTTTCAGAATCAGCCTCCCCTTCTTGCCAGCTCATGGTTTGTTCTTGTTTGGATTCAGCTGCTGCGCTTCCAAGAAAAACACAGAAAAATACTAGAAAAATGAATCTCTTACTTGTATTTAAGGAGCCTGTAGTCCACCTGTATTTGTCGTTTGAGTCTTGTTCAATTCCAGATTCTAGCCACTGTCCACTCCTCTGCTCTGCAGAGTCCCTGTTCTCATCTTGTGTATTGACACTTCGGATTGCTGACTAAGCCTCGTCACGTGGAATCCACCGGAAGTCTTGACTTATGACAAAGTGGTAGCAGGGGAGCTGCGAGTCCACCACTTGATCGTAAAATTGTGGGTTTTGTCATCCACATTGTACTCTCGTTCGCGTTTCGTGAGGATATGTGCGTGTAGTAGGTGGTCTGTGGCTACGATGGCCACATGGTGTGTCGGTTTATTGTCAAGTGGTGTGTTTTCAGGGTGTGGACTGTTGTGGCGCAGCGTCAAGGTATGGTGGTGTGTCATGGTTAGTTTGACTTTGTCTGGGTCTCTTGGTCTTTCGCATGCGCATGAGAGGAAAAGAAGGGAATAAAGTGGGGTGTTTGTGTGCAAAGTGCCAGCTTGTGAGGTCGAAACTGAGATTGTCAAGGTTTTTACTCCCCCAAGAAGGGTGATGTTGTCCTCAACAGTAGAAGGTGACGGGATGGGAGAGGGAGGGGGCGAAGGAGTTGTGGCGATGGGCAGGAGTGGGGGATGGGCAAGGAGGAGATTAGTGATGTCATTGTCAATATCATCTAGCGATGGGATGGGGATGGCAAGACGGGGAGGAGAGGGGAGTTTGTTGGGGAGGGCAAGTTTGAGAGGGACGGGTGATGAGAGAGAGTGAGAGATGATGAACAGCGCACATGAAGGGATGATACTCACAGTGACAAGAGGACTGTGGTGAGATATCAAAGGTGGCTGGAAGCAGCAACAGAGTGAATCAAGCAAGTGAAGCAGATGTGGGGTCTGGCACACAGCAGATGAGAACTGATGTTACATTAGAGAGGTGGAGACATACCTGGCACACAGCAGATGAGAACTGATGTGGACCAGGAGCATACAAGCTACACTACTTATACAAAGCTGGAGGGTGATGCTGGTAACAGCTGGTCACAGTAAATACAAGGCGCATTGTTCTACAAGCGGACAAAGGAGTGTACTGTTCTGGAGAACAAGGCGTATAGAACAAGAAGAGTCTAGACTATGATATCATAGTGACATCACAATAAAGATAAGACAAAGGAAAGTACAAAGACGTAGTATAAGGACAGTCCAGAGGAGTCCATTGTTACGTCTACCACAGACGTTTGCCTGACTTAGGCTTCTTGCTTGGTGGCGATCCTCGAAAGTTGAAAGTTGCAGTTCGCAAAGGTCTCTGGGTAGAAGGCGGGGTGTGGTTGAAGGCTTTCGTCTATCCCGAAGTAAGCGTGGAGGTCCTCTAGTTGGATTACTCCTTGAGGGATCTTGTTGATGTACTTGGTGTTCGCCCAGGAGGTGCTGTCGAGTATGAAGAAGGAGTGATACGGGGCACCCACGCGCTCGTTGCGATAGAGATGTACTTGATAGGCTGCGACATCTGGGGGGAAGTCCACTGATCTGTGAAGGGACAGGTAAGAGATAAATCACGGGGATCCCTGGTCTAAGGGGATATGCTGGACGACTCACTTAAGAGGGGGAACCTCTTAGCAAAGACGAGTAGACTGTGGTGGTATTGGAAGAAGACCAAGATGCCGTTCTTGGTCTTCGCACTACTCTACTTATACAGATACGCGTGGGCTTTGAAGCGCCGCTTGAATACTACTAGCCAATAGCGTAAGTACCGTGAACCCTAGTACAGCTATCCTAGTATGAGTCACTTCCGAGATCCGATCCGTTATCGTACAATCACATGTGCCGGAGCTTACCCTGCTGACTGATCCTACAAGTCCATGACAATATACTGCTGACGGCGATGTCATAGTCGACGAGTCAGTGTCCACTTCCCAGCCTGAGGCGCCAATCAAACCGAAACGTAACACCATGATGTCATGTACATAAGTGATGTCATAGATAAGAAGATACAAGAAGTCCGAGATTGTACAGATCATAATATCTAATCTACAAGTCCTGTATATCTAATCTAAAGCAGTCCATTGTCTGCATGTCCTTTTGAGCCGCTAAGTGCGCTCAGGTCACTTATCAACATCTCCCCATGATCAGCAATCTGGGACTAGCACAAGCCCATGTCTATGTTGTGTTGGTGCAGCAGGACATGCACTAGCGACTTGGTAAAGCCGTCCACAACCATTTCTGCAGTGGGGGTTCTAATAAGGGTGATGGTCCCCTTTTCGATGTACTCCCTAATGACATGATGCCTAATGGCAATGTGCTTTGATCGCCTCCCAGTGACAGGGTTCAAGGCCAAGTCAATGGCACCCTTATTGTCACCATGCAGTGGGATGGGGTCATCGACCTCGTACCCGAGTTCCGCAAGGAAGCTCTGATACCAAGCGGCTTGGTTGGCCGCGTCGGTCATGGCCATGTATTCCGCCTCTGTAGTGTTTTGGGCTACAGTCTTTTGCTTTCGCGACAACCAGCTTATTGCACCATTGGCTAATAAGAACACATAACCGGAAGTGGAGTGTCTGTCATCAACCTGGTCACCCAGGGAAGAATCAGAGTAGCCATGAAGGCCATCTCCACTGGCGCCATCATAAACTATATGCATGTCCACAGTTCCTACCAAGTAAGACAGAACATATTGTGCAAGCTGCAGATGTTGAGGGGAAGGATTTGCTGCATACTGCGCCAGACGTGATACAGCAAAGGAGATGTCTGGCCTAGTGCCAATCTGAATGTATAGTAGACTACCAATAAGTGACTGGTAGTGCGTGATGTCAGAGGCAGTGGCCTGACCCATATATTTATGAAGGTGCTCGTCAGCACCAGCAGGTAAGGGTGTGGAGTGTGGAGTGGCATTGGACATGCCAAAGCGTTCAAGGACATCCTTGACATAGCCAGACTGATCTATTTCGATGCGTCTGAGGGAGCAGTCGCGCACAATGCACATACCAAGATATGACTCTATCTCCCTGAGGTCTGTCATCTCATAGCGTTCAGAGAGATCTGACTATAAACGCTTAATCCTCTCCAAAGAGGCACCCAAAATTGTGATGTTGTCAACATAAACGATAACAAAGAGTGGTCCACCCCCCTCTCGTTGAGGCAACACATATACGCCTGCATCGGCGAACGTTCGCTTGAAGCCGAGTGCAAGGAGCACTCCATGGAATTGTAAGTTCCATGCACGGGAGGCTTGTTTGAGACCATATATCGCCTTGACTAGGCGACACACCTTCGTCTCTGCACCAGCAATGGTGAAACCTTGTGGCTGCTCCAGGTAGATCTCCTCGTCAAGCACACCATTGAGAAACGTGGACTTAACATCCATCTGATGGATGTGCCAGTCCTCCAGCGCGGCCAACGCCAGAAGCAATCTCAGCAACTCAAATCGTGCGATGGGAGAGAAGGTTTCATCGAAATCTATGCCAGGGATCTGCGTAAATCCCTTAGCCACCAAGCAAGCTCTGTAGCGGCCATCCACTTTGAGCTTGAAGACCCATTTGGATTTTACTGCCTTATGATTAGGCGGGAGATCCACTAACTCCCATGTGCCATTATGGGCAAGTGCGTCCATCTCATACTGACATGCCGTAGTCCACTCATCTGCATCTGCAGACCGCATGGCCTCTGCATAGGATGCAGGGTCTCTGCCGACATATGCCGCAGCTAGCAGCTCTGCATACCCCAGTCACCTGCCACGCAGTGCCACATTGTCCCCACTGTAATAGTGAGGGTTGGGCACAGGCACACGGCTAGAGCGCCTTGGTGCATTGTCCATTTCGCGCAACAGCTGACTTCACTGTGCACGAGCCTCAAAACCTCCCGGCATATCCAGTGAGGGAGGTGGAACATGGTGCATAATGCACATTGCACTTTGGCGCGGCGGTGGTGAGGTGGGAGTGACTTGCTCACGCTTTGGAGTGGTGGGCAGAGTGGGCAGTGCAGGTGGTGGTGGTGGCATGTGTGGACGCTCTTGTTTTGGGTCTAGGAGTTCTTCAACATCCTCCTCCTCACTACTGCTGGAGTGTACAGGGGAGGGGACTCGCTGTGGTGGTAATGCCGACGTGCTAGGTATGGCAATTACTGGTGGGGGTAGTGGTTGTGACACCACTTGAGAAGGTTGTGGGTGTGGCTCAACACCCTGGAGGGACGGGAAGCTGCTCTCGTCAAATGTCACATCCCTGGACAATCTGACAGAGCGGGTTTGGTGGTCCCAGAGCTTATAGCCCTTAGATTCGGGCTCAAACCCAAGAAGCGTGACCTCAATGGCCTTCACATCCAATTTGCGACGCTTATCAGCAGGTACGTGCATGTACCCCTTGCATCCGAAGACACGTAGATGTGAGACATCTGGTACTTTGCCAGAGTACCAGAGCTCATAAGGTGTGCACCACTTAAGTGTACGGGTGGGAGAGCGGTTATAGATGTGTACCGCTGTGCTCATAGCATGCTCCCAGAAGCCTTTTGTTACGATTTTTGCCCTACTATACGACGTGTTCTGTTTACCTTCTCACCTCACCTCGTGTTCGCGTGTACCTTTATCCATGATCCGTTCCGATTCACTCTTCGACTCTTATTTCGCACCAACACCATGACCGTAGAAAAGCCAGACCTATAACTGTTAAGACCCGCTGACGTCATTTGAGCCCCGCGTGCCCCCGCGGGATTCCCTTGTGTTTCTCATGGATGTTCCCTTCATGCTCCCTTATTAGCTCGCTGAGGCCAGTACCTCAGGATCGCGCCATGTGTTTGTACCTTACAAACACCCTGTACTAGTATATAAGTCACACCCTACCTAGCTTGTACAGTAGACTTGACTTCTTGTGTAATACCACATCGTCTTCGCCTCACGAACCAACTTTGACTCGCCTTTGCGCTTGAGTCCCCGTTTTCGCTCGCCTCTTCGCTTGAGCCTTGATTTCCACTATTATCCTTGTGTCCCTGGGAGACCGAGTGATACTTGTTCATCACCAAACTGAGTCTTAACCGACTCGTGCTTATCCGATCCCGTTGACTTGCTGAAGTACACGTCGTACTTAACGCCCCTGTGGTGGTGTTACACCTTTAGACATGCCAGCTGTGTGCAGCATGGCCATTGCCTTATCTGTAATGGTGCGGTTAAACCGCTCAGCTTTCCCGTTCGACTGTGGTGAACCTGGCATTGTAAGGTGATGCTCTATCCCCCTCTGCTTGAGGATGTCCTGCACTTGGCTAGCCATGTACTCGCCACCGCGGTCAGAGTGGAGTGCGTGCAGTTTATGGGACGTCTGGGTTTCACCCCAGGCCAAATACATCTGCAGCGCTTTCACAAACTGATCCTTCAACTTAATGAAGTATACCACTGCGAACTTAGAGTGGTCGTCTATGAAGGTGGTGGTGTAGGCAGAGCCTTGCAGGGACTGAGTTTGCATAGGACTGGCTAGGTCACTGTGCACAATCTCAAAGATACGAGTTGTCCTCTTGGTTGAGGACGCAGAGAAGGGTTGGCGAGTGGATTTGCCTAACTCGCACCCACGACACACACGTAGAGCTGTCAATGTCCATGCCTGTAGTGGCAGAGGGACCGTACGACTTAAGAGCAGCAGAGGAGATGTGTCCCATGTGCTGATGCCAGATATCTAAAGTGGTGGCAGCACTTTTGATGTGAGCATTTAGGCCAATGCTTGAAGCATCCAATCAGTACAGGTTGTCCTCCAAGTAGCCAACAGCTACACGGCTTTTATTGACAGATATTTTAAATGAGCCACTGTCAAAGGCCACTTCCGCACCCTTTTGTGCTAGTGCACGCGTTGACAAGAAGCGTGTTTTCACCTGTGGTAGGTGCAGCACATTGCTTAGGGTGATAGGAATGCCCTGGCTCATAGTGAAGACGACGGAGCCTACACCAACTTGGTCAATTGTGGATTTATCCCCTAGGCGCACAGCACCTTGACATGGGGTGTAGTCCTTAAAGTCAGACCAATGTGGTGTGATGTGGTGTGTTGCACCACTGTCCATCATCCAACGCACACGCGAGGCAGCATACAAGGCAACACCAACTGAATTTGCAGCCCCATCAATGGCGGGCTCATCAACGACCTCCTTAATGGAGGCAGTGGTTGGTACTAATACATGACTATTGGCAGCCTTGTTGCTAGTGTCCTTCGCCTTCCCCGCAGCTTCATCCTTCTTCCTCTGCCTGCAGTCAGGCTTGATATGCCCCTTCTTGTTGCAGTAGTGGCACATAAGCTGAGAGTGATCCTTCTGCTTATGGGCACCACCACTAGGCTTGATAGGGGCAGCCTTATTGAGCGAGGAACCAGAGGGGCCAGAGCGGCACGCCTCCTCCGAAATGATGCGTGCAATTATTTGAGCATGCTTGAGTTTGGAGGGGGCACCACTGGCTAGGATGGTAGATGCCAGAACCTCATAAGAGGCAGGCAGGGCGTGGAGAAGTATGAGACAGAATTGGGTGTCAGTGACACCCATCTGTGTGTTGGAAAGGCCAACCCACAGCTCATTGAGTTTGGCCAACTGTGAGGCCATGGGTGCGGAGTCATCAAGGCGGGCTTGGGTTAACTGGATCCACAAGTTAAATATGGTGGTGCTGCCCGAAGCACCAGCATATACATCCTTTAGCTTGTCCCACTTTGCAGCAAAGGTGGGGTAGGCATATGGGTCGGCAACAAGGGAGTATACGTCAGGTTTAAGGTATAGGTGGAGGTACGCCTTGGACCAACGCTGGATGGATTCCCATTCTTCAGGGGAGACTCCAGTGGGAGGGGCATGACAGGTAAACACATCCTCTGCCTCATGTAGAGTGAGGATGGCCTCAAGTGTCCCAGACCACTCATTCCAGTGAGTCCCGTCAAATTGCTCGAGGTGAATGCCAGAAGGCATGCCAAAGGTTGTGGAATACGCATTGGAGATGCGCGTTGAGGGTGTGGACCCAGAAGTGATTGGGGGCAGGCCGGTTGAGGCGCCTGCTGTGGCTCCTGCAGCCGCACTAGTGGTGGCAACACCGGTGGGCGAGGCAGCACGAGAAGAGTGTGCGGAAGACATGGGGATGATTTATCTGTCGCCAAGGAGCAGTCAGTGACAGTGCTTCTAACAGTTTGCAAGATATGATGGGGATACCACTCCTGTCTGTGAATCTGTAAGGCCAGAACGCTAGTGCATCCTGCCTCCTGTGGTATGCCAGTGATACAAGGGCTAGGCCCAGGATGGAAGGTTCCTTTGCCATACTAGGAGCCAGCTGCCAGCCAGGATGTGTCTAGGACATGGCTCACTAGTTTGCATCAGGGGAAATGAAGTGGATGCTTTCAGAGCCCAAGGCTGTCTACCTCAGCCTCCTCAGCCTATTGGTTGCCTCATCACCACAAAGGGCTTTACTGAATCCTTTCCCATTGCCACTACAAGGCAGGTATCTGGTTGCAGAACACCATAGTGGTGAACACCCCCCAGAGTCTGAACCAGGTTTTACACTCCCATGGTGAGGAGATCCTGCGCCCAGTGTGGAGCACCAGAGACAGCTGGCACTAAGCTCCACAATACACAGCCCAGTGGGCCATGCACACCTGGATATGTATTAAGGGGCTACCAGACCCAATCTCCTTGCGCATAGCGCAGGGGCTAGGAAAACAGTAGGGATGAAAGTAGGACTACTGGGCAGTACATGAACAGGAGGTTCCTCAGCAGAGACCACTGGCGCCCCAGTGTCTACTGCCTTGGGCAAGGCTGGTGAGGCCCCAGACAGACCTTAGCCTGGTGTGTGATCCTAAGAACACAGTGACCAGCCAAGTGGAGTGGCTAGGGCACCAGGGCCCATAACCTGATGAACAGCGCACATGAAGGGATGATACTCACAGTGACAAGAGGACTGTGGTGAGATATCAAAGGTGGCTGGAAGCAGCAACAGAGTGAATCAAGCAAGTGAAGCAGATGTGGGGTCTGGCACACAGCAGATGAGAACTGATGTTACATTAGAGAGGTGGAGACATACCTGGCACACAGCAGATGAGAACTGATGTGGACCAGGAGCATACAAGCTACACTACTTATACAAAGCTGGAGGGTGATGCTGGTAACAGCTGGTCACAGTAAATACAAGGCACATTGTTCTACAAGTGGACAAAGGAGTGTACTGTTCTGGAGAACAAGGCGTATAGAACAAGAAGAGTCTAGACTATAATATCATAGTGACATCACAATAAAGATAAGACAAAGGAAAGTACAAAGACGTAGTGTAAGGACAGTCCAGAGGAGTCCATGATGTCATGTACATAAGTGATGTCATAGATAAGAAGATACAAGAAGTCCGAGATTGTACAGATCATAATATCTAATCTACAAGTCCTGTATATCTAATCTAAAGCAGTCCATTATCTGCATGTCCTTTTGAGCCACTAAGTGCGCTCAGGTCACTTATCAACAAGAGATGGGAGATGAGGTGCAGGAGAGAATGGGAGACATATCAGGCAACAAGAGGAAATCTGGGGAGAGAGATTGCAGCAAGGTGAGAGGGGAAGAATGAGATGAGAGGAAGATGGGGAGGGGTGAGAGCACGGAGCAAGGTGAAGTGAAGTGGAGGTTATTTATCTGTAGTCCAGCATCAGGGCTTCTGCAAAAGGTGTTGTCACCAACAAGGGAGAGACTGTTGAGGATGTGAGAACGTGCCTGAGGGCTGAGGGTAACCATCTGGGTGGTAGGGTCAAGTATAGAACGGGAAGTTGAAACTTTGTTAATGCGGACAGTAGGTGTAGCAGTATGACACCTTGCTACGCTAAGCTCAAGTGCGGACTAATAATGAACCGTCAGGTAAGCACACCCAAGCTGAGTGTGGAGATAAATCACACGCTAGACATACAGTCACAGTGGAGGGGACAACGACTTAGAGTCTTTTATACAAGGACTCAGGTTATCAGTGATCACGCTGTGGTACGCTGAGTGGAGAACCAAGAGGACAAGTTAGATTGGCTAGAGTAAGGAGTACAGTGGATACGCACCTGAGTGGAGAACCAAGAGGACAAGTTGGTTCCACTCAGGACGCTACAGGGAGGTTTATATATGCTACTGGAGCTGAGCTTAAACTGAGTCTTAACACTATTACTGAGTGTACAGTAAGACTCCATGACTCAGGAGGTGACGCGTTGTGTTACGGTTTCGCCCGTAACTGTTCCCCCGAACACCCCTGCAAGACCTCGGAACACTGCCGTGAAGCGATCACGTGCTGATTATGCCGAAGAAGAGGTTGTAGTTATGGGATATGGGGCGTGGACAACCCAACAACCAGCTAAGTCACGTGACTTTCCCAACTACCACGGATTCGCTCAAGAATACTGGGAGTAGATCACGTGATCTTACATCAAACGCCCGTCACGTGACCCTGGCACGTGACCTGGCTAGACTCGCACCAGAAGGGTCCAGATGAGCTTGTGCCTGGACCGGTCTCGACTGCCTCGTGTCTGTGATGACTCGTATGTGCCTGATCGATTGTGCCTTGATTCTGATGGATTGTACACGTTTGCGTTCTGATTGGATGGAAGCAGCGCTCATACAGCTGCGGATGCTTATCTCTGACTCATACCTTTGCGCCTTACTGCCATTGGTGGATTGTTATCTCTGACTCGTTTGTGACTCATTCCTAGGATCCGGATATTAGGGTTTCGGAGTTCCAAGCTGGGGTTCAAACCTCCTTTGGACATGTATATAGACTAGGGCTTATGGTCGCTGAAGACCTAAGCTTGACTTCTTGGATTATACCACCCATTGTAGTGCCACTTCTGCGCTGTCTTGCCAGTTGTGTGCTGTTAGCTACCTTTGGTGCATATACATCTGTTGAATCGTCCTTAGCTGAGGGATTACCGTGAGGCCCCTATCCATTCCTTTCCGCTTTACTCTTGCCGTTCAAGGAACGAGCTGTATCATTCTCCCTTGGTTGTGCTGTCCTGCTGACCACTCTGTCATATCAACTTCGACTTGCTCTCTTCATCGCCTTCTGTATCCTCTGGGCAACACTACTACGTCTCGTTATCGAGCTAGTACAAGATTGAGCACGTGACTTCGACATATCCCGGTGATCGTTGGGTCGTCCCGAAAGCCTTGTCCGCAGTACAAGAAGGAACATCCGGTGGAACGTTACACGTTGTGTCTAATAATAGCGCTATCTATTGTGCTGACTGATGCACTTGTCATAGCACTGACATGATGCCTTATCTTGCTGAGTAAAACCTAATACAGCGAGTAAGCATAAACTACTAAGCAAAGTCTAGAACTATCTAGAATGTTCCTTCCTTATCTACCAATCATGTGAGTCCATACATAAATGGAGATGTGACCGGATTAGGTTGTCCCGTTAAGGGTACAACTATTCCAGGGTCACGTGCTTTAAAGATGCATGTGGTGGCAACACATGACTGACGAAGTCTCATACTTCGGCCCTTAATATCTTCCTCAGATAATTCCGTATAAATACAGAAAAATAGGGAAAATAATATACGCGTCCATGACAGTAGGGCTCCGGTGCTTCAGGCAATCCTTAGACATATGGCCAAGTTGCTGGCAATGGAAGCAACGGCCTTCTTTCTGGCATCAGGCATAGTCAATGTCTGATAAATTTGTCTGAAATGTGCATTTGAGTGTCGAGATGGTGTCAATATCCATTGGAATGACAGTATCTGGGATGGGGAGTGATTGTGGTGGGGGAACGGTGAACTGCATACGAGGGTCAGGGTCTGACTTGGTTGCGGTGCAATTACTGCATGTCCCAAAACTACTAGCTATTGTTCGTGCACATTGCACTTCCACATGAGCAGCAGTTTACCAATCTGTCATGGTTTCTGGCATTGGAGTACATTGAAGGCAGGCATGATGAATGGACTCAGTAAGACCTTTGCAAAAGAATTCTATAGTGCCATTGGTGTCACGATGCCAATTGGCCACATGTGTGTGGTGTTCAAAGGTGGCTATGTATCCATCTACATTGTCACCTTTCATCTTGAGGGTTGTGAGTTTTTGATAGGCGGTCTGTTTACTGAGTGTGTCAGTCCATGCTGCTTTGAAGTCCATTTTGAATGTGGTCCAGAGGACCTCGTCAGTTTCTGTGATGCAGTTAGTAGTATGCATAGTCTCTGTTTCCAGTTTCTTTCCTATGAGATCTACCCAGTCGTTTACGACTGGTCCTTGGATAAGTCCTAGAGTGAGCACAACACATAGGAATGGGCTCTGGACAAGCTTGTGATTCCAGTTGAGAAGGCAATAAAAGCGGAATTCCCGAAGGAACTGTTTGCTCTCAGCGCAATCTCCAGTGAAAATTGTAGGGGCAGTACCCTTGAGGGCACCTGTGAGGGGGGTGGCAGCCATCAATGTGATCGGATGGGGGTAAACGGGTGTGGACGGGACTACAGGGGTAGGTGTCAGTATGGGGGGTTCAATGAGTGCGAGATTGACGTGGATCAGGGTCAGATGATGGTAAGCTTCCATGAGTTCTTCAACGGGGTCAGTGTCACGCCACCAGCGGGGCGACATGCGACTCTGGGTTTACCAGCAGATGGCATAATGAAAAGCAAAGGTCAGGTCGTAGTTGCAGATGATGACTAAGGAGACTTGGATCGGTCTAAGGTGTACGCACGAAGAGGCACAGCAAGAATGGTGATGCACAAGATAAGAGGATGGTCTTAAGAAGGCAGAGCAGAGTTCCCAAGGTACTAGCTGGTATTGCTAAGTAACTCAAGTCTGGGGACTTGAGTACAAGATGCTACTGGTATATATACATGCAGGTACATAAGGTTTGTACCCAGCTAAGTCCGCTCTACCGAGGGTTTGGTGGTCTGTGCACAGCCATGGAACCTACTAGAAGGTCACATGAGGCATTGCGCCATCTATCATCATCAGTCTAGGTCGATCCAGGCCCAAGTCATGTGATCAGTGACATCACAAGCCTAGGTTCTTCTGTAACCTCTCCCTGGCACCAGGAGATCCAGCATGGCTGCATGTTGGGCTCTGTGGAGTCTCCATGGGGTCCTGTGGTATCTCCAGGCCATCACTCATGAGGGCCGCACCCTCAGTGGTTGGGGTTCATAACACCCCTCTTCCTGCATGAGGGGGGGCCCTGCGAGATGCCATGTCTCCATGAAGAGAAGGACAGGAAACATTGTAAGTGCTTCTTGTGTAAGCAGCCAGGGCATTTGGTTGCAGCCTGCCCTAGGATGGGCAGGGAGCCACGTGGCCCTTGTCAGTGGTACAGGAGTGAGTCCCACCTCATGGAGGTATGTCTTCTATGTTGCCTCAACCCTATGTCACCTGAATACGAAGAGCCTCTTGACCACCCTCACTGTCATGGTATGACTTCGGGACTCTTACTATGTGGCTATGACCCCTCTAGTAAGCAGTAATCAGTCATGGACTCTTACCATTAGTCAACCCTAGGATAGTTGTATTAGGTGTTGGAACGAGATAAGTACGTAAGGACCTTATCTATAGCAGTTACGACATTACAGTAGTATGTTTTCCTATTACGGTAGTTGGGATACGTACTATAGCGGGCGTAATACGTCCTCTGAGTGAGAGAAGTCCTATCACTATCTCGAAGTGGTAGTTTACATCAGGCGTGTGTAAAAACGCGATATTGTGGACGCCTGTACTTATCACTTTTACGCATATGGACAGGGTAGGACCATAGAGTATAAAAACCCTCCCATGGGGAGGGAGGCGAATAGGATATTCACTCTCTTCTTCACTTGCGCACCCTCTCCACTCTATAGTCTCTCAACCTACTCAAAGGTGAGAACTCCATTCCTGTTAGCTGCGCGTATTGCTGCGCAACAGGTTATGGGCCCTGTTACAGGGTTTGCCGCCGCACTCTTTGATAGAGTTGCGCCTTGTGGTCATCGTCCACCATGATGTTGCCTTTGCAAAGAGGGACTCGTGCGGTTGTAGGCATTAGACTCAAGGAGGCTCCCTGGTTCATAACAGCCCAATATTGTGCTCTGAAGGAGTACACAGACTAGACCTCTCGCCTAACTAAACAAGGCCATGTGTAAACCTCCATTGATTTGGAGGCGCTGCACATGATAACCTTGGGGCGATGCTGAGCAGTTCTATTGGCTTAGCGATTAACTGGCAGACTGCAAAGACCAGCGCACAACATAGGATTGACCTATGGGTCAAAACGGGACTAATATTGGCTTTTTATCTTACTCAGTATTGTTATTATTGTAATGCAATGCTGACATTCTCAAAGCCAACAGATTTTTACACCTATGTCGTCCCAACTCACTACGCTTGTCCCCATCTTCGATGGCTCTAACTGGGCCACCTGGTCTAAGCAGATGACCGCTTTCTTCATGTCGCAAGGGCTCTGGGGCTACGTTGCTGGCACCATCCCTGTCCCTCCTGTTGCCAATGCCGCTGAAAGAGCAGCTTGGATGCGAAGCGATGAGATGGCTAGGGGTAACCTTACCCTTCGCCTCTCACCTGCTATACAGCAGGCAGTTACTGGCAATACTTCCCAGCTTCTCTGGGAATCTGTCAAAGACCGGTACGGTGCGGTATCCATGCCCCGCATCTACAAGGACTTCAAAGAGGCCATCTCTATTCGCTTTAACACTAATCAGCATCCCGCTCCCCAGTTTGAGAAGATGGCTGCTGCTTTTGCTCGTCTTGGAGCAGTCACCGTTGGTACTGGTGCTAACGCCACCACTCTTGCCATTCGCCCACAGCTGCAGGCACTCATTGCCATGTCTGCTCTGCCCCAGAAATGGGTACACCTTATCCCTGTCATGTGCAATAATCTTGCCTTGGCAGATCTTCAGCTCGCTACCGTATTGGCTTGTGTCGAGAGCCAGTACGAGACTGAGACCAATCACGGACAGCATAAGGCCGCTCATAACGCGCAGAAGCTTTCTGCCGTTAAGCAGAAGCGCAATGACCCTTGCTTCTCGAAGCAGGGTTCTTCGCAGCAGCTGCCTAGCACCCCCGGCCCGTCTTCCCAGCAGCAGCCTTTTAGGCAGCGCGGAGGATGTGGATCCAGAAGAGGCAAGGCTAAAGGGAAAGGCAAGGCACCTGCCCGTGCTCCACAGCACTCGCATATTGCCTCTGTTGCCGCACTAGCCCCCCCTACTTCCCACAAGGTGACTCATATTGGGTCATCTGGTGTCTCCACGAGGACAGAAGTCGAATCATCCTCCCCTCAGAGGACTTCAGGCTTCTTCCCTTCGGTCAATAAGGCATTGACGCTCGCTGAACGGCTGGATGTACCCGCTACAGTCCAGACTGTAAAGACGCTCGAGCAGCGCTTCGCCGATGTTGACGCGCTGATGCGCCCTCGCATTGAAAAGTTCATGGCTGAAGAGTATGACTCTGATTTCGATATCGATATGTCGCAGCAGCCTTCGGGCAGTGCACAACCGATAATGGACATTGATGGCCTCGATGACACCAAGATATTTGGTGAGCATTCTAATGCTCTCCAACTTGACTTATTGGATCTGACGATAAGTGATGGGGGTTCTGATACAGAAAACCATGCCCCCACACCTCTTTACGTCGACCCGGCTTCTATTGTTGAAGCAACAGTCAGGTGGGCTACTACCGGCGAAAGCCGTTTCCCTCCTTGATCACGTTCTAATGAACGGATTGAATCCATTTGGCGTAGCAATCAGCAGTACCTAAGAGATAACGGCAAAGAAACAGACCCTTGTTTCAATGCCCTAGTCTCTCCTTCGGTCTCTATAGGCCAATCTTTGACACCGGAGTCTTTCTTGACTGGACCGGATACTGAGATCCTCGATTGGGGATCATGTGATGAAGAGTACGTCTTTTCTTCACTTAACGCACCACATGCTGATAACGTTACAGTATTAGCCCTGCCCCCAAAAAATCAAAAATGGGGCAGCTGTAATAGTTCCATATATCTATGAGAATTGCATGTAGTAGTACCGAAGTCACTCAAAATGTACAATATTAGCAGCGCTCTCCTTGATTCTTTTGAGTGTGAGCATAATGAGTACTTCAGTCAATGCGTCAAGTGTTTAGAACGTACGAAAAACATGTGGCTCCTTGATTCAGGAGCATCAGCACATTTCACTAATAAACTTAGTGACTTCATCGACTATAAGCCAACTGCTAAGTGTCACGGTACGGGGGAAATGGACTCTTACCTACGGTTATGACCTCGTTAGTAAGTAGTAATGTGTCATGGACAGTCGTATCAGTCAGCAAGGACAGTAGAATCACATGCCAATAGGGCATGACTCATTCCTAGGATAGCTATAGTAGGGTTCGAGCTACTTATGCTACTAGTCGTATGGGTTCGGGAGGAGCTTTAAAGCTACCTCATATATGTATAAATAGTGGCTCGATAAGACCAAGATATGCCATCTTGGTCTTCTTCAATCACCACATTCTACTCGTCTTCTTACGCACGATTCGCTTGCCTCTTCGCGCAAGTCGCCTTCACCTGTCAGATTACCTAGTGGCACGACTTGCCCTAGTGTACGCTCAGATCACGTGCCCAAGAAGCGCTGTGTATCCCATAGTCGAGTCACGCGACTCCCAGATATTTCGCTAAGTCGTAGACGCCCTTTTGAAGTCCAAGTCGGACTAACGCCAGTGGTGGCGTTACACTAAGTCTGATAAGATTCCCGTAAAGACTGCAGCTCATACACTCTATGTTGAAGGAACCGGAACTGTCTTGCTAGAGCATTACATCGCAGACAAACTCGTGACCACGCAGGTATATCCGGTCCTATACATTCCTAGAATGAGCACGCGTCTTCTATCTATGGGAGTCTTCTTACAGCAAGGTTTGTGCATTTTGGGGAATTCGCAGCATATTAACTTGCTACATAAAAAGAAGACCATTGTCCAATGTAAACCCCTTCTTCATGGACAATCTCTATATTGGCTAGATGCCTCTATATCCACTCTAACTGAGTCGCTTATTGCGAACCAGTCTGCATTACTGAATGTAGACTATGACCTTATGCATCGTCGCCTCGGTCACCCATCCAAAGAGGTTTTAAGACGAGCTAAGGAACACACTAAGGGCTTCCCAGAAGGGATTATAATTCCTACCTCTGATAACATTTGTCCTGGGTGCGCGCAAGGCAAAATGCCTGCTGCCTTACATCCTCCGTCCGATACAAGGGCTAAAGCCTCTTTCAATCGAATACATTCTGATTTGAAAAGCTTCCCTTTACTGTCATACCATAAATACAAGTATTTTATCGTCTTCTTTGACAATTATACTTCGTTTGCATGGATCACTCTTTTACGGGACAAAGCCTCTGCTATTACTGCTTTAAGGCAGTGGCTTGCGCTAATTAAAAACCAATTTAGCGCTACCATAAAAGAATGGATGTCTGATGCCAGCGGTGAATACAAATCGGATGCTTTCCTAAAGCAGCTTAAGGATGCCGGCATTACAGTGCTACAGTCAGCGCCACATACGCCTCAGCAAAATGGGCACACTGAGCGCTTTATGCGCACCATAATGGACAAAGCTCAGGCTATGCGCCTTGATGCTTGTTTACCACAGAGTTGGTGGGAATTTGCAGTCCTACACGCTGCACATTGTTACAATAGAACCCCCATAAGTCGCCTTCAATGGCAGACCCCTTACAAACTATTACACAATCAAGTCCCTGATATATCGCATCTTAGAGTATTTGGTTGTGGCGCATATGTACATATTCCAGAAGCCCGCCGGGTGAATAAACTTTCTCCCAAAAGCAAGCTAATGATCTACCTTGGTAGAGGACCTGGAATGAAGGCTGATGTCTTCATGCGCACGCCAAATACCTTGTTCTATTCAGACAAGGCACTCTTCGATGAAGCTCTATTTCCTAGGTGTCCAATAGACAATCCTAGACGTGAGCCCTGTGGTGTAACTCAGTTAGATGATACAGTTCTGCATGAGCTGTCTAAAGACCATACCACTCCTGGTGATGATGATGACCTACCACCTGAGCCCCCTATTACCAAAGGGAGAAGCGCTCCCCAGCCAGCCGCTGGACCCCCTCCTAGTACTCACACTAGAGGGATTGGATCGCAGCTACCTCCGCCTTTACCCCCTGAACCAGTACCTGGTTCTAGTGAACCTAGGCACTCGGGGCATACAAGGAAACTAGTTACTCGTCCTGAAAATGTCTATGGAGATAGGCCTCCTACTATGATTATTTGAGACATTGTGCGGACTCGCACATGGTGACAATTGACACAGCCGCAGCCGGGTAGCTCCCAGCAGCATCCACGTCTGAGTCAGACAGCCTCAGGTGACATTCCTGAACAAGCCGATCCTGACTCTTCCAGTGCACAGAGTGATAATCCACATGATTCAGATGAAGTAGATCAGCAACTTCTGATCTGCCTAGCTCAGGAAGGGGGAGTCAAATTTCTAGATCTTCTGCTCGCCAAAGCAGTTCCACCATTGGATCTAGAGTCACCTGATACCTCTAATATTCGCGAATGGACCTACCGGGACATTCTTAAAATGCCAAGTGAACCCCAGGAGGAGTGGCGTAATGCGTGCCAAGAAGAGCTTGCCTCTCTTCGCAAATGCAAGGTCTACAATCTTGTTAACCTGCCGCAAGGCAGAAGGGTGATCAAGAATAGATGGGTATTTGACTTAAAGTCAGATGGCCGTAAGAAAGCCAGGCTAGTTGCCAAAGGCTTTTCACAGGTTGAAGGCATAGACTATGACGAAATATTCTTGCCAGTGGTATGGTTTGAGACTGTCCGGATGATGCTCGTGCTTGTAGCGCTGAAGGATTGGCACATCTCTGGACTTGATGTCAAAACCGCCATTCTTTATGAAGACCTCAATGAGGAACTCTATATGGAGCAACCTGAAGGGTTTAAAGACCCTAGCCAACAAAACAAAGTCATGTGCCTTAGGAAAGCTATATACGGACTTAAACAAGCAGCACTCGCTTGGTGGAGAGCGCTGGATAAGTCCATGAGCACCCTTGGCTGCACACGACTTCAATCAGACTCAGGTCTGTTTGTGAATGAAGACAAAACAATCGTAGTTATTGTTTATGTCGATGACTTTCTTTTCCTTGGGAGAAGTAAAAAGGACATAGCATCCCTGAAGAAACACTTCATGGAGATATGGGAATGCAGAGACTTGGGTGATACCAAAGAGTTTCTACGCATGCGCATATTACATTCTAAGGGAAGAATCCTGATAGATCAGCAGGATTACCTTCAGAAAGTGCTGCAGCATTTTAACCTGATTAACACCAAATCAGTACCTACCCCACTACCAGAAGGGTATCATCCATCCCCTAATAAGGGAACCGCAACCCCAGAGCTCCGCGCGTCATACCAACAAGTGATAGGGTCTCTCCTATACATTATGATTGGTACGCGACCAGATATTGCCTATGCTGTTACCAAGATGGCGCAGTTTGCTGCCAATCCATCTGAGGACCATTATAAGCGTGCACTTTATATTTGCCGCTATCTACTTGGTACCTCAAACTATGCTTTAGTCTTTGACGGCAAAAGCGATGGTGGTATAATAGCATATGCAGATTCTGACTGGGCTTCTGACCCGGTTACCAGAAAGTCCACTACGGGTTACTTAGTAAAGATGGCTAATGGAGTGTTCTGCTGGAACTCTAGAGCGCAGAAATCTATCGCGCTCTCATCCACTGAAGCAGAATACATGTCGCTGTGTGATACAAGCAGACAATTGGTCTAGATTTGCTCGCTCTTTAGTGAGCTTGGAATAAACCTCGGACCTATTCCATTATGCGGAGATAATTAAGGCTCCATATTCTTATCTTCTAATCCTGTTCAGGAGAAGCGGATCAAACACATTGATTTGCGTCACCATTACATACGTGATGTGATCCGTGAAAAGAAGATAGAGTTATTCTTCATTGAAGGAGCTGAGAACCCCGCCGATCTTTTTACTAAGAATCTGGGTTGCATTAAATTCCTAAAATTCAGGGAACAGCTAGGGCTAGAGTTTGGCTACTCGCCACTCATACGTACCATGTCCAATGATGGGGATTCGTGATGGAAAGCGTGAAGGAACTTTTGTACCTCTGAGGAACACATGTTTCTCTATGTCCTCCGCGTCCATCGTTTCTTCTTCATGAAGAGCACAACAAGCAACTGTCTCCTCATAGAACAAGACAGAATCACCTAACTAGACATGGTGCAATGTCGCTTCTCGAAAGCAGACATCTGGCTCTAAGCCTCTCATTGAACTACCAGAAGGGAGTTTGTACGTCCTGTCCCTGATGGGGACATAATAATCATACCCCAAGTTGAAAAATGTCGTTGATGATAGCCATTCACAACTTGATGAGACGGGTTAGAGACAGCCATAGTCTCATCGACTCCTATGCAACCCTCACTTGATGCTCATTCCCAATGCTCATGAGATTGCTAGGTGATTGCTTAGACGCGCTTTAGTAGCTGCACTAAGCAAGGGGGAGTGTTGGAACAAGATAAGTACGTAAGGACCTTATCTATAGCAGTTACGACATTACGGTAGTATGTTTTCCTATTACGGTAGTTGGGATATGTACTATAGCGGGCGTAATACGCCCTCTGAGTGAGAGAAGCCCTATCGCTATCTCGAAGTGGTAGTTTACATCAGGCATGTGTAAAAACACGATATTGTGGACACCTGTACTTATCACTTTTACGCATATGGACAGGGTAGGACCATAGAGTATAAAAACCCTCCCATGGGGAGGGAGGCGAATAGGATATTCACTCTCTTCTTCACTTGCACACCCTCTCCACTCTATAGTCTCTCAACCTACTCAAAGGTGAGAACTCCATTCCTGTTAGCTAAGCGTATTGCTGTGCAACATTAGGGTTTGCACTATTTGTGCTATGGGATTGGAGATTCGTGAGGGGCTTTAAAGCTGCCTTGTACAAATGTATAAGTAGTGCCTGCGAAGACCAAGATACCCCATCTTGGTCTTCTTCTGAAATCACTGCCTTCCAGTTATGCATTGACCTTTGAGTCTGATCTTCAACTGAGACCTTTGTGTCTTTGCCTACCTTCACCCTGAAAGCCTCTACTGTCATTCTCTTGGTCACATGTGTCGGACATGCACTACAAGTGGCCTTGGCAGTCGCATATGGACTACTCAAGACCCTTGAATCCTATTTCACTAAGTCGTGAATGCCCTTCATTGAGTCCAAGTCTGACTAATGCTAGCAGTAGCATTACACTCACTGGTGTGGCAAGTGTCTTTGCTTCAATGCACATCATGACAAGATCGACTGTCCTATGTGTCACGGCCGCGGGAATGGACGCTTACTAAACGGATATGACCACGATAGTAAGTAGTAATGAGTCATGGACAGGAGATCAGTCAGCGCGTAGCACAATCACATGCCATCAAGGCATGAGTCAACACTAGGATAGCGATAGTAGGGTTCGAGCTACTTTAGCTATTCGTCGTACAGGATTGGAGAGGAGCTTTAAAGCTGCCTCGTATATGTATAAATAGTGGCCTAGGGAGACCAAGATTCGCCATCTTGGTCTTCTTCAATTCACCACCTTCATCTGTCTCTTCACGTGTGCTTCGCTTGTCTCCTTCCGAGCAAGTCGTCTTCATCGATTATCAGATTACCTAGTGGC
>JAKELL010000201.1:0-86386 GCA_021524915.1 Lactarius akahatsu
TTTTCTATGGGTTTTATTGGTCTGAAAACCCTGCTTTGCGCGCAGTGAGGTGCACGCTCACGCGACGACAACACGAGTCGCACGTGTTCACCCAGCCCTGAGCCCAATACCCAGAAAGGCTGTGCGACTCGTGCGAGATTCGCAAAAATCATGTATAGCCTAAGCACAAGTTGGTGAAGGCGGCGCCAATGGCTCAGCGGACACGACCTCACATCGACATGTGAAGTGTTTGGAGAAAAATGTGTATAATAGAATTTGGGGTATTAGTCGAGCCTATGTAATTGAACAGCGGCCGAGGACAGGACCACAAGGAGTCTGGAACGTCGAACAGGCATCCCCGGCCCGGTGATCCGGAAACCTCTCTCGCTCCTCCGAGTTTCTGTGCGCTCTTCCCATCTCGCCCAAATATGAACGTTAAGAACCTGCGAACACGCGGCTACAATCAGTATGGGCACTTCGCAACCGCCGCTACGCTCTAGACCGTCCCCTGACAGCCGCCCAACACCGACTCATTCCGCTGAAGCGGGATCGCGTCCTTTTGTTTCTCCCCCATTCCACTCCTGACCCCGCCCCTCAAAGTGTCGTTCTCAGGGTGGTCAATCCGATATGTATCATAAAGGTCCGGACATTCACCTCCCTACCCGACCCGCATGTGGCGCACTGGGACTCTGAAGTGCGTTCGCCGTCCTTTTTTTGGTTTGGTTTTTTTACTAACTAGTGGGCCCGCTAGGCGCGTTCCGTGCAACATTCAACGATGAGGGCTCTGCCGGGCTCCATCGTGCAACGTCGCTCTCGCTGGTGAAAGGGTGCAGGTGCGCTGGAGTTCGTGGTATATTACAAGCAGATGACGAGCTAGCTTGGCGTTTGAGTTTAAGCGGTGGTGTGTCGCAAAGCTCAGACGCGCGTGGTCGACGGATGACGTGTAAAACTGGTGTCCATGCGTTCTCCATCTACCACTGTGTGAGCCTGACTCAATTCCGCTTCAAAAGTCCGGTACTGCGCATACAGTTATGTCCGGCTTGTCGGACATTGGCGCGCTGTGCGCGACATACCCGTGCCCGTCATGTTCCTTGACAACCTGGTCGGCAGCCGGGTTTGACACTCCCCTGACTTCTCGCGGCTCGTTGAATAAAACGCGATTCAGGTGACGTTCAGTTCACGCGTTGGTGCCATCTATTTACATGAGGGATCTGTGTACTACATAGGTGATATCGCGACTATAACAAATACTAAGTATATCTCGTCTAAATACCGATGAGTATCGGTCCGAGCTTAACGATACTACATATCCGACAGGAGCTTGAGTCCTCTGAAAACTGCTAATAACCACAGTCAAAGTCACGTATTCGCAGAAAATTGACACTCACCGAGGACGTACCGTCAAGCGCCATAATGCACAAAGTTCACCCATCTCTCCAGGCTGATTCCTCTCTTCTCCCTCAGCTTCCGTGTCGCATCCCGCAGCGCTTCCGCAGTTCGCTCATAATATGGCACACCGGGCCTTTCGCTGGAGAACAGCGACTTGTAAAAGCTCTTCGCCAGGTCTCGCCCGTCCGTATCCGCCATTTCCCACATCGTCCCGACAACGCTTCGGAATCCACAATACTGCATCGCCGCAGTGAGATGAATCCCCTCGTCCGCTATGCTCTCTTCAGTAATTTCCGCAGCGTGACAACAAGAAAGGAATGCGAATTCCGCGTCGGGTAGCCGAGACCGTACAATGTCCAGCAGAGTAAGACGCGAGCCCTCGTGAAGCTTGAACGATGCCTCGAATGGCTTCCCCGCCTCCAGCACTCCATGGCACGCGAAATGGGCAAGCCGACTGCATCGGAGGCCGTCGACTACGGAAGAGAGTGTGGCCTCACTTGAGACAAGACTCGTGACGGTGACGCGTTCTTCGAGTTTTCCTATGACCTTGATCTCTCCCTTCACGCCTGGAAGAGAGTCGTCTGGTTGTGCAATCAGTAGTAGCAAGGGCTTGTCCAGCGTCTGTGTGCTCGCCTTGCGAGACTCGATGAGAGCAAAGAGTGACGGTGTATACGAAGAGATGTACAGATCCGAGAAATATCGGTCAGGGGTATCGCTCGATGAGATTGGGCCCATCGCATGGAGGGGAAGGGAACAGAAGACTGAGGTTGGGCACCACCAGATTCGAGATTGCTCTGGTACGCCTAACAACCGAAATCTCTTGATGACCGGTTCGCCAACGAGTTTGTAGAGGCCCTTCAGCACGGATGATAGAGCATCCTGGTATTTTCCCGAGTCAAGACCATGCTTCCGCGCCTCGACTAGCTCGTTCTGTAGTTTATTTGCCCGAATGTAGAAATCATTGGCGGTAGGAATGGCGCAAGGAAGTGAGTTGTGGAAGACAATGAGAATATCAGAGCGCCATCTGCAGTGATTGATGAGAATGACAGGGCCACGGGAGGCGGCAGAGCGGAGAGTGGTAAATGATGGGGCCTTCAAGAATCCTTCCGACTCTGGTTGGCCTTGGATCTGTGTGACCAGCGCGTCCCGCTCCTCCATCAGTTTTTGCCGCTTTACCACAAGCCGACCAAATGGGTCCATCCAATCTCCACCTTGAGCGATGCCGTCTTCCATTTCTGGCCTTCCACTCGGTGTGATGGACACAGTCATCGCCTCGAGTTCTTGATTTATCCCGGAAAATCGCTTTGCCAACGGCGAGTCTTCTTCGACAAATTGGGCGATCGGGGTCCGAAGGCCACGCATCTCAGACCAAAGTAATGCTCGCCCTTGTTCCAATGTCTCAACTGCCTCCTCGAATCGACCTAAATCGATCTGATAGGATGCATAGTCGAGCGGCATACTCTGACACTGATCGCTCATTTCGACGAGACGGGCGTGCTGAATGGATACCGTCGGAGCGAAGGACAAGGACCTTTGCATCAATGAGATTGAGGTCTTGTAAGCGGTCGGGACAGAGGAGTGCCGGATACGTCGCGCAATGAGGGCCCAGTTGCATGAAAGTCGGAATCTGTCAGGTTCATTCGCATATTGATTGTCGACGGCCAATGACATCAATCGTACTGCTTCATGGGGGTCCTCTCTTCGACCAAGCAACTGCGAGCGGGTAAGTAGAGATGGCACAAGCCTCAGAATTGTGTGAAAATGTTCGGCCCGTGCACTTTTCAACTTGAGAATGTCATAGTCGAGGATGATTGACTCATTGAGGTAGTCAGTCTTGTTGGTATGCCTGAAGGCGAGGAGGAGGACCTCGCTCAGGGAGCGACTCGGAAGGGGGTTAATTCTCCATGGCTCATTGACATGAGTTAAATCGAGCCACAACCAGCCATATTTGATGGACTCTTCGATATCAGATATATCATTAGTACGGGAGAACTTAATTCTATACTGGTCTACAAGTCCCCTGAGGAGGCGTTTGTGATGTTCGGTCCCCGGAGCGGTGTTGGAAATCAGTCCCTTAACATGCTGGATTTTCTGCTGTATCACCGCCGTCGAATAGGTCTCCAGAACAGCGCCTGATTCAGCAACATATTCCTCAGATTTTGCCAGGTTCTGAGAGGAAAGAAGGTCAACAACTTGCGACAGATAAGAATTCGCTTCTTCGCGGCTCTCAGCGAGACCGTAATCCCTAAAACGCCTTCGGGCGAGTATCGACAGGCTGTTAGTGACGTTAAGACGAAGCCCTTCGTCGATGGAAGATAAGCTGAGTTCGGCACGCAGACGAGAAATTGTCATTTCCGTATCCTCTGGGTTCTTGGAGATGCTCGATCTGCGGTATGCGAGCATAGTGACAAATGATGAAGCTAGAGCCTGAATTGAATCCGGAAATTTTCCAGGTAGATTTGGATCAAGAATTGTTTCCAATATCGTCGTTGCTTCCTCATAATCATCATTTGAATGAGCTATGATGAAGCGAGTGCAGAGTGTGCGGGCCAACGCAAACAAGACAGGGTGTGAACCTGGTGGGCACATCTTCACCGCATCCCGTAGGCATTCGATGACTTGGTCTAGCAATTGGAGGGGCCGTCCTCTATCGATTTCGGCCTCGACGGCCTTAGCCAAGTCTGTAAAAGAGGGGACGGGAAGGTCCGCCGATACATTGGAGGTGAGGAGTTCGCGACAGAGGATCACCATCTCCCTGATATTCCATGTCCCGTCCCCAGTTCCCGACTCAACTTGAGTACCCAACGCCCGAATAAGCATTGCTATAATGATATTCCTGGGGATGTCGAAGAATTCAAGGGGTAGTCGATGGAGATAGCGGAGGTACTTGATAGAATACTCGACGTCCTCGGTCTGGTCGAAGTCCTTGGAGCGAAAGAGAAGAGCCATCGCGAGGTAAAAGAGAAATTGGCCAACATTGAGAGAAAGTCCAGCCTGGGAAATGGGCGGAAGGAGGATCGCCTCGGTGTAGTGAAGAATGGACCTGTCAAGGTCTTCCTTCTGCCGTGACAGGGCATAACGCACGAATCGCGCCATAGCGAGGCCGTGGATGGAAGTGATATGCTCTGAATGCGGTCGAGGGAAATGCGAGATTAAATTCTGCAAAGAAGCTATGTCGGCGTCGATATCGGCAATTGAGACTGTAAGGAAGAGGGATAATGTATCAATTACCAACTTCAGGACGGTCCAGACTCTGGAGATTCGTGCTTACGTGTGGAACTCATGGTTCAGTGCGTGAAAACGAGAAATCGTGATTCGTGGATGATCGATGAACAATTAACTTAGGATTGCGAAGGAAGAAAGGCTAGTGGGTAGACGAAAAGCCTTGCACTGGTCCCCAGACCCCTAGCCCTGCGCACCCCCACGGCCACGGCAACAACACACAGTGTATATTCCACGTCGCTGCCAGTGATGGAAAGGCTGTGCTAGATTCGAAAAATCACACAGATTGGCGAAGGTCGGCCCCACTGGCTTAGTGGACACGAGATCGAGACGTGATACGAGACGTGCATGTATTATATGAAATGAGTCACGGTCGAACCCTGGCCGCTAGCAGTCACCAGGCGTTGTGTCCCAGCGACCCGGCGATCCCCGGCGAGCAACTACGCACGGCGGGTTCCCCATCCGTCGTTTCGAATTACTCGGTGGTGCCCGCCGTCGTTGTCGACGACGCCAGAGGGGGTCCCAAACTCTCAAAAAGACAAGCATCGTGGCTGCGCATATCCACCCCAGTCCCTTTTCCCAATCGGGCTTCTTCCCGACGCATGCCATCGTGTGCCCTCATAACTCACTCGTGGTCGCCCTCACTGCTTTTTCCAGGACCATGCGAATCGGCACGGGCACAGTCGCCGTGCTCGGCATGAACCCGCTCGACTTGCTCAAGGTCAAATTCCAGGTGTCGACGCGCGGCCCGAGGGCGGGATCGGACGCGGCATCTGGCACACCTTGCGTGACATACACGCTAGCGAGGGCCGGCGCGGGCTGTGTTGAGGTCTGATCCCGAACGTTGCGAGTAACGCGAGCAGCTGGGGGCTCTATTTTCTATTGTGCGTCTCGTCCTTGTTTCCTTTTTCCTCCCCCGCCGAACTTGCAAATAGGCAGCTACAATCAGCTCAAGCGCCGCGCGACCGTCGAGACCGACCCCAGACGGCTTCCCAAAATCTACTCTTTTCCGCCGAAGCGAGTCCGGGTTCTTTGTTCTTTTTCCCCCCAACACTCACCCACGAACTTTGTCAAGGTGCCGTGACGGCTATTCTGACCAACCCGATATGGGTGGTGAAGGTTCGGACGTTTACCGCGCCGCCCAACTCTCCCGCGGCGCACCGTAGGCTCTGGAGTGGATCCTGCGTCACTCTATTCTTTCTTTCGTCTTTACTGACAACCGCAGGCGAGTTCCGTGCGACATTCCGCGACGAGAGTCGTGGCGGGCTATATTGCGAACCACGCTCGCGCTGGTTGGTGTGAGCAATGGCACGCTGTAGTTCATGGTATATGAGAAGATGGAGAGTTTGGCGTTCGAGCGCAAGCGGCGGCGCGTCGCAAAGCTCGGGTAAGGGTGGACGACGGACGACGACAAGCTGCTGCGTTTTCTCCCCTCTGCGCGGAAGACTTGAATCATCTTCGAAACGTCCAATACGACTGATGCGGTTATGTCCGGCACGTTGAAGCTCGGTGCGCTGTGCGCTACGTACCCGCACCAGGCCGTCCGCTCGCGCATACAAGTGCGTGTCTTTTCTCGCGCACATACGAATTCGTTAATGCGTATGTAAGACGACTCGGCGCTGGCGCGCACACATCATCGCAAGGTCGCGTCGACGATCGCGCATATGTGGACGCACGAGGGCCTCGCGATCGCGGCCTGGCTACGAACCTCGTGCATGTGCCCCCTGGGATGTGCGTCACGTTCGTCGTGTACGAAAACATTGCGTGGTTGCTCAAGCGCGCTGCTGCGAGGCGCGAGGCTTGCCGGTAGATGGTGCGTAGTTTGTGATTCTTACTTTCATACTACTAACGGCACATCCATTACACGCACGATATGTTATTGATTCACCACTGAGGATATGTCGAGTGACTCGGGCACTTTTCACGATGTGGGTACGAGATACAAGAATTGATTAAAGGAATGTCCATATAACGAACGGGGAGTAGCCACGGAGACGATTACAGTAGGGACAGTAAATGTTTTCTCTTTTTATTTAAGACAAAGCCATTTGTATACCGGGATAGTATTTAGTACAACACCGGGAAACCACAGGGTTATTTAAGTATGTAGTACAAGCGAGGCTCGCATGAAGTATGGATCACGAAATGAAACATAGCGGGGCACCTCCCGCTTGGCCCAGCCCGAGTCTCAGGCCTTGAGGCTGCTCCGTTGTCTTGCAAAAACTTCAGAACAGTTTCTATGCACCCTTCCCCGGTGAACAGGTCAGTAGGCGACAGTTTAAGGAGGTCGCTATCGAAGTAGTAATGTTTGCGGCGTTGTCAGGAGAAGCGCACGCATTCGTAGATGACATGGATAAAAGAACGGTGCCTGTACCCGCAGGGGCAGGTGGACGGCCGGCGCTTCGGGGAGGTCCGGTTGGCGGCGGTGGGTGGAATTGGAGGCGAATGAGTGGAGGACGGCCACTTGCATGGCCGTGCAGTGGGTGTGACGGGTGATTTGGACGTAGTTGTCCGAAGGTCATTGGGTGAGATGCACTGGCATGCCCGCCAGAGGGACATCAGGGAAAACCTCGCGAGCTAATTATCTAGCTATTTGAGCTACGGTAGCGCTACGGTAGCGATCAATTAGCTAGATTAGCCATCAGGTAATTTGCCACCAGATACTGTAGCACTACAGTATCTGCTCAGGAGCTAGATTAGCACGGTCATATCAGACCAGGACCGTTTCCGGTTACAAGCTGGGTTGCCTCTGCACATTGGGACACTGCCCAAACAACCCGAGCTGCCTTGGGTTCAGAGAGGTTTTAAGCCGCACTACCAGTCGTGCAGGCCTTCGCGGTGCTCGTAACTTTGTAGAGGGCTTCGCTATGATCGGGGACACGTCGCTCTAAAGTTGCTAAGGGCGCGCGAGGGTGCGGCACTCAGAAGAACAACAGGAACGACAGGAACTGATTCCTACAGAGCTCTAAGCCCTGAGAGAAAAAGGAACTGGATTAGGGAAGTAGATACAGACCAAGATATAGATCTAAGGGTAGAGTGAAGTCCAGGGACCAAGCGAGGTCGCAAGGTGAGAGGGAAGGGAAAGGCCAATACCCAAAATCGGCTGAAGCGCGGGAAAGTCCGGTCCACCAAAGAGGTGCGGGAAAGTAACTAAAAAAGGTGCAAAAGTCGCCAGCTGAGCCATGTGCTGGGCGTATTACCAGAAACCAGAGCCAGAGCTTGCCACTTGCCAAACCTGTCCTGACCGAGAGCTGACCCGACCCATCCACCCACTCTGCTGACTCAAAGTCTCAAACCAGCCGGTCCCTAACTTAACTTGAGCACCCAATGCTTGGATAAGCATCACTATAACTTCAGTTGGCTGCTGGGGGTGTCAAAGGACTCAAGGGGTAGTCCTTGGAGATACCGGAGGTACTCAGTACAAGACTCGAGTCCTTTGTCTGGCCGAAGTCCTTGACGCAACAGAAAAGAGCCACCACAAGATCAAAGAGAGTTCAGGCAACATGGAGTAAAGGTCCAGCCCAGGAAACAGGTGGGAGGAGAATTGCCTCGGTGAAGTGTAGAGTGGACTTGTCAAGTCTTCCTTCTGCTTTAGTAGGCGATAACGCTCTGATCGCGCCACAGCGAGGCTGTGGATGGAAGTGGTGTACTTTGAATGCGGTTGAGGGAAATGTAAGATTAAATTCTGATAATACGCAATTTTGTTGTCGATATCGGCAATTGAGCCTGTCCAGAAAGGGATAATCAATTACCAACATGAGGACAGTTCGGACCAAGGTTCAGAGTCTAGGATTCGTACTTACTTTCGGGCCCCATGGCTCAGTGCGTGAATAAGAGAAGTCGTGGGATTGTAAAGGAAGAAAGGCCACCAGTGGGTAGATGAACATTGAAAACAGCGAGAGGTTCATTACTCAGATTTCAGAGGTGGCCGCGGTCGTCGTCGAAAAATACAAGCGTCGTAGCTACGCATGTCCACCCCGAATCCCTTCTCCCAACCAAGTTTTCTCCCGACACATGCTATCGTGCGCCGTCATAACTCATTCCGACTCGCCTGTCGCACTCACTGGGTTATTTTCAGGACTACGCGTTCGCCGGAATTGGCGCGGGCACAGTCGCAGTGCTCTGCATGAATCCACTCGACCTGCTCAAGGTCAAGTTCCAGGTGTCGACGCGCGGGCCCGAGGGCGGCATCGGACGCGGCATCTGGCGGGCCCTGCGCGACATACACGCCAGCGAGGGCTGGCGCGGGCTGTATCGCGGACTGAGCTCTAACGTCGCGGGTAATGCTGGCAGTTGGGGGCTCTATTTTCTCTTGTGCGTCCCGTCGTCCTCTTTTCTTCTCCCGCTGAACCTGCCAATCTCTGCAGCTACAATCAGCTCAAGCGCCGCGCGACCGTCTGACGCGCCAGACTGGCCCCTGTCGGCTTCCCAATACCTTCTATTTTCGGCCGAAGCGAGTTCGCATTCTTTTTTTCTTTTTCCCCCAACCCCCAACATTCCTCACGCTCAGCCAAGGTGCCGTGACGGCGATTCTTACAAACCCGATATGGGTAGTGTATGTGCTCTGGAGTGCGTTCCTCAGTGACTCTGTTCTTGATCTCGTTTTTTCTGACTAGCGTACCAGGTGGCTTTCGCGCGATATTCAGCGACGAGGGCTGGGCTGGGCTGTATCGCGGGACGTCACTCGCGCTGGTCGGCGTGAGCAATGGTGCGCCGCAGTTCATGGCGTATGAGAAGATGAAGAGTTGGGCATTCGAGCGCAAGCGTCGGCGTGTTTAGAAGCTCGGGCGCGAGTGGACGACGGACGACAACAAGCTGGTGCGTTCTTCTCCATCTGCGCGAAACCAGACCCGAAACCTATCTTTTGAAAATAGTCCAATATGACTTATACCATCATGTCCGGCTCGTCGAAGCTCGGCGCGCCGTGCGCGACATACCCGTACCAGGTCATTCTCTCATACTTCCGTCTTCCGTGACAGCAGCAGTTGGGCTTGTCCTCCAACGACCGCTCGTTTTCTGACACGTCCCTCGTGACCGCCCTGACCTAGTGGGTACGAGTACGGGCTCACATCGGGTTCCTCGACAAGTTGTTCAGCTTTCTATATGCTGAGGTTTGACTCTCCTCTCCTGACTTCTCGCGGCTCGTTGAATAAAACGCGATTCAGTTGAAGTTCACGCGTTGGTGCCATCGGTTCACATAGGGAATCTGTGTACCACATAGGTGATATGATTTCGCTACAAGATAATGAAATGCTAAGCATATCTCGTCTAAATACCGACGAGTGTTGGTCCGAGCACGACACAATATATCCGGCAAGAGCTTGAGTTTCTGAAAACTATTAAGCGCCAAAACCGCGCGTGGGCTGAAAAATGGCACTCGCCGAAGACATACCCTCAAGCGCCATAATGAACAAAGTTCACCCATCTCTCCAGCGTGATTCCTCTCTTCTTCCTAAGCGTCTGTGTCGCGTCCCGCAGCGCTTCCGCAGTTCGCTCGTAATACGGAATACCGGGCCTTTCGCTGGAGAACAGCGACTTGTAAAAACTCCTCGCCAGGTCCCGCCCGTCCGTATCCGCCATTTCCCACATCGTCCCAACAACGCTTCGGAATCCACAATACTGCATTGCAGCGGTAAGATGAAGCACCTCGTCCGCTATGCTCTCTTCGGTGATTTCCGCAGCGTGACAACAAGAAAGGAACGCGAATTCCGCATCTGGAAGACGAGATCGTACAATGTCCAGCAGGGTAAGCCGCGAGCCCTCGTGAAGCTTGAACGAAGCCTCGAATGGCTTCCCTGTCTCCAGCACTCCGTGACATGCGAAATGGGCAAGCCGACTGCCTCGGAGGCCCTCGACCACGGAAGCGGATGTGGCCTCACTTGAGACAAGACTCGTCACCGTGACACGTCCTTCGAGCTTTCGTATGACCTTGACCTCCCCCTTCACACCTGGAAGATCGTCATCTGGTTGAGCAACAAGGAGTAATGAGGGCTTTTCTAGCATCTGTGGGCTTGCAGTGCGAGACTCGATGAGTGCAGAAAGCGACGGTGTATACGAAGGGATGTAGAGATCTGAGAAATATCGCTCGGAAGTATCACTTGATGGGATTGGGCCCATCGCATGGAGCGGAAGGGAACAGAAGACCGAGGTTGGGCACCACCAGATTCGAGATTGCTCTGGTACGCCTAACAATCGAAGCCTCTTGATGACCGGTGCTCCGACAAGTTCATACAGGCTCATGAGTACGAAGCATAGAGCATCCTGGTATTCGTGGGAGTCAAGACCATGCTTTCGCGCCTCGACTAGTTCATCCCGTAGTTTGTTTGCGCGATGATAAAAATCGTTGGCGGTAGGGATGGCGCAAGGAAGTGAACTGTGGAAGAGAATGAGGATACCAGAACGCCATATGCAATGATTGATGAGAATGACAGGGCCACGGGAGGCAGCAGAGCGGAGAGTGGTAAATGATGGCGCCTTCAAGAGTCCTTCTAACCCCGGTTGGCCTTGAATCTCTGAAACTAGTGCATCCCGCTCGTCCACCAGTCTCTGCTGCTCTACCAAAAGTCGACCGAATGGGTCAGTCCAATCTCCACCTTGAGCGACGCCGTCTTCCGTTTCTAGCCTCGCACTCGGTGTGACAGATACGGTCATCGCCTCAAGTTTTTGATTGATCCCGGAAAATCTCTTTGCCAATGGCGAGTCTCCGTCGAAAAATTGGGCAATGGGGGTCCGAAGGCCACGCATCTCGGACCAAAGTAATGCTCGCCCTTGCTCCAGTGTCTCAATGGCCTCCTCGAATCGACCCAAACCGATCTGATAAGACGCGTAATCAAACGGCATCATCTGACAGAGCTCGCCCATTCTGATGAAACGGGCGTGCTGAATGGATACCGTCGGAGCAAAGGACAAGGACCTTTGCATCAATGAGATCGAGCTCTTGTAAGCGGTCGGGACAGAGGGGTGCTGGGTATATCGCGCAAGAAAGGCCCAGACGCACGAAAGTTGGAATCTGTCCGGCTCCGGCGTATATTGATCGTCAACGACCGATGAAATGATTCGTATGGCTTCATGGAGGTCCTCTCTTCGACCAGGCAACCGCGAGCGGGAAAATAGAGATGTCACAAGCCTCACAGCTGTGTGAAAATGCAGGATCCGTGCACTTTTCAACTTGAGAACTTCATAGTCAAGGAGGATTGACTCATCGCGGTAGTAGGCCTTGTCGGTGTGCTGGAAAGCAAGAAAGAGGACCTCGCTCAGGAAACGAAGGGGACCGAGTCTCCATGGCTCATTTGGAAGAGTTGAATCGAGCCACAGCCGGCCATACTTGATGGACTCTTCGATATCAGATATATCATTGGTACGGGAGAACTTGGTTTTATACCAATTTACAAGTCCCCAGAGGCAATATTTGTGGTATTCTGTCCCCGGAGCAGTGTTGGAGACCAGTTCTTCAAGGTGCTGAATTTTCTGCTGCAATGCCGCCGTCGAATAGACATCGCCTGACTCAACAACGTATCCCCACGGGGATGAAGGGTCAAAAGGTTGTGAAAGATAAGAATTCGCTTCTTCGTGGCTCTCAGTGAGACTGAAATTTATGAAACGACTTTTGACGAGCATCGACAAGAACGTAACGACCCGAGCACGGTGCTCTTCATCGATGGAAGAAGAGCTGAGCTCGGCACGCAGACGAGAAATTGCCATTTCGATATGCTCTGGGCTCTTGTAGACGAGCGATCTCCTGAATGCGATCAAGGCGACATGTGTTGAAGCTAAACGCCGAATTGAATCCGGACACTCTCCAGGCTGATTTGGATCGTGGATGTTTTCCAATATCGCCACCGCTTCCTCATAGTCGTCATTTGAATAGGATTCGATGAAGCGGATCTCGAGTGCGATAGCCAGCGCAAACAAGACGAAGCACGAGCCTGGTGGGCACATCTTCACCGCGTCCCGTAGGCATTCAATGACTTCGTTTAGCAACTGGATGGACACTCCTCCTGTTTGTTTGGTTGATAGAGCCTCTAATAAGTATGGAAAGGCCACATCTTCAGCGGGAAGATCTGTCGATAAGTTGGAGGCGAGGAGTTCGCGGCAGAGGACCGCCATCTCCCAGATATCCCGTGACCAGTCCCCAGTTCCCAACGTAACTTGAGCACCCAACGTTTGGATAAGCATCGCTATAACTTGGCTCCTGGGGATGTGGAAGGACTCAAGGGGCAGTCCTTGGAGATACCGGAGGTACTCAATACAAGACTCGACGTCCTCGGTCTCATCGAAGTCCTTGACGCGATAGTAAAGAGTCGCCGCGAGATCAAAGAGAGTCCGGGTAACATGGAGTAAAGGTCCAGCCCAGGAAATGGGCGGAAGGAGAATCGACTCGGCGAAGTGTAGAATGGACTTATCAAGGTCTTCCTTCTGCTTTAGTAGGCGATAACGCTCTGATCGCGCCACAGCGAGGCTGTAGATGGAAGTGGTATGCTTTGAATGCGGTCGAGGGAAATGCAAGATTAAATTCTGATAATGAGCGATGTCGTTGTCGATATCGGCAATTGAGCCCAAGATTGAGCCTGTACGGAAAGGGATGATCAATTACCAACATGAGGACGGTTCGGACCAAGGTTCAGACTCTTGGATTCGTACTTACTTTCGGGACCCATGGCTCAGTGCGTGAATAAGAGAAATCGTGGGATTGTAAAGGAAGAAAGGCCACCAGCGGGTAGACAACATTGAAAACAGCGAATTATGCACGCCGGGTCCGGGGAGCCCCGGTCCGTTACAAACCTCATTCCGTTACTCACTACTCAGAGCCGCGGTCGTCGTCGACAACGCCAGCGAGGGTCCCAAACTCTCAAAAAGACAAGCGCCGTATCTGCGCATGTCCGCCCCAAATCCCTTCTCCCAACCAAGCTTCTTCCCGACACATGCCATTGTGCGCATAAAAAACATTCAACTCGTGGTCGCGCTCACTACATCGTCGTTATTTGCAGGACCATGCGTTCGCCGGAATCGGCGCGGGCACGGTCGCCGTGCTCTGCATGAACCCGCTCGACCTGCTCAAGGTCAAATTCCAAGTGTCGACGCGCGGGCCCGAGGGCGGTATCGGACGCGGCATCTGGCGCGCCCTGCGCGACATACACTCCAGCGAGGGCTGGCGCGGGCTGTATCGCGGGCTGAGCCCGAACGTCGCGGGTAATGCTAGCAGTTGGGGGCTCTACTTTCTCTTGTGCGTCTCGTCGTCCCTCTTTCCTTCACCCGCTGAACTTGCCAATACATACTGCAGCTACAATCAGCTCAAGCGCCGCGCGACCGTCGACGCGCCAGACCGGCCCCTGTCTGCCTCCCAATACCTTCTATTTTCGGCCGAAGCGAGTCCGCATTCTTTTCCCCTAACCCCCAACATTCCTCAGGCTCACGAAACTCTGTAAAGGCGCCGTGACAGCGATTCTTACAAACCCGATATGGGTAGTGAAAGTTCGGACGTTCACCGCGCCGCCCAACTCTCCCGCGGCGCACCGTGGGCTCTGGAGTACGTCCCTGCGTCACTCTGTTCTTATTTTCGTTTTTGCTGACTGGCGTGCCAGGCGGGTTCCGTGCGATATTCCGCGACGAGGGCTGGGCTGGGCTCTATCGCGGGACGTCGCTCGCGCTGGTCGGCGTGAGCAACGGCGCGCTGCAGTTCATGGCGTATGAGAAGATGAAGAGCTGGGCGTTCGAGCGCAAGCGGCGGCGGGTCTCGAAGCTCGGGCGCGAGTGGACGACGGACGACGACAAGCTGGTGCGTTCTTCTCTTTTCTGCATGATGCTGACCTGATCCTATTTTTTTTTTTTTTGAAAAACAGTCCAATACGGCTTATACGATCATGTCCGGCTCGTCGAAGCTCGGCGCGCTGTGCGCGACGTACCCGTACCAGGTCATCCGCTCGCGCATACAGGTGCCTGGTTCTTTTTCTCTCTCGCGGACTTGCTAATGCGGATTTGTAGGACGACTCGGCGCTGGCGCGCACGCACCATCGCACGATCACGTCGACGATCGCGCATACGTGGACGCACGAAGGCCTTGCGGGGTTCTATCGCGGCCTGGCCACGAACCTCGTGCGCGTGCTTCCGGGGACGTGCGTCACGTTCGTCGTGTATGAAAACATTGCGTGGTTGCTCAAGCGCGCTGCTGCTGAGACGCGAGGCGCGCCGAGGAGGCGGTGAGGGCAGTCGGTAGTGCATTTATCATAGATGGGGCATAACGGCACTTTTATCATATGCACGATATATTATTGATTCACCACTCCGAGGTTGCACGATGTAAGTTTGAGATACAACAATGATTAAAGGAATGACTATACAATGAGCGGGGAGTGGCTACAGAGACGATTACAGTAGGGACAGTAGATGTTGCGTTTCGTCCACTCCATGAGGGGTTAGACGTATTTAGTCGTAATACTAAGATGGATGTTCAAGCTCAAGTACTGTATGCGTATACAAATATAAAAGTATAAATACAAATGTCTGAGAATCCATGGTACAAATATACAATGAAAGAAAGTCTATAAGAAACCCTACACGCGCGAATGAAGAAAAATCGTCGCGGTCATGAACAGACAGTTCTGGGTCTACCGTAAGAAAAGCTCAAGCGGAATCGGTTTGCGCCGCAAACAGCTCTCCGCGTCCGCGTCTTCATGGCCCGACTCTGAGCGCACACCCACAATAGCGCCGTTGGCGCTGGAAGTGGCGCTCGGTTCGCTCGAAGACCGCGCGTGCGTCTTAAGAACTCCACTATCGCTACCGCCGGCGCCCGTCCTGCGAGCACGCACGCGGCGCGCGACAGAGCCAAGGTGGAAGCGCAGCCTCGCCGACGGTGAAGGCGATGTCGGCGGCGAGGCGGCTGCCCGCGTCGCAAGAGTCGCGACTGTCGAGCAAGACCAGCGCGAGCGGAGCTTCTCCTCGTTGGGCCAGTACTCCGACTCCTCGCCGTCCGAGTCGTCATCGGGGAGGAAGGAGGAGAGCGAGGGTGACATGGAGGGCGAGGGCGACATGGAGGAAGAGGGCGATGGCTGTGGTGAGGGCAGCGTGGCGTAGTCCACGATGAGTTCTAAGGGGTCGTACTGGGAGTAGGCGCTCATCGGCGTGTGTGGCATGCGCGGGGGCGAGAGCTCCGCCGCGCCCGCGCTGGTGGCGGCACCGGTGCTGCGCGGGCCTGCGGAGGGCGCAAACACGGACCACGCGTCGATGTCGTCAAAAATGTCCGCGACGTCCAGGGGGAGCGGTGTGCGCGGCGGCGCGCGGGGAACGGTGATTTTGAGCGACTTGCGTATGGAGGGGGTGGTGGCGGTGCGGGGTGGCTGGGGAGCGGGGTAGGTGGGGGGCTGTTGACGCGAGGGGCGGCGCGAGGTGGTGTGCTGGCGCGGGAAGGTCGGGTCCAGTTGGGGGCTGGGGCCGGGCGTGCGCGGGATCGCAGGGAGGGGTTTGCTCATCCGACTGTGCTGGCCCGACCTTGTACTTGCGCGGGAAGGAGGCGGGGGGAGCGAGTCTGGGCGCGCAGCGGTCGCGCTCGAAGCGGAGGGCGCGCGTGGAGAGGCAAGCGAGACGAGCTGGCCAAGTTCGCGTGCGTACCACGACACGTCGTCCTCGTCCTGTTCTTCTTCGTCTTCCGGATCCGAGAACGGCGCGATGGTGAACTCGAACACGTCTGCGGGGTCCGCGTCAGAGGTGAGCAGAATGGGGGTGGACTTGGTGATCACGAGCGGGTGGATCTGCACGCGCTGGGCTGCGGGGGCCTTGCGGAGCCGGGGGCTGGAGCCAAGGCCTGGCCACTCGTCATCGGACGTGAGCGGTGTCGTGGGGATGTCGTTACTGGAGCAGGCGGACATGCTGGTGAGCGAGGGAGTTGGTGAGCGCGACCGGGGTGGGGACTGCAGTCGTATATCGCGTGAGCGGGTGGGCCTAGGAGGCGTCGTCAGGGTGCTGCTGCTGGACTCGGCAGGAGGCGAGTCGCTGATAGGCGAGGTTGGCGCGGTAATGTCAATGACGATGTCGAAGGTACTCAGGCGCACAGACTGGTGCTTGGCAGGTGTGGGACTTTGTGCGTCGAGAGTTGCAACACGTAGGAAATCTTGGTCAAGTGCAAACTCGTCTCTACCGTAGCGACTGCGGCGCTTCTCCCTGGGACAAACAGACGGTGACGCACGAGGGAAAGAGGTTGACGAGACAGAAGGTGAGGGGAAAGAGGAAGAGAAAGCGTCTTGCTCTCCAGAGAGTTCTGGGAGGACTGGAAGACGGTTGGCGCATTTTGAGGGAGATGGGGTAACAATGTTGCTGCGGTTACGCACAGCGCGCTGTCGTTTCAATGGCGATAGAAAGCTGTAGTTCGAAAGGACTGCGGAGGTGGATGAGTCAAAATGTTCCGACATATTAATAAGTGGCAATACATACGCGGAGACATGTTTCAAGCTTGCAGTCGAGTCGAGTGGTGTATGTCCTTAGTCTACTACCAGAGAGGCTTGGGGGGTCGTGAAGTGAAGAGAGTAAACGAAATCTAAGAGGCAGAATAAGAGAAAGGTAAAGACGGGCACTCGACCTTTTAGTAGCCGACGACATTTCGGTGCTTTTTGTTGTCCCGCGACTTTGCATTGTCTCGTTCAACAAACTATCCTTCCCTTATTTGGAAACAATACCCTCCATTGTCTTTGATTACGTCACCCCGACAACGGCGGCCAAGGCGCATGACACTGCATACTGCCACTCCGGGCACATTCGGCCACCACATCGTCTCTCAATGAACTGTTCGTCGTCGACTTATTGTGTATGCGCACTGCTTCCATCTCATCCTCACCCTCGCCCTCTGCGTGGCTCTCTCAGCTGATATTCACAAACCCCCAGACAAAACCTTTTGTTCCTAATTCGGCTTTGTCGGTTCGGTCAAGCGATGATAGACTTCTTTTTTCACATTGTTTTGCGGAGAATCCTTGCGCAGAGCCGCGGGGGTTCATCATGCCACCACCACCGCACTGCTTCCGTTCTTAAGTTATAATCGCATATGGTCAACTTTCTCCCTCTCAGTGCTGGGCGGTCGAACGTTCTTTGTTCTACGTGTCAGCTGGTCGGAGTGGAAGTGCATATTGTGTCTCCATAATGACGATTCTTTCCTACAATCGCTCTTGTCTGACGGCCCCCGAAGCTCGGTTTGCTTCTATGAGTTTGGTACGTCCGTTTCCTCTTCTACAAAGTGTCGACGTTATATCACATGAACACGCATAGCTCTGTTTCCCACTCCTGCTTCCGCTGATTCTAATAAATAGATCCCGCCAAATGGACAAAGGGCACACCCTTTCTGTCCTGGTAGCCGAATCTCTGTCTTCGGAGCTTCGAACCCTGTTATGCATCCAGCGGTTAATTGTGTTGTACTGTACTACAGTATGTCACCTCACATGACTCAACCCCACCGATAACACCGACACCGACTCCCACCCAATCTCAGCAACTCTTGTTGTGCACTTGTACCCCAACCTCGGAATAGTGATAGCGACTCCGATTGTCGTCGCTGCTTCTTGTATTACCTCCCATAGCCCTGAGTCGCGTGATGCACTGCTACTGTACATACAATACATACACTCGGTTTTGTTTCTGGGGTATACATAACGCGATAGGTATGCTTCCATTCCTCGCGGCCAGCGCCTCCCCTCATTCTGAGCACACCGGCGCCGTAATACTGTACCTGTCAAACTTGCGAACTAACTTACTGGCGCAGTCCGTTGAGACACGAGGCATTTCGTGACTGTTCTCTGCCTCTCTGACGGTATTTGAAACGAATCGTCCTGCTGCCATCCTTGTCACTGGGGGAATGTTCGTTCGTAGAACGGCCTGTGGCAATTGCGAAGGAGGGGAAGGAAGACCGATTCTCACCTACTCCAACATCAAACAAGGGGTGATGGCGTCAGTCGTTGCGACAATCAAGCATCACCTGTTTAGGAGGCCATTTACAGGAAGCCAAGGCGACAAATAGTGATGGTGATGAAGACCGCGACTGGTCCAGAGTCAGGCGCCAGGCGGCCCAGAACCGGCGGCGACCCCGATTCGAGTCAGGTGTCGAAGGAGCGGGATCGACGACGGAGGTGCTAGACTACTGCAATCCCGGCGACGACTTATGGTCCTCAGGGTCGATGGCACCTGACAACGGCTTTCGCTGCCAAGCACCGCACAGCAACCACCAAACACCGCAGAAGCTCTCTGAACGTCCTCCCACAGAACGCAAAACACAACCAAATACGAGCGTACACCACGTGATCGTACTGTGTCGTTTCTGCCAGTGTCATCTCGTTTCTCGTTACCACTGTACCTACCGTACCTCCTAATCAAGAGAATTTAGCGGACTACTTGGGAGCGAAGCCAGTGCGATCAACTGCTCTGGGGTGACATCCCGTCTCGAGACGACCTGGATGATATCTTTTATAGCCTGGAAAATGCTGGAAACCTCACCGCGAGCCTCGAGTTCGGAAACATCGCGTCGGGAAATGGCCTGGAGGAAAGCGCCCTCCAAGACGGAATGGTCGACGTCGTCACGAGCGAGCAAGCTAGCGATGTCCCCCACCGTGCCGGTGATTGCTTTCGCATCGGAGGGGCGAATCAAGGCGCGTGCTCCAAGCGCCTACGTGCCTCTGTTCAAGTTACTGAAGGTAACCGGTGTCGAAGCCGCGGGCCTGAATATCGTCGACGTCGCCACGAACGAGCAAGCCGGCGACGTTCTTCACCGTGTCGAGGGTTCCTTTCACGTTTCCGAGGCTAAAGTAGCGAGCCTGAATACCGTCGACGTCGCCACGAACGAGCAAGCCGGCGATCACCGTGCCGAGGATCCCTTTCACGTCGGAGAGGTCGAAGCCGCGTGCCCCAAACGCTCGTGTGCCTTTGTTCACGTTACTGAAGACACTGGTCGAGAAGCCCCGGGCAACAATGTCAGAGGTGGCGGCAGCACCGCGAGCACTACCGAAAAAATCAGCCGATATTAGAAGAGAAAAGACGTACGCGAGAGGGGCAGAGATGACTGGGGAAGCAGCAGAGACAGCGAGAACAAGGATAGCGACGTGGGACGCGTGCATTGTGTTGTAGTTAATTGAAGTGTGGGTGTGGAAATCGTGAACGAAAAGGACAGGGATTGGGTGAGATTTGAACGTTAAAGAAAGAGGATTTGGACTGCATATGCGTTAGTGCGTTTCATGAGGGGACAAGACCATAGATATGCTCACCAACCAGTGCCAGAGAAATAACACGAAAGTGAGCAGGAGCTGGAGGACCTTGCATCGAAACCCTGGCACTTAAGTAGTAGGTCCGATAGTCACCGAGGTGCGATCCCACCATTTCGCACAATGTGCTTCCAATTGAGATTGGATCAAACAGTATCAGGAAAATGCTGGCTGCTGTACTGTCATCATGATACTATGATGATAGTGCCTAAGTCCGCTGAACTGAAACTGTTTGGCATCACGTGAACTCCTCGTTTCCCATCTACCTTGGGCGCTACTGACTGTGACAATGTACTAGGAAAGACTGCTGTGGACGGTGGAACCCATAAATCTACACCTATATTAACTCGAAAGGAAGGCGGATGGGTCGAGAGATCAGACGCCCACGTTCACTACAGGTATCAACATCACCCTTGGGTCATCAGCCCAAGAAGCATCAGCCTAAGCCTGAGACGTGATACCACCATCGCCAACTGCCCAGTGAGATTTGAATGACATCATCTCATGCGTTGTGATATGTTCGATTCCGTTATATCTCGAATTTTTGGTCGCTCTCATCTCGTAGTAGAATTGCGGCAACATGCAATATCAGGATATGATTACAAGCGTGGCATCAGGGCATTGTTATGCTATTGTACAATGGCAGTAGTTGTCTCAATAATCAAGTTGCGGTGATAGCATGGCAGTCATGGGTCACCGATTCAATGTGGTCACACGAAGGTCATTTCAAAACCTATGGTCCAATATGATTGTATCGTGATGATGGAATAGGAGGCAACGAGATGGGATCAAAGAGAACTTGGGACCCAGAAATTCTGATTGTGACTGTAGAAGCGTCGAGGACAGTTCGTCGAACGAGCCACGACCCAGTTGACAGGTGAAGTTTTCGAGAAGCCGGAAGACTTAGACCGCGGGGGAAGTAAAGAGACGGTCTCGGACATGTACCCCAGTAATAAACATGGATCAAAAAAAAAAAAGAAGTAAAGAGACGGTGGCAGTTGAAGGGTGGAGCGATAGACTTCAACAGTAAAAGGAGAGTGAAGACGAAACACAGAAACGCGAAAACTTGGACGGAGAAATCGACCACAGAGTATCAGGCTGTATTAGATTATTAGTCTAACGTCGCGAGCTCAGTGGGACATAGTCCTTACAAGGGAAGGAGGGTGTGCTCTTGTCCGATGGGAGAGTAGACGTCGCAACGTCGACACAAGTATTACTTGCGCGCTGCATGCGGCGACAGAAGAGAATGGCGTTTGTGTCACGGTCAGCCGCCGTCGCGTAGTACCTAAGTTAGGATGTACGACGTGACATGGGATCCGGAGCCGCCACGTCCGTCGTCCAGTCTGAGTACGTTGCGCCTGTGAGCATCGAGCTTGGTGCCGAGTCAACCACCAAAACGTTAGGTGGGGATTGCGGGACCGGGGTCCCGAACCCGAACCGCGGGTAGCCGGTGGAGCGAAAAAAATCTCAAGTCGCCACACGACCTGTCGACGTTGAGGGATACCGTCACAGTATTTGTTCCCACACCATTGGCCTGTTGGGATCTGAACACACTAAAATGTCCGAAGTGAATCAAGAACACGACTTGAATGAAAAGTAAGGGACTTAGGGTACTACAACGATGCGCTTGGCTGATCGAATGACATATAGGAGTGGTAAATTCCACGCGACTAGTTTACTCGTCTGCCCCGACTGTAGTGAAGCCGTCTGTGTTGGGTTTGGGGGAGAGAAAAACCTTGCCTTTCACCGCACATCGAAGGCGTGCCAGAGAAAACAAAAAAAGAACAAGGCCCCTGAAAGACCAAACCAGCCAAATCACGACCTCCGCGCATTCTTCAAGCCGTGCATTTCATTGAATCCACCCACAGTAGTTTCCCCACCACTAATCTACACTGACAAAAGGAGCTTCGGCGAACTTAGCGACTACCAAGAGACGACGCTAGAAACGCACAAGCGGCACAAGGATGCAAGGCTGGAGGAAACACGAGAGGCCCCAGAAATGGGAGCGCCTCTTCAAGTAGAAGCTACCAGAAAGGTCCCCTGTCAAAAGGGGGTTGAGCTCTTGAGCAAACTCAAAGCCGCCACGACACGGATTCCCAACAATGTACCTCTTGCAATCGCGGCGCATCGGCCTAGTCTTTTCTCGGCAGATCCTCGCTTTTGTGTCGCAAGCCTGGGGCAAGGCGCGGAGGTAGAAGTTGAGAGTGACTGGGATATCTTGAACTCGATGTTAAAGACCACGTTCGGACTGGGAGAGTTGGAGATGCGGGAAAATGTGAAGGAGATGCTCAATTGTGGTGAACACGGATTGGATGGTTTCATCCGATTTTTCAAATTCTTCGTCTTTGAGCGCGGTCTTGAGGGTGCAATGATCGAGCCGACGATCGAGGGTCTGTTGTGCACGAGATAGATTCTCGGTGAGTACAAGACGAACAAGGCTCAGGCTATAAGTGGGAGCTCACCATATACTACATATGTGCCCCTTAGCAAGCTACCAAGCGTACCCCAATCCATCGCTGCTGGTACTGCCGCTTGGGAAGCAACCACCGCATACCCCGCTACCGCATGCGAGACTGTGCTCAAGCCCGCGCTTGCTACCGCGAGTGGGACGGTCGACTCACCGATAGTGCTCGATCACATCTCTGACTTGGCCTCCAAAGTTGTCTCAGACACTTGCTCCGATGTCGCCGGTCGCGCTTTTGATGCGTGCGCTAACAGCGGCGCAGAGTGGAAAAGAAAGGAGAGTTCGAGAGCCAAAGGAAGTCTCGAAGGCGGTCGCAAAGCTCGCTGTGAAGGCATTTTCGTGGAATTCCCTCACGGAAAAAACCACCACACCTCATATCCTTTCGGTCTACACAGTGAACGCAACATACCTTGAGACTATCGCTCGACTGACGACAAGTTTTACATCCAAGCGAAGCTATGTCGCAAACCCTTGATTAGCAAGGGAAGCGCTTGTGAAGACTGCCGAGCGCTCGCCTCCACACCTCTCTACGTCGGCATCATGGACCGAATCCGACACGGGGTCCATGAGAATGCCCCACTTGTCTATCATGGGGTCGGGAGTCTCATCGAAATCGCTCGGCGCAAAACGGAAAGGGTGCAGCAGTTGCGATTAACCAAACTGAATGCTAGCCGAAAGTTGCTGGGGAATTGCGATGACTCGGATGGCCTTGCAGATCGGAAGGACTGTCGGAGTCAGCAGTCCGGCAGCCAAGTACCGGCGGCGAGTATTTGAGTGGAAGAGCGATGTCGAGAGAACGAGTGAGATCGACGACGGCGCCTGGGAGGTACTGGAATATCGCAATTCCGGCGACGAGCTCGCTTCACGGCGTAGGTCACCGGTCACTTGGTGCGCATCCTCGTGTACAACTTGAACATAGCGGCCTGATAGCGTCGTACCTGCACACCTTTGGGCCGCAGAATCGATAGCATTTTACAACGCCTTCGTCGCCAGTACTGTACAGTAACCGCCCAAGAAAATTAATCCGAACTCTGCGGAGGCGCTCTGAACACCCCCCCCCCCCCCATTCACATTCAGCAACAGAACATTCAGCAACAGAACGCATACAGCAACGCGCAACGATCAAGTACAAGCGTGAATTACGTAAACATGTCATCTCGTTTCTCGTTACTACAGTACCGTACCACTCAATCAAGAGAATCCAACGGAAGGTTCGCGAGCGAAACAAGCGCGATCAGCTGCTCCGGGGTGACGTCCCGGCGCGCGACTTTTTTGGACCCGAGGATAGCTTTGATCCCCTTGAGAAGGGTGCCGAGACCGAAACGAGGTTCGAGTTCGGGAACATTGCGTCGGGAAATGGCCTGGAGGAAAGCGTCCTCCAAGTCGCGGGCCCGGATACCGCTGGGGCGACGGCCAGGATTCGGCCTGCCATGCTGGGCGAGAAAATCTTCAAGAGCGCCAAGGGCAGGAGGGACGGCGCGTGCCCCGTGCGGATCCGAGTCGGAGACATCGTGATCGCGGCGGGCGATTCCTTGGGGGAAAGCGTCCTCCAAGTCGCGGGCCCGGATACCGCCGGGACGACGGCCAGGATTTGGCTTGCCGTGCTCGGCGAGAAAGTCGTCAAGGGCGCCAATGGCAGGAGGGACGGCGCGTGCCCCGTGCGGGTCCGAGTCCGAGACGTCTTTCGCGTCGGGGCTGGGGGCTCGGATCGCTTTCGTGCCTTTGTTCACGTTACTGAAAATACTGGGGTCGAAGCCGCGGGGTTGAATGTCGTCGACGGGACCATCACGTTTAACCGCTTTCGCGCCCTTGTTCACGTTGCTAAAGGTACTGGCGGAGAAGCCGCGGGCAACAACGTCAGAGGTCGCGGGCACACCGACAGTGTCGCGAGCACTGCCAATAAATCAGCCGATATCGCGTGATTCGAGAGGAACAACGACATACGCGAGAGGGGCAGAGAGGGCAGGGGAGGCGGCAGAGGCGGCGAGGACAAGGATAGCGACGTGGGAGGCGTGCATTGTGTTGTAGTTCGTCGTTGGTTAAGGCGTGTGGGTATGAGAATCGTGAATGATTCGGAAAAGACAGGGATTGGGTGAGAGTTGAACGATAAAGAAAGAATGTTTGGACTGCATATGCGTTAGCACGTTTCATGACAGGATGAGACCATGGGCGTACTCACCAACCAGTGTCGGAGAAAGAACACGAAATTAGGCAAGAGCTGGGGGACCTTGCATCGAAATCATGGTACTTAAGTAGGGTCCGATAGTCATTGAGGAGATCTTACCATTTGGTACAGTAGGTAACGCTTCCAATTGAGATTGATGTGGACTGATGATGGTGGGAAGCACAGTGCCCAAGTCCGCTGAACTGAAACTGCTCGGTGTTATGCCGAACTCCAGCCTGAGTATAACGATCATTTTCCCATGTTCTGGCGCTACCGGCACCGTGACTACAGTACCTCACTGTAGTAGGAAAGACTACTGTAGACGGCGGAACCCAAGGCGGAACCCATAAGTCTACACCCATGTTACGTGGTGTCAGGGGAGGAAGAGGAGTAGCACTGAGCAGTCAAGAATTCTGCTCTTCAGCTTCAAAGAGGAAGTCTCGGGAATCCAGTGTTGACCGTATGAATGATTTGGCCTGAAGTCACCCCTTCGCGGGTTCGTCCTTTTTTCGGTCAATGCTTCTCTTGTGTACCGGTTATAGGACGAGCCATCAGATGCCTGCGTTCAGCATCGGCCTTTAATTAGGCATCAGCCCGAGACTCGGACGTGATGATGCCATGGGTTTCATCGCCAACTACCCTGCGAGAGTTTAGAATGGCAATATGGTATGTACAGTAACATCAACAAACTCGCGCGCTGCACACATGCGGGAACGACAGCAGAAAACGGTGTTCGAGCCGGCCACCATCGCGCACCTAGGATGTACGACTTGACGTTAGAGCCCCACGTCTGTCAGTCCTCGTACTACGCTACGCCTGTGAGCGCAGAGTAATAACCACCAAAACGTTAGGAGTGCGTCGGCCTGACGGCCATCAAGCTTGCATCAAGAATGCACCGCACAGTGCAAGGGGATGGGCTCCAGTGGAGAGAAGAGTGGAGCAACAAATGGCGACCGTGACCGTAGCTGCCACTGCCTCGCGGCTTCTCGGCGGCAGTGCATCAGGCCCGCTTCCCTACCGACGAGCGAGCGCGCAGGTACGCGGCATCTATCTCGGTTTTTATTCGGACTGTGGTGGCACAAATGCAACACAATAAACACCGGAGCGGAATACCCGCCACCCAAGCGACGTGTGTTTGGTGCCGGGTGTCGTGGTGTTTTCTCGGCTGTTTGTAATCGATCGCCACCTTCAGACACACGCTCTGCTTCCTGACACCAACTTGCCTGTCTCCCATTGTCTGTGGCTGGCTCATTGACTCAAACCGTTGTCCTACTTTTACTCGGGGCTGGGCTCGGAACTCAGAGATTAGGACGATCGTGCGTATGAGGAAATGGAAAGTAATACAGACACTGGTACAAGACCCAGCCGATCAAGGGAGGATACATACAATTGGACAAAGGCAGGCCGAGCCATCCAAGAAGATCCGAATGTACGGTAAGCCAGAAGAGAAAGCATCCCCACCGAGGTTTACCAATATAGCGTGGACGAGAGAAAAGTATAGCAACTTGGCTTCTTGCCTTTCGACCCTCAGTCGTACTCGCTTGGGGTATCCTCTACCGCATTCTTCGATGAGCTCGGATACTTGGCCTTGATAATCCTGAAAAAGGGTACCCCAATGTCCCCCCCATCGTCCAGACAGCGCACCATCTGTGCCTTGAAATTCTCATGCAGCCGTCTAATGTCCCTCCCCTTGGCTCCGGCCCTCTCTGGGACCGCCTTCTGGCACACCCGCGGCCTCCTCCTACTGTGTCGCATGAAGGAGTCGCTGCGTCCAAAGTAGTCTCCACAGCGGTCACAGATGTAGATGTCCCAGGGGTGTACCCTGGTTGTGTCGCAGTGCCGCTTGAAGCCCTCCCACGCGCTGAATCGTGCGCCAGGGCAGAGCTGGCACCTGAGCTCGTTGACGGCTCCGCGCTCCCAGTCAGCCTCAGTGGCTGCGAGTAGCTTACTGTACCTCTCCCTCAGACTTTTCGGGATTGAAAAGAGCGGCCTGCCTTCTTCCACCCCTACACTGTTCTGCGTGTACTGTTGCTGCTGCGCAGTGCCTCCCATCCATCGCGGCTCCTCCCCTTGTCCGCTTTCCTCGACCCAAGTCAGTCCCTGGGTAATGGCTTCAGTCAATTCTTGCTGGACACTGGGACCCGGCAGGAATCGATCGTAAAGTCCCTGCGCATTTGTTGCCGCGTGTCCCCTAGCTCCGCGTCTCATTGCCTTGGATATACGGTTTTTCCCTTCTTTCGGGTCCCTGGTAGCAGGCTTGTGCTGGGCCTTGCTTGAGGGCCCTGCTACCTCCAAGATCCCTCGTGTTTTTGATAGCCCCTTACCCTTCTTCCTCGGGCGCGGGTCATGGCCTTCAGCCTCGAGGTGGCCATTGTCGACAGTTCCGTCCATCCCGTTGGAACGAGCTCGCTTGCCAAGGATTATGTCCGACGTGGTGAGCGCAGACACCATCTGCAGACCCGCCTCTAAGTTTGCCGCTGTGCTAGAATCGGGCCAAAAAGGCTCTGTGGGGAGCCACTGTCCGGGATAGTATCTGCCACCACCGGTGTCAGTGAAGGTGGGTGAGTTCTTTCTGGCGCGGGGAACAGAGGTACAGTCGAAAGGGTACTTACAATGTGTTCTCGATGCCAGTGTAGTCGTACTCTGGGGAAACCCTGGTGTAGCCCGGCACGAGATGGCATTGGGGAGTTTCCCAACTAGCAAGGTAAGAACTCCCTGTGCCAGCGAACGGATTTGGCTCTGAGAGCCAGGTCTGGTCGCTCTGCGAGGAGCTCGGCAGCGCCAAGCCCCTACTTTCCGGTGGTACGGGGCGCTGCTGGGGAGTGGGCGTGAATAAAGGTAAAGTTCATTGTTGCTGGGTCGCTCTCACTCACACTGTATGCGACAGACGCCTGGCTAGGAGCGGATGGAACTTGGGATGGAACAATCCCGGTCGATAAGGTACTTGTGCTCCACAGAGACGCCGCTGAGCTGGTGTCAGTGAGAGCTCGAGGTAGGGTAAATACACCCAATTGTGGCAGAAGGGTGACTAGGACGTACATAGCGTGGGTGTCATCCAAGACGCAAAATCCTGCGGCGTAACAAAATCAATACCTGCGGTTGTTAACCCGCTGCAGAATATGCGTGCTCACTAGGTGCGGGTGATTCGGGCCATTTGTTTCGGCCCTAAGGACGCCTTCGGGTGTCCCCCAAAGCGCAGCCGCGGGGTCAATGTCCTTGGCACCGGTTCGAAAAATGAATGATCACTCGTATCTCAGGAGTGAATGTGTGCTCACAGGGCCGTACCCAAATCTGGTGGTTGTAATTTCTGGGAAGGTGTGGCTCGATCCGTACTGTTGTTGAGAGACAGCTTTCCGATCGGAAGTAAAACCACTTCCTAGTTGGGCGCATCTAGTAGTTAAAGACCACACTGCAGTCTGGTCCTCGTCCAATGATGGGGCACTGGTCCTAGTCGAGAAGGAGGTCATGTGGGTCGCATTGGAGTAGATCGGTTACATGGTGTCTTTCGAATGGTGGTAGTGGTGGATTGTGGGGGGGAAGTGTGGAGGATGCGCTCTTATCAAGAAGAGCCGGCCCTTCTTTGGACGCACAGCTTGCGAGTTGGCGTCCACAGTAAGATCCGGTACGATCACACGACCACACAGCAAGACCCTTTGTCGCGGTCCACATTTTTTGAGCTTTAGTAGAAATTTTCGCTTTTTACCGTCTTGTCATCTGTCCGACTTTCCACTCACCGGGGTGCCGTGCTCTAGCCTGAGGGAGGCTGTGCCGAGGGTAATATTTTCGTTTAGATTCGAGTTGGACGAAACCTGGGGATGTGTATTGTCCTCGATTCGAGCATGGGTGGTCTTCTTTCACTTTAGCAGTCAGAAGCGAAGTCAACGCCACGACTCGGGGACCTCCAGGCATGAGCTTATATTTTCTTTTCCGTGTGCTGATCGGTGTCTGAATCAAATCGTAATGGGCTAGGTCCGACTGAAGCACGGCAGTGTTGAACGCCTATTAGTTGTATCTGAAGTATTATTGTGTAGCAACGACCCTGCGTGCGCCCGTTCGTGGGAAAGAATAGAAAATACTAGATAGGGAACGGAAGAGTTGAAGGATAGAATGACGACAGAGTGAGCAGGCTAAGACAACGAGACGCAGAGGCACCGAACCTTCGAGACCCAGATGTAGTAAGGCATGACCCAGTGGGAGGCACAGAGGCGCGGCCGGACGCGATGCGAGAAGACTGGCAGATGAGAACCAGAGGGCTTCTAACCCATGACTGGGGGATGAAATATCTGATTTGATTTGAGCGCGCAAGTAAAGCATATATGTGTGTACATGTGCTCATAGCTACCAGGGGAAAATAGCACCGAATGTAGATAATAGAAATAGAAAGGGGATAAGGAAAATATGTAATGTGTAATGTCAAGGGAAGACAAGGGATGAGAGAAACCTTGACGAGGACAACGCCGCCGCGCAACATTGACAAAGCGCGCTCTGTGGTCACGGGTTCTCGGCGCACCCGGGCCGTCTGTGAATCGTCGCTGCACAGCGAACTTCGGGGCTGGGCCCAGATGCCAGTGCACAGCCCCGCCGTGTCCCCGTGGTTGAAGCGTGCCAATTGAAATCATGAAAAGCTAAAGAAAGCATCTGTGAATCTCCTCTTCCTTCTCAATCAACAAGGTCACCGTCAGGGACGTGGACGTCACATTCTATTCTTTTAAAGTACTATGGACAACTTGAACCAGCAGTGTACGTTCAACATCTAGCAACGGCCTCCTTACCCCCGTAACTAATGACCGATATCCTATTTGCAGATCCGATCGATGGCTACATCAATATGACTGAGAGTCATCTCTCCACTTTACCCCGATTCCACCCTGAGCGTCCTGTGTGGCTCGCAAGGCTGAGTGATGCTTGGACGGATCGCTATCAATTGTCATATCGAAAGGAAGACGTCGACAAGAGCTTGCTTCATGCAACAGAGGCTATCCTTATACTTCGCTGGCAGCAACATGCCAGCTACCGTATAAACATCGTCGAATTTTTTCGCAACATCGCGCTCTCTCTGGGCCGGCGTGTCAATCATTCGCGCTCCAATGAAGATAGCGAATATTGCATCCAATACTTGCGTTACCTCCGCAACTTACCCCTCGAGGCCTGCAACACTTCTCGGAACAAACTATTACAGTCGTTTGTAAGGGTTTTAGAGAATCACGCCCGTCTACACGCCGGTGATGAGACACGAACAATTGAAGAGATGGTGGGGCTGTGTCACGAGCTTCTTAACTTGAATGTTTCGGGAGACTACCCATTCGAGGCCTTCATCGCTTTGGGTGGCTTGCTTTCCGTCGAATTCCGTCCAACGCTACAAGGGAGGACTCTGGACCAAGTCATTGAATGCCTGAGAAAAGCTGTCAGAATGTGCCCTCCAGGAGTGCATAGCATTCACCTCGAACTTGCTACCTCTCTTCAATTTCGCTTTCTGGAAACTCATTCTGATGGTGATTACCACGAAGCGATGGAGGTCCTCGAAGAGATGGTCGCTCCCGATCGCCTCGGGGACAATCCGAGTTCACACCCGGTTGAAGCATGCATCTTAATGACAAGGTTTACGATCTTTCGGTGCAACGAACAAGAGCGTCCCGAATATATTGAGGAGGCAATATCTCGCTGTCATTCCTGGTTCGATTACCCTACCCTCGCGCCTGGGGGTTATCCCGTCGTAAAACTGCTCTTGGATTGGTGCCTGGGCAGACGAGCTGATCAATTTAGCCGGATGGGACCTCGGGAGAAGTTCGATAACCTGCTGATGTTCATCCCCTTTACGCCGACCAGATTTCTGCGCCATCCAACCACATCGGAGGCTTTGATATTCGCGCAGGTCGATATGCCATGGGCCTTTGAACAAAGCATTCAGGATCTCCCCAGGACACGTGAAGAGATACCCGAGGCTTGGTGGCACGTTTCGGCTGTCACATTCGCTCGCACTCACAAGGCCGCTGATACCAGCGATATCAAGGACATCGAAGACGCTATCGACTTTCAGCGAGCCGCACTCCAAGTCGCTTCAGTTCATGCCCCACATTCTGCAGCCGAAACCGAACGTTGTGTCTCCCTAGGTCAACTTTTACGTCAAGCGTTCGATTGTGACGGGAAGATTGAGTATCTGGAGGAGTCGATTTCCGTGGATCGTCATGCTCTCAAAATCACAGTTCATAGTTCATCGTCCTACTTCAAGGTACTTCGACGGCTTTCTAAGTCCTTGATCGACTCCTGGAGGCTGCTGGGTCGCAAGCAAGACTTGGACGAATTTATGCAACTGTGTCACATGACTATCGATAATGAAAGCGTGAGCCCTCCGAACAGACTTGACTTGGCTTGCGAATGGGCGTCACTTGCGCGGGATACTGGCCACTCCACAATGTTGACCGCATATCAAGCTTCCATGTCATTGATGCAGAGCACTCTCGTCTTCACACCCACGCTCGAAATGCAACACATCCTCCTCGCCTCAAAGGAGGCAATTTTCCAAATGCCATTGGAGTACGCGTCGTATCTGATTCACACAGGTCAACCTGAACAGGCAATCGAAGTTCTCGAGCAAGGGCGGTCCCTCCTCTGGTCCGAAATGCGCGGCTTTCGCACCTCAATCGATCAACTTCGCAAGGCCAACCAGGAATTTGCGGACAAGCTTGTAGAGATCGACCAACAACTCGAGGATCTGACCACGACTACCCTGAAGGATCAGATTGGGGGCTTTGGGAAATTTCCAGGTGTTTCCTTTCGCGACGGAAAATTTGAAGACGGGCTCGGTCGCATCCATAAACAACAGCGAGACCTACTGAAATTGCGCGATGCACTCATCTCGCAGATTCGAAAATTGCCAGGCTTCGAGACCTTTTTGGGGACGCCGCGATTCGACACAGTCCGCGACGCCGCTTCACGGGGACCCGTGATTATCATCAATCATTCTAGATGGCGTTGCGACATCCTTGTACTGCTCCGAGACTCATCACCGTCTCTCATCCCCACTGCCGATGATTTCTACGATCGCGCGACAAAGTTGAAAGATAACCTGTTGAACACGCGCAAAGAGTTCTCACCTGGGTCCAGAGAATATGAAGACGCTCTACGCTCCGTGCTCAAGGAACTCTACAAGCTTGTTGGCCGACCAGTGATCGACAGACTCCGCGAGTTGAAGGTAGAGGAGCAGTCCCGAGTTTGGTGGTGTCCAACGTCCGTATTCTGTGCCCTTCCTCTTCACGCTATGGGCCCTATTCCCTCAGACGACAGGGAAGAGCGGTATTTCTCAGATCTATACGTTTCTTCATATACCCCAACCCTCTCAGCGCTCGTCCAGTCCCGTGCACCGGGTACATGGACGTCAGATCGGCCATCGCTGCTTCTTGTTGGACGACCAAGCGATAATCTTCCTGGGGTATGGAGAGAGATAAAAGCTATTCAGGCACACCTAGGCAAAAATGCGCATTGTCTTGTCTCAGATGATGCGACAGTAGATGCGGTGACGGGAGGTCTTGAGCAACATCCGTTTCTTCACCTTGCGTGTCACGGATATCTCGAGACGGGGAGACCATTCGACGCGTGGTTCAAGCTTCGAGGAGAGGGACGCCTAACACTTCTTGACATCGTGCGGTCTCGTCTTCCAAGCGCTGAGTTCGCGTTTCTTTCTGCTTGTCACTCGGCGGAGCTCACGGAGCAGAGCATTGCCGACGAAGCGCTGCACCTTGCTGCTGCGATGCAATATAGTGGGTTCAGGAGCGTGGTCGGAACGATGTGGGCGGTGGTGGACGATGACGGTCCGGAACTGGCGAAACATTTCTACAAGACGATGTCTTCTAACCAAGGGAAGAAAGCGCCCGCATATAGGAGATCTGCACGTGCGCTTCGGAATGCTGTTCAGAAGCTGAGGCAAAAAAGGGGCGTGAGTCTGGAGCGTTGGGTGAATTTTGTGCATTATGGAGCGTGACGAGTGGCACGGGTCAGTTTAGGTAGGTCGCTGGACCTTTTGTGCGCGAGTTTGGTGCTTATTTCTCCCCCGACAGCCGAAGACTTGCAGTAGACTAGTAGCGATGTAGGGTAGTCTGGATTAGGCGGCCTGTCGGCGTGGACGTCCATAAGGAGAGTCCTGATGGAGTTCGAATGAGTCACCGATTCTGCATACGCATTGACGACAGCAGGCAGTACAGTAGATGGAACCACTTTCCGTACCGTACCTTTGGGCCGGCATTCCCGTGAGTTGCCCTCGAGATATGCGCCGAAGTATTATAAGGCCAAATTCTCCCCTTCTGGAGACCCTTCCCTCGGAGTTGCGACTAACGAACATGGCACTCTCGCAAAGTTTGCGGTGGTGATCGCAGAGTTATGGTGCCGTATCAGGGAATCACGGTCCAGCATCTTATTCCAAGAGTCAAAATGATTGCGAGGTACATACATTCTCGGAAAGACGATCTAACTGGCCTGACGCCGTGGCAGCGGGGCACGACGGACACAACGAGCGGCCTGGAGCGCCTAAAGCGGGCCCACGTCGGTTTCATGTCGAGTCGATCCTCAAAAGTGACTGTGAATCTTTCTGACAACACTTCTATACAGCCTATAGAACGATGACCCGATCAACGACAAAAACATACGGCGCGTTCGCGCACGGCCGTACTGCCCTCCAGCGCAGGAAGCACGAGCGATGGAAGGAGATCCAAAGGGTGGGGTCAGCGAGCTACAGAGTAAGCACACGCCGTCGTTCATGCGCCGCCCGCTGCTCCTCGCGCACGAAGCGGAGATATTCGTGCCCGCACGACCGCAGGCTTTTTGTGGAGGGACTGCAGGACTGACTGCGTCAACTATATGCGGCGCACCAGACGCTGTTCATCCGCAGCTCAGTTAGGCGAACCCGGTAGCAGCCTGAGGGGCAGCGGCGAGGCACGTGCGCGAGCGCAGATGGTTCGTAGGCGGGGAATCTCCGAACGACCTCTGGAGCGACTTTGCTGAGCCTGTGAGCGCTGTCCTGGCACTCGTCGCGTGCAATTGGCTCGTGTGTGTGCAGGTGAGTTGGGTTAAACTGTAATTGACATGGAGAGGTACCGGAATGCCAACACTGATGTCGCTCTTCTGCTCGGTGGGGTTTTGAAAGAGGGACGGGAGAAAGCCAGCAGAGGGCATAGGAACATTGGGACAATAGGACATGCCATGGGCTGAATGCCTGAATGCCTCTCGATCGGGGACGAGGTCCGTTGATCCGATGAGTCGCGGATCGACTGGGTCCGAGCGAATAATAGACTTCATCACAGCTTCATCACCGATTCCTCTGTTCCTTGGTATCACAGTATACTTACGGAACAGTTGTACAATCTGCCAGTGGCAGATGAAATACTGAGCGGCGCGCGAAATAAATAAATAAATAAAAAGATGGCAGTCGCGAGGAAGAAATAACCCGTGCCACTGGCAGTGCCGGCGCCTGCCGCGTCTCTGTTGAGTCTTCTCAGCGATAACACTGTCTTGACTCTGCGTTTGTTCCTCACTCCGTCAAAGGTTGCGGGGACTGACTACACCATGTACCTCATGCGTGTACTACGACTCGGATACGTGTACGGCCTCATAGCATCAACTAGTGTACACAGCACGCCGTGACCGTAAAGCGACCCGGACGCACTCGAGCTCACAAATTACAGCAGATCATCAGTCCAGACCTTTGTTGGGACTACAGTACATCTACGGGTTTGGGGGGTGTCTCTTGGCAAAAATTCGCATCAATCAACGTTGCTGCTTTGGAAACGTGCTTGCATGGGTCCACATGTCGCGATTTTCTCCTGGTGATTCATCACAAATTTAGCGAGCCCTCGAAGCCCGCAAGTCGCAGACCCATCACGTCTGAAGGATGTCTGCACTCCTGGTGTCACGTCTGTAGCCGGTAAATGAATGGTGCAGGTATATAGACGAACTGACAAACCCGAAGGCGATTTAAACTAATTTCCACGATCACGATGATAACTGGAGGATCCCCGAGAAGCCTTCACTAAAGTTGAAGAGTCAAATTCTTGACTGCTCTCTGACTGCTCGGTGCTATTAGTCCTTTGCTTGCCCTGACTCCACGTAAAATGGGTATAGACTGATTGCACCGTCCTCAGCAGCAGTCTTTCCTGATTCCAATAGCGCCAGAACATGGAGAAAATGACATTGAGGTGATACTGTAGAGTTCACGTAACGCCAAGCAATTTCAGGCGGACTCGAGCGTATCTGTGCATCCCCAGCGTTTTTGATGCCATTTAATCCAATCTGTGATTGGAGGCGTCGTATACAGGAACGCGTCAAAGGGACAAACGGTGGGAGCTCACCTTAGCGTCGTCATAGGACCTACTTAAGTCCCATGTTTTCATTCCGAGATCCCCCAGCTCCTGCTCACTTTCGTATTCAAGCCATCCTTTCTCCGGCACTGGTTGGTGAGCACATCCACAGCCCCATCTCAGCGTGAAGCTTTCTAACGTGTATGCAGCCCGACTCCTCATTTGTACAACGCCCAACGTTCAGATAATCACTGTCCTTTCGTTCACGTTTTTCACTCTAATCAACGACAAACTACAACACGATGCACGCCGCCTCCCACGTCTCCATCATTATCCTCGCCGCCTCCGCTGCTTCCCCTGCTCTCTCTGCCCCCCTCGGGTATGTCGTTGCTCCTTTTAATCTCGCAATATCAGCTGATTTGTTCGTAGTCCTTTCTTCGAGTCGATCCCCACCGTCGCTACCGCGAACTTGAGTATCGCAGATTTCAACAAGATCCTTGACATGAACGAACCGGGTTCCTCCCCCGCGCCGGCGGCCGCAGCCCGCAGCCTCGACGGTGCCCTCAACTCGATTTTCGGGTTGTTCGGCGTTAACGACAATCTAACCGGCGGCATTTTTCTGCCCACTCGTGACGGCCTCGATTCCACCCAGGAGATCACCCGCCGCCTGGCCAGCCCCATTATCAACTCTACCTTCTTGCAGCCTATCGGGTCTTCCGACCTGGAGGCCCTCATGGCCGACCTTCAAAATTTCCAGCGCGACGTCGCGAGCCGTTCGTTGAATTCTCTTGATTAGGTGGTACAGCAGTAACAAGAAATGAGGTGACATGACACGATATGATTATGTGGTACACGGTTGAACTTGTGGATATTTTATGTAATCGTTGCACGTTGAGCGTTCTGTGAATAGGAGGGTGTTCAGAGCTCTTCCGCAGTGTTTGAATTAAGTTTTGTGGGTAACATAACGAAAGGCACTGGGAGATGTTGTTGAATCAAACTGGAGTCTCACCAGGCCCCACTGTCCAGTGAACGTTGATGATTGCAAGACGTATTACGGCACTCCAATAATATACATTTGGTAAACAGGCTGAAGAAAATATATGTATGGGTATGGGTGACGAAAATGAAAAGGTATAGTAGAATCTTCGGATCGAAGTTGACCTAGAAAAATAAAGATATTGTAAAAAAGATGTCACACATTAATTAGCGCCCAACGACGATTGCTGAGGCGTATAAACCCGCAAGCTATTGATTTCCCAGTAAGCTTCAGCAAATGCACTTGGATTGTTGTTAACGACTGATAAAAGGGGATCAGCAAGTCTCAATAATTAAAATTGATGACCTTACAATCATTGCAGGTTCCCTCCCCGCAGCCGGAAGTTGGCCAGAGGCTTCCAGCCCAGTCGCCCTTGGTAGAAACAAACGTATCAGCGACGAGTAGAACAGAGTAGACAGGACACCGACACAAAAAGTTAAGCTAAAGATGATCCGGTGCGCAGCAAAGTGCTGCTCGTAGTCACAAAGGTCGGGGCAGAAGGGGAAGTTCGCTGCCGGGGCACCCCAAAAGATATCCGGGTAGACAAGCACTCCCCGCGGCGCCCCGTCGCGGAACACCTCCGGGACATACGCATGTCGTGGATAAAACCAGACCTTGACGGAGTCGCGCCCTCTGTACGTGACGAAATACCCGCCACCCGCGCGGTTGAACGGGGCGCCGTAGGATGTGCAGGATGGGTCGGGGTCGGTAAAGATGACGCCGCATCCCGCATTGTGGTTGACCGCCGTGTTGCAATCCGTGAAGGAGGTCTCCCTACGAGGATTTAGAATTCTAGCAGGTGGAAGAAAGCGAGACCTACCCAGTCTGCGGTTGGCGCAGCTCATCGGGGGGCATCGTGCAATTTGGGGTCGTATGCAGGGTTGCCTGGTTATGGGTTTTCAAATTGATACCTGAAGTGGAGATTCGCGCGCGCCATTAGCATTTCGCATCGACTCCCGGAGGAGGGTGGGCGGAGAAGGGACATGGGGCATATTTTGACCTTCTATGATGTCGATTATGCCCCCAAGACCGGTGTCAGTCCGCGTCCTAAAGGCAGGCCAGGTACCACAGCCCGCTGGCATGTGCTGGAGATCGAGCACGAATATTGCTTCGTTGTATGTGTTCTGGGACGAGATGCGGATGCTGTCGCGTCCGCGGGCGGATGGAGCAACGATGGTCCGATTGTCGGCACGCATGAAGAACTTCCCTCCGTCAGCTGAAGAAACTGGAATCAGCGGGGGTCGGGCGAGAGTCGAGATGCAAAGACTGCACCATATGTCAGGTTTTTGTTCTGGGCCTCGACTTGGCTAACGTAGTTGACGTGGCCGTGCGTCGGGTCATCTATGGTCACCCAGTCCCATCCCTGGAAGAACCCCTCGCCGATCCACTCGTCTTGGAGATAAAAGAATGCCCTAGCGCATGGAGCGAGGGATAGAGAAAGAGTGGCGAAGATTGCATAGCCAGTACGCATAGTCGAGACGAGTGGTATGAAAGGAGTGTAGTTTTTGAGAGTAGTGACAATGTAAAGGAGAGACAGGGATAGAACGAATGACGCGGTACCAGCCGTATAACGGCCTGGGCAGGAGAGCAAAGTGGGCGGTTGAGCTGGTGCCAGTGGTCGAGCTGGCGATTAAACCGGAATAGACTAACGCCTGCTAGTGCATTTCTTGGCGCCATCTTTGACGGGTTCCGAGGCTCAGAAGAGCAGCTTCCAAGTGTGAATTACCTGACTGAGGAATTGAATTGACCCCACTCATTGCGGAGTGATCTAGTAGTAAGTTATAATCGATATCGTAATCGCTTACTCCCACTGACAGCCGCCTCGCTGCCATACAGCATGTCCCTTTGGAGGGACACCACCATGTCAGTATTGAGGTGAGTTCACGAACTCCATAACTCTCTCTCAGTGTCACTCAGCAAGTTTGCCATCCTCTAAAGCTCTTTTAGGAAAACTACCCGTATCGCTTGACCGAGGGACCGACAAGTCGTGATCCCGACCTTACTCCAGAGTACTGACCTCAACCGCTTTCAAACTCTGGGACCTTTTCACTGACGACCATAGCATCTCCCATCTTAATACCCCACAGCTCTGAATAACGACTCCTAGCAAACTCCAAGGCAAACTCCCATTTTTTTTCTTTCTCGTAGGAAAATCTTGTACGGAAGCTTCCGGGGTTGGCTGGGGCCCGGGACATACGGAGTGCTGCAAGCCATGCCGTCACAATCCACCCTTTTGCCTTGCCTTTTGCTGTATTTGCCAATGTATGACCTCTACATAACGGCACTTGCACTTCTGTGGCCTCCGCGGGTCGGCGCGGAAATACCCACCATATCTCCGCTCACAGCCGATCGAGGCCACCGCCACGATCTCTTATATGATCCAACTCACCACATCTTTGCACTGTACTCTACTGTCCTCGGACGACCCTGGATCGAAGCATTGAAATCCAAGTCCCAAGTCAATCAGAAAGCGACCCGAGAGCGTCGATTCTGCCCCTTGCTGTGCACGCGGGCTTTTGACCATCGACAACTCCTCGCTGGCTACTATTGTGGACGGTGCGACAGCGAAATCTTCCCCTGGCCCGGTCCAGCTCGCTCGCGGTGTTGCTTTGCCTTCTATTTTCGATCTCGCTGCGGGTGCCGTGCGGCGCTCAGAACCCCCTCGGGTTCCACTTCGGTCTTAGTAAGTTTTCCCAAGCTCTCGCCGGAGCATCGTACTTCTCTAAAGAAACTCATGAGTCGCGAGTCGGTTGATTCCCTCCCCCCATTCTGCGCGGTGTGATGTGCTACTATACTGCGCACGTAGTAACGCGTAACACACAGAAGTGAAGCCCCACATTCCGACAGCGTCACGCGATATTCCTGTTTTATCCTCATCTGATACTATAGTGCTTCCATTACACCCGCACTCACAGAGATATTTATAGATGAAGTCAGTCCAGAACCGTGTTTCGGTTCCAATATAAGCGGAGTTCTCACCCGCTTGCTTCTATGGACCTCTCTTTTCCCAGAATCACCCACTTCCCACCACATTCGAGTACACCCCAGGCCACACTGACCGGCCTAGGCTCGTCTGAAGAATCTGGCGCGGCCAGACACGGCCTTTTGCCATCTCTGAAACGTGCTCACACCTGTCACCTACTCGTGTGCACAGATTCTTCCTTTAATCACGAATTCAGTGCGGATATTGCGCGATTGGTCATTGTCAGTGATACAAGATACAAGATATGCATAAAGTCATCGCGCGACTCATGGCTCGCAAAATCGCGTGGTAAACGATGGCAAGCATCGAACCTCCCATTTTTGGTCATTAATTATCGTATCTAACCCAACCCCAACCACTACGATACGTGTGCCGTAATATTTTCATCCTTCATTGAATCCGATTCCGTACATGATGCACATGATGTCTGAAACGGCCAAAAAGTCCCAACGCCAGATCAAATACAAAGCTTACAACAATAACAAAGTCCGAATATCAGTATCGTATCCATTCGTGACGAGACAAGAAGTCGCCCCAAGGCCGATGAATGTGCGGGGTACCATGACCGCCCGGTCATGGAAATAGGAGAGTTCCGCATCAGACAAGCGGTAGGCCATTGTACCGGCTCCTATCAGATAACGGCGGCGTCGAAGTGCCGTGAGCTTGTTCGCTGCCAGGCGTGGTCTGGATTACGGTCGCCGAGGGCGACATGAGTGAAGGCGGGAACGTGCTTGGATCGGATGGATCCTTGTTGTATGCTTATGTCAGCACCCAGCCACCATCAAACAAAACGCTGCCATGATGACGAAAAGCGAAAAGCAAAGAAAAGGGGATAGAGGAAAAGGAAAGGTCTGGTGAAGGGCGCCTAGATGCTAATAACACGCACGTAGTATTTGGGCATTGGCGTGGAGGTGCCCGGATCTGGAATACCAAATGCCGCTGCCATATGCGGTGCGTCGGTCATGAATGGCGAGGGTCGTGCAACTGCGCGCCATCGGCGTCGTCGGGTGTACCAGATGATGAGTCCAACCAGCACTGTAGCCCCTACGACGCCGCCCACGACACCGCCGGCGATCGCCCCCGTACTCGAGCTGCTTTTATTCGAGCTGGAGCTTAGACTTGTAGAGGAGCTTGGCACTGATGTGGACGGTGTGGATGGGACCGTTGTTGCTGTGCCCTCGGGTGTATCTATGGCACAAAGAAAATTAAAAGGAAAAAAAATTGTTAGATTTTTTTTTTCGACGCCACTATGTTCGGCTTACCACCAGTGCTTTGGGCTGCGGTGGCGTTCCAGGTATCAGCAGCCTGCGTAATTCCAAATGGAGAAATATGGGATCAAACTCAGGATCACAGCCCCAGTGCCAAGATAACAGTTCGTACGCACCGACACCTCGAGATATGCCCAGCGAGGTATCCGCGTCCCAGCTGGAATCGAGTTTGGATACCTAGTACGAGTAACAGAGGCAAGAATAAGAGTAAGACCGGCGGTGACGTGGTCAGATCGAGAATGTTGGAAAGTAGACCCACGTTCCATCTGTAGACACAGTGCTGCAGTTGATGTACCATTGGGACCACCTGGAAAGACGTCATCTTAACGACGCAGAACTTGCACACGGATAGGCAGAACTACATACTGTATCCACTCCGAGGAACCTTGGCAAGCGCCACACGCACTGACGAGCGAGTAGACGACAGTATTGCACTCGCACAAGTTGCTCTGATTAACGTCTGGGCCACGGTACAGCGAACCTTGCGGTAACGGGTCGATTTTGAACACTGTGTATGCGTGCGGTGTGAATCGGTGAGAGAAAGTACCCAGAATGGGATGACATTTAGCTCGAAGGGGGAGGACAGGTGGTGAGAAAACGTACGCCCAGTGCCACATGTTGCCTCCAAATATGCCGCAACAGTTGCAAGGGTTTTGACCCAGGCTGTTGTAGGACTTGGATAGAGGCCTCAGTCAGTCGATCGAATGGACGAATCCCAGGAAAACGCACCCATTCCCATCCTGCAGTACAGTTCGGATAGATGAGCTGGGCAGACGCAAGGCTCGCGAATATGGGGAGACAGGCGACCAAGAGCGACTTGCTCGTCCTCATCTTCCTCTTGGTCATGGACGTCGGGGGCAGGGGGTAGATGCGGTCGAAAGGAGAGGTGCGTTGGACATATACGTCTCCTGTTCCTGTCTTGCCGTTATGGCACCCGGTCGAGCGCCCTAGGGAAAAAGAGCCGAAATCGAGTAGGTGCTCCGTGTGGCCAAAACCACCCGCCGAAAACCGTACCTTTAGCTGGCTCCGGACAACCCGAACTGGCGCCCATGCTCTCGTGGTTGCTTGACTCATCGCCTGCCTGACGCCGCGGCAGTGCAGAGTGCACACCTTTGATTACGTCATCATACAACATGGTGTGTTCGCTAGCGACTAGGGGGTAATAGCGAGTAGTGGTAGCTACTGCTGAACAGAAAGAGAAAGGAACGATGACCGAGTACACTGCCAAGGGCACTGACTGCCGTGTTGCGACTTGCGGGGTTGATCGAGCGAGCGCTCCTTAGAGCGCTCTCGATCCCATCCGCGTTTCAAGTTCATGCAACACAACTCCGAGTCGTCATTGCATTTATCTCACGTCCGCGGCAGTACAGTACAGTAGTCCTGGTCAAAAGTGATGCAGCTTTCAAATCCTCTTAAGGACCGAGTTGAGGCGGCAAATGCCGGAGTCCCGGTAACATCGGTCGCGCGACTTAGCCTAAGCTGGTCTTCGAAAGCCCGATTTGAAGGCTGTCCTCTGGGAGATGTGCGCCATGACAACACAAGCAATGTGTTTGACCCGTGTCGAAGAACGTAAGTTGTGGTGGTAATTCCCTCCGTCATCACGCCAACGGCAACCAGAGGCCAATCGTTGTTTGTTGACTTAGGGAAACACAATACTGTACTCAAGTCGTGATATCTGCGATTGCAAGCCTTCCTTGAGAGTATTGTCCTTTCCGCACGGCCCGGATTGTAGAAACGGCAAGCGCACCTCATCGAATGTCGCAAACCAACTTGGGCGGTCCTTCAGAGCTTCAGTACGCGACCGCGTTTTCTTCAGAAAACCTCACCATATGCGTGTCTCCTGGACCCCTCTGCATAGTTCCCGATGTCGTGCCGCGGCATGAGCTCGATGCGTCCAACCACTGGCCGGCAATCACGAACCTTACTTCCGGTTGGAACGGCAGTTTGCAGGTCCCTCAGAGCATCCAAAGCTGGGCCCGGCTCTGCGTCGCGCAGGACGAATGCGACGAAGGCCGGAACGACGTTGCTGGAGACCGCGGCGATTACAACGCGTGTGCAGAAGGGAGCAGATGTGTTTCAGGATGTAGTGAAGTCGAGGCACGGGAGCAGGAGAAACTCTGGAGACTTGCTGAAAGAGAGGCGAGTCGGGCGACGGACGGTCAGGACTGACCCCCAGCCACAATATGGAAGCGCTGGTACCTGAGAACGGTCAGTCGTACAATGACGTGTTTTTTTTTAGATTTCAAGTTTGTCGTACATCGTATGGGCCGTCCGCACCTTTCCGGCAGGGATTGCTTGTGCGACGTACCATTCTCATTTGTGGTTGGAAATCTCGATTTCGTATCCCGTTGCGGGGATGCCAGCCTCCGCGAGAGAGAGCGAGCTTCACCTAATCTTTCGTACAGGATGCTCTCACCATGCATGCGCATACCCTCTCAACGACCCAAGTCGCCTTGGCTGTATAACTTCCGTGCCAACGCTCTACTAACAGGCCCAACGAGAGGAGCAACGAGGATAACTGCGCCGCGCAACAGTGGGGGGGAAGGACCCTCCGTCTTTGTGAACCAAACTCGGACTCGGACCCAGTCATGTATGACTGGCACTGTCCTCCCCTCTCTTCGAATGAAGTCTTGTTTTCCCATGTGGAGCAGCGCAGCTGCCTCAACGACTACCCCCGCATCCCACGCCTGGTGGCATTAAAGGCGTGCGCACCCTGCAACGTTGCAACAGCTATCCGTCTTTGCGTATCCCACCCCGCGTTCAATGACCCCACCGTCGCCCTGCACTACAGCCGCACGCTGCTTTACACGATACCAGCACACCAATTCCTGGCATAGCACGCCGCGTGCATCGTGCCCACCATGAGAACCTGTTGGCACGCCTTTCCTGCAAGGGAGATGCGTAATAAGCCACGACCCAGCGCCACCCACCACCTCCGCTTTGACGTTTGGCCCTCTGACTCAGTTCTACCACCACAATATTCCGCCCCTTCCGGCTGCTCTCATTCTGTTGAGCACTCCGTGCTGAGATCTATTCCTCTATTATTGTCTATACTCGTGTCCATGACGACTCGGTTCTCGTCATTGTAAAATCACTGGCCTGCCCTCTCTTTGAATGCTTCGTGGGTGAGTTCTAAGTGCGTCTATCATAGCATCTCGAGTCATACATGCGTTCGCGACCAGCTGAATTTGAGACCCTTTTCGACTCTCGCTTGTCCTCTTCAGCCCTCGGGACGACGGCCATCTACAGCCTGGTGCGAACGGATCATACCAGCGTGACGGGAATGGATAGTGGCCGACAACAGGACACGATAAGGGACACGATACGACGGTTTTGGGACACTGACCCGGGATGACCATAACGAGATCAGAAGCAGCAGACAGACAAGGAATAAACACGGCACGTACCCCAAAGAGACATCGCATCAATACCCGAACCTTCCAACTGTCGCCTCCCTCGGGTCCTGCGTGACCATCATCTAACCCGAAACGAAAGACTCACCGAAGGTAAAGAATATCAACCACCCGAGCTATCCCGAAACCGTTTTTTCTAGATCGAAGTAGATGCCGGTGGGACGCCCTGAAAGCACGGTGACCTTCCCCTCATCTGGGACGACAGTCATGAGGATTTCTGCGGGTAGTGGGACAGAGCAAGCTTGGCGGCGAAAAATAAATCTACAGTCCCCCAACACGTGTGTTATCCCCTCACTCAGTACTCAGGTCCCCGCAACTGACATTGACCCGTCTCGGTCGTGCTACCGCCGACAGGTACCTCGGGCCCCGTATAATTATTAGTTCATTGTTGGTACAATAGTACCCCCAGATAGTTCTATATGACCGTATCTTGGCAATTCCCAGTCGAAGTGCGCCATACCACCGAAGAAGACAGATCGGAATTACGCAGAACTCCAGTACGGCACCGTAGCTCGAGATAAATCCGTGTGGACGATGATTGATGGTAATCTAGTTGTCCTGCCTTATGCCAACGTACTCGCCGGGATACTGCTTCGAGCGGCCTACTACTTGACTTTAACTACTGTACCCAAGAAGGACGTCCGGCTCTTCTCGTCAGGCCGGCGTCATCGATGGCCGACGGATCCGATGGCCAAGCAGCGGATCGTGATGGGCATAAATGGGCCTAAACGCCGCAAGTCACGTTCCATTCCTACTGTTGTACCGTGAGCACTAACGCACCTGTACCGTGCCGGATATACTGTACTGAACGTGGCGAATGATAAGGCGGTCCACCCGGGTTGGCACGGTGCCATGTCATGATACGAAGACCCCGAAGCTCTAGGATCTCAATTTCGGGATTTTTTGCGGGTGACGAAGTAGGGAGATGGGCGAATGCGTTCTGCGGTGCGCAAAGTCGTGTTCTTCTAGGGAAGTCCCCCGGCCATGAGGCGAACTCGTTCCGCGAATGTTTTTGTTTTTATCGTGCCTTGGTAGATCTAATGGATCCATACCGCCGTTCGGGTGAGAGTCAGATTAAGGGCACCAAACTTCGCTTGGACAGATGACATTTTTAGGAACCAGGAGTTTCTGCTTGGCCGGGACCTTTCTCAGCCTCTGCCCTAGTCTAAAACACAAGATGGGGCATCCGTCCCAGACTCCAGTAGCATCCCAGCCTACGACCTCAGGAGGAGTGAAAGAAAAAAATTATTGAACGAAGACGTACGAGGATTTGTGATGCGAAGATCCTGCATCTATATATCAAAGTTGTGCGGTGGTAGTGCGGCCGGTACCTGGTAAATAGAGTGTTGGTGATCACACGCCTTGATCCCACGGGGAAGCTTCCTTTCCCACTGCTGACACTTTTCCTCCTTCGCGAATACGGTATTCGTTGTCGGACTAAATGAAGAGGATTTTCATAGGTTTTGACCCCTGTTGGGTCGTATTCGACAGTCGACCGACATCCAAGGTCAGGATTGTCAGCTCCGCAGTGCCTCGATGCCATAAGCATGCACTCGTAACAGCCTCGAATGTGGGTCGGTCAGGCGGTCTTTGAAAGCAGGTATGACGAAGGTTTCCGTGCCAACTTCGTTGAGATAACGCCCAATTTCTTAGTGAGGACTCTGAAATACCCTGGCCTCAGGAATCAACGAAATTAATCGTACTGTAATCAGGTGGTTACACCCACTAATCCCCGTCACAGTACCCAACACAGATAGGCCCGGAAGCTAGTTTGACTGCTGTATTCTTAGAAGTGGCAATTGACTAGTTTCCCCTTGACCGGCGCAACGCTGATAGACGTACGAAGAGACGCCCTGTGGGATCCTGGCCCACCATCGGGGCCATGATTGACGACTAGGGAAAGTCGCCCATCACCGGGTCTACCGCGCGGTGCTCTCATTGGGCTTGACAAGCTGACCGCTTCCACGCCGACTTTGTGTAGGATATGCGCACCCCCAAAACGTTGCCCGTGGTGTGCCCCGTGCGTGCACCTTCCTTGCTGCCAACTCTATCTCCGTTTCCCATGGTGACTGTGGAATTATATGGCAACCTCGGGGAGGTATCACTGCCGTCCGCAGATGGGCGGCTGCTCGTGCTTTTGCGGAGTGCGAGTCGCCTCGCAGCGAACATGAGGAACGATGCCGATATGTGCCGCACCGGTCTGGACCACCACTGGAACGCTCCACCGGTGGGAGGGAGGCATCCTAAAATCTTCGTGTAGCACACGAGGTATTCGTGGTGGGCGTCTCGCCTTCGGCACTTCGGGCATCGACAATCATGATCGGGTTCTGCGGTCGTGATTGTCGGTGATACGCCTGTGCTGTTTCCGCAGTTTGTCTGATCTCCTAGAGTCTCCACAAGAAACCATTTTTCGGCGTGTCGACTCTGGGGTAACATAGGTCTCGAATACCGAGATATTAATTTAATTTATTACCCACAACAAGGCAAGTCACAAACCCAGCAGAAACACAGCAACTGATCCGACAATATCTACACATCCTCATTGTGGAGAGTACAAATTAATAAGTGTCCCTCAGCATGAACCAGTCAGCAGCGGTTGGTGACTAGTAATAGTCAGCTTCGCGTTTTGGTCAAAAAAAACTCGTCACGGACTCCTTACATGATCAGTGGGAGAGCCCTTCAATCACTTCGCTTGGCGTCTGAGTTTTTGATAATAGCTTTCCCCCGCTTAATGTTCTCCTCAGGAACCTATGATTGAAGTGGGAATGAGTGATCTGCTCGCGAACAAGGACAGAAAACCCCCTTACCGGGCTTGCGACCACGAGGGCAGCCAACAGGAGTGCGCAAAGAGGTGCGAGGAAGAAGCGCATGTTTAGACGAGTCGAGGGTGGGCTGCTTGGACGGGTAAGAGACGATGTGTTTTGACCTGTGAACTTCTGGGGCTTAAGGGGCTTTATATAAACCCAGACAGGTTACGTTAGCGCGCAGATGCACCGAATTGGGATAGATGTGATGGAACCTGGAAACGACAAAAAGCCGAAAGATGCTCCCCTTCGCTCCAATATCCAATACGTGCCTTTTCAGTCATCAATTCCGCGTCACAGCCTTCATTTCCGGTTAGCACGAACACTGTCATTTTGACAAAGGGTCGCATGTCACGAATGTCCTTCTCGAGACAAGGAGAGATAGCGATGGATATATGATATGGTGATATGAATTTTGGTTACATGTGGACCTGTCAAGGGCTCATCCTTGGCTCAGCCGTAAGTCTCGTCCAAGTGGAAGGAACTCACCAAGTACGCAATCAAGTCTGCCGGCAGTGGGCAGATATGTAGGCGCGTGCCAACAACGAATTAACATTAACCTAGGACCAATGAGATGCTATGTTGTGGACGTGGGGCACATTCAGAGAGATCAAGAGAAAACGCCACGGATTCGTATTGTGCCTCGCACCAGATGCGAGCTTCGCACTTTAGGCACGCCACTGTAACGGCTGGACACGGATCGGCGATAGGCACCGGCGCACTTTCAGGTTATCTATCCCGCGGTGTCAGCGAAGAATCCCAAGGCAATGGCACGGGCACGGGGTGTGCCAAATGCCAGGCCCCAGCCACCGCCACCGCCGTCGCCGGGTGAGAACTTACAAACATTGAGCCGGAAACCGGTGCATATTCGGTATTTGCCGCCAAGCCTCCGCCGTGTTGTTCCTCTTGAAGTTCCTAGGAGGGGCAGCATCGTCCCTTCAAGGGGAGTCAAGGGGCCGTGAAGGGTTGCAGTTAGTACTTGTGTACGAATCGAGTGAAGTCAGTGGACATCTTTGAATACCTCCTTCGAGGGTTTGCAAGACAGGATGTTGACGGCAACATTGCAGTGTACGTACCATTGGCACACGTCCGGAGAAAGATCCTGAAAGATCTCATCATAATAATTCTAACAAGCAGGCCTGCTTCTAAATGTTCTTTTTGGGCCGTTGATCGACTTCGTCTATAAAATATCCCAGGGTGTGGTTAAAGGATACCCCGGTCGCACCGTACGGGCCGCAATGTCTTTGGAAGGCCCAACTACAGTAAGGCCCACCCTGCGGAAGTCCTGCGGCGAACCCGAACACGCGATGCGCAGCGCGCCGCAGCGTATCCTGGACTCCAAATAACTCTCTACGCCCAGCAGTATTTCTTCTTCTACACCTCCTACACCTACGCTGGCCACCATCGCTACTACAACTACGACCATGACGAGCGAACCCGCGCTGACACTCGAATCAGCGACGATGCTGCGATTTCCGCCCTTTCCGGCGCCTCCAGATGGCGTCACGCTCATATCCTTCACCGCCTTCAGGCCCTCAGGAATCCGGGTCCCGATCGATGATGATGACGATCCTTCGCCTGGGGGAGGCCGAGGTCGACGGGCTAGGCATCCCCACCGTGGCGCTGCGCGCTGAAGCACGTCGCAGACAGCACAGAGAAGAAGAAAAAGCGGAAGAAAAAGGGTGTCTCTGCGCAGACGGTGCAGGTCGCCCCCGAAAGACCCAAGATGTGGTGGGAGGTCTGGGAAGAGCTCGAAGATGTCAGGAGGAATGCTTACAATGAGTCCGTTGCTTGCCTACCCCCCCACCGTCTTCTTCCCGTACCTGTATGCTAATACCGTGCGAACAGGAACGAGACTCCTGTAGATCGCCTCTGCCAAGCGGGAGTTGACTTCAAAAACGGTCGTACTTGGCCAACAGCTCAGCACGGCGTGCAACACGTGTGGGACATCGTAAGATGAATACAGCCGATCTGACGAATTCCCCTAACTGTCGTTCACAGTTCCGTATTTATCTTGGCCTCTTGCAGCAGGTTCCTGGCCCGGTCAAAGACGCAGTGCCGGTCGAAGACGCAGTGCCGGCCAAAGACGCAGTGCCAGTCGAAGATGCAGTGCCGGTCAACGACGCAGTGCCCGACGCCGATGCTCGATCGGATGACAGCGAGATGGACGACGATGACGCAGGGTCATCCGGTGATCAAGACGACGTGGAACGTCGGTTGGAGAGCTTCCTCAACGATCCCGAAATGAGCATGAAGATTTTCTTCTCGTCGTACTTCCGTGAAAAGGGTCTCATCTGGTAATCCACACAGTCATACTTGCCGCGGCGCTGTTTATCTCAACCGCAGGTCGGAGCCACGTTGCCAAACCACGCCGATTTTGGTATCCTTCTTCCTGCGCTATCTTATCCGCAGTCGCGTCTTTCCCGAACCCGAGTACGAACGTCCTATCAAACGTGCTCTTGAGGTCACCGAGCTTGCGCGTCTTGAGCTTCCCAATTCCTGGAAGATCGGCCGTGAGCTTCCGGACGCGCTAAGCGATGGCTGTCGGGGACTGTGGGGTTCAATGCAAGTCCAGTGGGTTCCTCCTCCTCCTGCAGATCCGTCGCCAGACAGCATCGTCGAACCTGGAGCGAAGCGGCAAAAGCTGGACGAGTCGGATGGCCCTGACGCCGACGTGCAAGAACCGAGTTCCCCTAAGAAAACCAGCGTGACAGCTGCGGATGCATATGTCGATATCGCGGCCGACGCGGAGCTGAATCCTCCACTGGTCGGTGGCGGATGGGGCACCGCCACGGACGGAGAAAACTTGGAAGGCTGGGGCGCATCCACCGATGATTGGGAGGGCGCGCACGCCACCATCGACGACGACGACAGTCCCAACCCCGTCATGTCCGAACTTCTCCCGTCGGTCATCGAGGCGCTACCGACGTGGGACGTCAAGCCGCCGACGCTCCTGCCGGTGCTGGGCCCGACCGTGCTCCCGCTGACGCACACAACGGGCGTGGTCGAGCAATCGACGCGGCGCATCGTGCGCGTGGACCCCCCGCGCGTACCACGCCTGCTCGCGCAGAATGCGCCGGCGGCCGAGGCAGTCGAGGAGGACCTCGCGTGTCGCTTTGCGCGCGTCGTGCTCGCGCCGTGGGAGCGACTCAGTGCGCGCACGTACGAGACTGGCTCGGACGTGTTGCCCCCAACCGTGCTGAGCACGAGCCGCGGCGTAGCTGTGCTGGACGAGGAGGACGTGGGGGAGGGGAAGGCCCCTGCGGTCGCGCATCGCCCGTGGAAGGACGAGATCGGTGTGCTGGTGGACCCGAAGCTGACGGACGTGTTTATCGCGGGGATGGGCCTCGGCGCTATCTGGGTGGAGATTGTGCGCAGTCCCGAGACGGAGACGGGCAGCGCTGGCGCTGGTGCGTCAAAAAAGGGTATTAAAGGAAAGAAGAAGGAAGTGCCGAAGTATTGGTACATGGAGCAACTGGTGCACCAGCTTCCGAGCTTCTATATGGACAAGCCGGAAGATAACTGAGTCATATATTGTGTAATGTACGCTGAATGTACTGTACTGTATCAGGAAGGAGACCTTCCTTTCTCACCACCATCGCCATGCCATTCGGAGAGATCGTCGTCGGCTCTCCAGGGAGTGGGAAGTCTACTTATTGCTATGGCAAGCACCAACTCTTTTCCGCACTCAATCGCCCGATCTCTATAGTCAATCTGGATCCCGCAAACGACAACATCCCATACCCCTGTGCTATCGACATTGCGTCCCTCATCACCCTCCAAGATGTAATGTCGGAGCACGGGCTAGGACCCAACGGGGGGATGTTGTTCTGCATGGAATACCTAGAGGCGAACTACGACTGGCTCGAAGACCGACTGAAGGAGCTAGGCGGGGACGCTTACGTGCTCTTCGATCTGCCGGGGCAAGTCGAGCTGAGCACAAACCACAACAGCTTGAAGAGGATAATAGACAAGCTGGGAAAGAGCGGGTTTCGGGTGCGCCGTTCGTCTCGTCCCCTTTTCTCTTCCGCGCTCTTACGCGATGGACGGTGGGATCCAGCTGGCTGCGGTACACTTGTGCGACTCGCACTACGTGACCGACGCCGCAAAGTACGTCTCGGTGCTGCTCTTATCTCTGAGGGCGATGCTGCACCTCGAGCTGCCGCACATCAACGTGCTGTCCAAAGTCGATCTGCTTACGCAGTACGGCGACCTCGGTAATGTGTCTCCTGCCCGCTCCCCAATCCGCCTCTCACATTTCTTCCGCAGACTTCAACCTGGAGTTCTACACCGAGGTGCAGGACCTCACGCACCTCGAACACGCACTCTCGTCCACCTCCCCGCGCTTCGCAGCGCTGAACATGGCGATCTGCGAGCTGATAGAGGATTTCAGCCTGGTGGGCTTTGAGACGCTCGCCGTCGAGGTGCGTGTATGCGCGCACTGGAGCGGCCACCTCTCACGACACCAAAAAAAAAACCCAAGGACAAGCACTCGATGTTAAACCTGACGCGCGCCATCGACCGCGCAACGGGCTACGTCTTCGTGCCCCCCTCCGACGCGCAGGTCCCCGCAGGCGCCGCAGCGCCTGACCCTGCCGCGGCGGGCTCAGAGCGGCCCAACGTGCAGGCGCTCCTGTCGAGCGCGATGGGCCCACGAGTCGGGCAGCGCAGCGATGTGCGTGACGTGCAGGAGCGGTGGGTCGACGCGCGCGAGGAGTGGGACGCGCATGAGAAGGTGCAGTGGCGCCGTGAGGGCGAGGCGCTGAGGCGCGCTGCCGCGGAGGTGGGCGTGGATGCCGAGGCGCAGAACCGGGATCTCCGGATTCGCGAGAGGAGGGGGTTGTAGTCGACGGTAGGTGGCTGGCTGGCGGGCTGATACATAGTATGGCTTGCTGATGGGCTTGGGCGGACCCATGCCACGGTACTGCTAGTGCGCGTTTGTAAGATAGGTTGTCGTGTACCCGCTCGGTCGCTCTTAGTACCCTGGCACGAAGCACGAGGGCCACCACCGTGACCGCAGGGCAAAAGTATCTCTCGCTGTACAGTACAGTACAGGAAGTTTCAATTCATATTGAGATGGCGACACCCATTAACTCTTACCAGACTCTGGCTGTCTTTTCATTTACGTGGGTACGGTAGCATTACAGTAACAGCCTCGTTGGTGACATAAGAGAATGAGAAATGCAGACCAAAGTAGGAAGGAGACCTTCCTTTCTTGTTACTATTCCTACCCCCACAGTCGCCATGTCATTTGTGGAAAGTGATATTACTCTACCGGAAGCCGTTAATAGTATGGCAAGTGCCAATTCCTTGCTGCGCCCAATGTCTGTAGTCGATCTGGATCTCGCAAACGCTTGCGCAAAAGACACCTCATGCCCGCGTGCTACCGATATTGGTACTGCATGGAACACCTCGAGGAGAACGACTGAACTCGAAGAAGCTGGGCGGACGGAGACATTTATGTGCTCTTTTGATTCGTCGGAGATGTGCATGAACCACAACTTGAAGAGAATCATGATACAGGTTTCCGGTGTGCGGCGGCGGTTCGTCTTTTTTTCCCGCTTCGGTGGGAAACTATCTGGCCCCTGTGCGACTCGCACTCCTGTAATAACAACCAAGATAACAACTATCACTGCCACTAAGGCAGGGGCCATCAGGAACCCCATGACTTGTTTCTGCTTCTTCTCTTTCAAATAAAGATATTTTTCAAAAATAAAAGATGAGAGAGAAAGATGACCTTGTTTCCTTTACTAGGTCTCATGTACTACATTTTTACCTTTGTGATGAGTGAGGGAGGAGAAAGCAGAAACAAGTTGTCAGAGGGGGGTGCGGGTTCCTCAGGCTGATGGTCCCTACCTTACTATCTGTAGTTCTCTCTCCCTCCTTCAAGTTCGATTCCCGTGTATTCGCTCATTCATATACTGGCTCGCTTGCATGCTCGTCTATTTCATAGTTATCGCTTGCACACATGCATGAGATTGAAAACCATACAAGACCGAATGTGCTCCCGCTTTTTCTTTATGTCGCTGTTCGTTCTATCAGGTGAGGGCTTTGTTTATACTGCAAGGGCAGCAAGTGACATGGTTTGGTTTACTGTATTGTTCTACTGTCTCTTCACACGAACGCCTCCGGATTATAGCTAACGTTCTACAAACGAAGTAACCACGCTGGGGCATCCCGACTGATCCCATCCTCGTCTTCGTTCGCTGAGGCCCCAGCCTGAGGGTGCATCTCGAGCTGCTGCACAACATACTATCCAAAGTTGATATGCTCACACATTGCTGTCCCACCGACCCCTGCTCTCCATGACGTATAATATATCACTCGTATGCCCGGTTGAGTCCTTCCTTGAGGTAATATAGTACAGAAAACATCTCAAAAACGCGCCCTCGTTCGCCTCCTCGCTCTACGCTGTGCTGAACACGCCGATCTACGAGGGAGCACAGTTCCACCAACTGATTCATGCATCTAGCTGGTCCTCTACCACAGGTGACGTCATTTTATAAGCACGGCTCACCGTCAATCACAGCAGAACGGACTGTGATAGGAATAACAATAGCTTAAAAAGATATAATCTTTCTCGAGGCGCATAGATGCGTTCCTCGACAAGGTGCCTTACGTGGGGGACTCACCGGGACCACCTCTCCAGATGACATTTAGCACTTTCTCCCGAATGATTCGCGGTTCCTTCGATACTTTCAGGATTTATGTGCGAACCAGCGACGGTGATTAATTGACTTACTGTTAAAAATTCCAGTGAACGCGGACTGTACCTGACACATTACCCCTCGATAATAAGCCCCAATGGTGATGCGGTGACGGCCATCAGGTGTGTCGCGCGTCGACACCGCGCTGGTGACGAACTGAGGTCCGAACACGAAACACAGAGCACCGATTATCCCCCTGCGTGGTGTTGTACGTGTACGCGAATTTAATGCATCAAAGTGGCTGATCATTAATAAAAACCGAAGAGGGTACGCAGAATGCCTGCCTTGTACATGATGTCGTTACGTTTTTAGGGTTGAGAGCCCGAGAAAGGTGGGGCCCTGTGAAAGCACCCCGTTTTGAGACGCACACACCGAAGCGTACCGGACTGTATCGTTTTGTCCCATTAGGCAGGGGAAAGCGCAGCAGTACCAAAAAGAGGAACCATGTGGCGGTGACCCCACGGCGTGACTTGGTTCGTTTGGGGACATGAGGCCAAACTCGTGCAGTCTCGTGAGACTTCCACTCGTTGCGAGGGCGCAACCACTGGCGAAGAGACCAAGCTTGCCACTTCTGGTAGCAGAAGCGACTGCAACTGCTTCTCGGGCCACTGCAGGGGATACCGCACATTGGCGTAGGGTAGGGTACTAGCCGTGGAACGCTAACGTGCTCGCCGAGGTTCTTCAGACTTGGGCGCCACTGGCACGACGTCACCAGGAAAAGCCAGTAACGTTCAAAAAACACATGAACAAGCCCGGGAAGGAAGACGGACCACTTCTTGGACCTCGTAGCGCTAGCATGGCCACGCTGAACCTATTGGCACGAATCAGAATCTGCCTCCAAGTTGACTGAGCATTCTTTCGAAGTTGCGGTACCCACTGGCGTCGTGGAAAAGCGAACTGTCGTCTGAAGGAGTCTTCGTGCCCGCCCCGTGTATAAGAAAGGTTACAAAAGCATTGGGCTGACGACTGGAAACTAGGAAGCCTGGTAAGTCACAAGGAGCTGTCAACGAAACGCCATGGGGTGTCATCACCCTGCTCCAAGTTTCCGTCGAGACCGGGAACATTATTAGTAATAATTCCCAGTAAAGACTAGCCCTCGGTCTTTGACTAGCCAATATGGGCTAGCCAGCGTTTGAATTGCCGTTTGTGCCCGCATTATGTGCTGTGCGTGTCTGTTCTGTGTCAAACACCATTCCCTGTCCCGTACTGGCCGTTTATTTTTATTACTGAGGCACTCTTCGCTCTCATATTTCCAACCTTGTCCCCGCTGGCGGGGTTCCCGGGATTTTTTCGTACGTCTATCAGTTTTGGGGCACCGCCAAGGGCACCGCTACTACAGCATCTGGACCATGCGAGAAGCTCGGGGCTCTTTCATAGCACCGCTGCGGCGGAGAGAGCCCCCAAGGGAACAGTTTGTTTGCCTTTAGTGAGTCTCGGGATTACTCCAAGTTTTGAGATGGCTATTACAGGAAGCTTGGCCCTCTCTTTGGACTGACACCATGCCGTGCCCGGTGTCAAAGTTACGAGTCAGGGCTATGGTCCTCCCCGCGTGAGGAAAGACAGAGTCTCACTTGAGGTGCGTGCGTCTTCGAGCCCCTAGAGTGACTGCGGGAACGCAGCTTCCAGGCGCCAATCATCGTGTTGCCCGGACCAACAGCACCCGGCTCAAATCGTCAACGGAGGCTTATACGTGTCAGGTCGACGGAAGCCTTGCGGCTTTTACCTTCCAAAGATTCCTGCCAGTCTTTATATTGGCCGCAGGCACACCCTGCATGCTTTTGTCTAGGCTGGCCTCCGTCTGCATCCATTAGCTGGCCCCGGCGGCCAGCAAGGCGTGCTTAATTTACGTGCCCACTCGAGAGGGTGGATACTGTCACAGCTAATGTCCGTCACGTTCTATTGGTATGTGGGACTGTTTATTTCGGTTTGGTTCCGGATTTTTTTTTTTTCAAGGGTTCGGAGGTCACTCCCCCGGGCCAGATCTCTTGCGCATCATTCGATCTTGACACGAATGGGATAGTGTGCATGCGGTAAATATTGCACCGTTTCAGAGACGCTTTCGAGAGCTTGGATCGACTGATCTGCAGATTTTGTCGTGTCGATTTCGCGACGGGGACTTTCTCAAGGAGAGTACGGCCCAGGCTCTCGTCCCAGGCGTCCCAGGACTATTTACACTATTTGGGTACGCCGTTCCCTAATCACGCCAAATGCTTCGCTCGAAATGAAGCGTCTTCTCTGGGTCTTCACATTACAACGGAGGCTCTATATATCGGTACCGAGGGGAGAATTCTGTGGATTAACATGGCGCCAGTGACTAGTGACTACAGTAGTGACTCGTGATCGCCTTTCACGCTCACCCTCGGATCACTGCGGAGAAAAGCCGCATGTCTTCCAGTCAAGAATTCGCAACTTCAGGCCCTCAGATTGAGCTGCCTGCGTGCAGAGAGCACCTGTACTGTACTGCCGCACTTGCGTCACAGCCCCAACCGCACCGTTCCCTTCGTTCCGGCGGCTCTCGAACCAGCACCGTTCAGTAAACTGCGCTGGTTTGTCGTGCGCCTCGAGGCGCTACACGTTTCAGGGGCGCGGCTACCACCTGGCGAAATGGCAACGAACTCATTAAGACCGTGCGGCCGCAACCCTGCAGTGGCACATTTTGCCTATCTGAGATCGGAGACAACCCGGCCGTAAAAGACGCACGAGGACAGCAGGCAGACGTTCATAGTCATATATGGCTTCTCGAAGGAGCGGAGCGCTTCGTAATGACTGGAAAGCAACACGGTACTAACTACATGTACTTTTGTTCCCACCTCGAACACGAGTAGTGAGCGACCCAAAAAAAAAAGGAGGTAGAGTCATAGGGTAGCATAATGGGGTATTCCATGGTGGAGCTATTACAGTAGTTGTACATTATACGAACAGTAAAAGACGTAAGGAGTGTCAGTGTCTGAATAAAAATAATAGTCATGCGCCTGGCGTGCTGGAAAGTGCGTCTTAACTTATACATATGGGTGGCGTAAATGGGCTGTCAATCGAGTCAGATCATCACAGTGCCAAGACGGACGTCCTGGCGTGCAAAGGCAGGACATGGGCGGCCATGAGCCAGACCTGAAACACGCCGGCCGGTCAGCATCGAGGGTCTCCGGGTCTCCGGCAACTGAAATGGAAGACGACGCACATTGAATATAAGGTAGGACTTCCTATCGGCTGCTAGAGTTCGGCAAAGGTAGTAGCGGAGCCCTACATGAATGCCGAAGCTTATGAAGAGCGCCGTACTGATGCGACCGATTCCCCAGAACCAGCTGAGGAATACAGACCAAGCGACGATGGCAAAGAGGGTCAAGAAGCGCGATAGTTCCGGAGCATAGATCGGAAATGTCATGCGTCGTGCAAGCTTGTCTCCTTCGACATCGGGAAAGTCTTGGGCTTGTATCACAGTGAAAATGAGGATGCCGCTAATTATGACAGCCGTGACAGACACAATGTCCAAGTTATGGTTAGCGCCTATCGACTGTCAGCATCCGCGAGCGTTTACGAATGTAGGACATACTGATGATCGTAGTCGCGCCAACCTCAAAAGAAGCATATCCGCCGGCTGTACAGAGAGCCTTTCCAACAATGTTGCTCGCCCCGCCGAGTTCGTCATACGTGTACGTGACGGCCACGAGGCTCAGGGTCGTCGGAACTAGATCTTGATCATAGATAAATGAGAGGAGTATGCAAAGAAGAACCGTCGTCCAGCGCAAAACTACTGCTTTGGGTCCGGAGATCCTCCCAGACGGGAGAGGACGCCACGGGCGGTTGGCTTTGTCCTCTTGGTAGCTGCGTGCTTGGTTGGATACGTTGCACATGAGCTGGTGGAACCATATCCACACCCCACATTGAAGGAGGCTGGAGAAAGACTGTAGGGGAGCAGTTGCGCAAGCGAAGACCGTCTAGGAGGGAAAACGCCATCTTGTCAAGTGAGGGCAGGAGAACGAGCAGGGCTTACAATAGGGAGGAAGATGGTCTTGTAGTCGGTCCATGTAAAGAGAATGGCGGTATGTATATGGTACTCGACCGCAGAGAAAATTAGTAGGAAAATGTTCACCACCATGGTGAGGGTTAGGTTGACAGAGACGGCCCAGAGACGAATGTTCATATAGACAAGAAGGGGGGAGTAGAGGGATGCGGAGAGGCGTAACAATCTGCGGTAAATGAGGACATATTATAAGCGAAGGGACGGGCGACGGAAGCACGGGGCAACGCTGAACAAGAACGTTAGAGGAAAGTACTCAAGAGGGTTGTATTGCGTGACAGCCGTGAAGAAGGCACGGGGGGGTGAGATGCACACGCGAGCGTCGCGTGGATGTGGCTGGGGCACCCTCTGGCTGTGTGGGCTAGCCGCTCATTTGTCCATTTGGGGGGTAGAATGCTCGCACAGGTCCATCACACCTGGTTGCGGCGTTTTGTCGGGGTAAGCCTTGGGCGAAGCGCGATGAAAAGTCGACGTCAGGTTTGGGTGCTGCTGGGCTGCGAAGATCAGGGACGCAGAGACACGGCGCCTTTAAACCAGCAAAACACCCGTTGCAGGGCTGCGCCTGTACGTGGATGCAGACGGTAATTATAGACGCGTCCTGATCACGCATCACGTGGGCTCTCATTAGCCCATTCCAAATTAGGACGCAATGACGTGACCGTGACAGGTCGATTTAGGGCCGGATCATTGAACGTGACACGTCGTCGCACCGCTTTGGCCCGATTAACACATCCTCGTTACCTTAACACACCATCATGAAGCTCAAGGAGATTCACAGGACATCCACTATCGCCTGGTCTCCACTTTCGACGCCCTTGCTGGCAACGGGCACTGTGGCCGGCGCTCTTGACGAGTCCTTTTCCAATGACAGTCAACTCGAGATTTGGGCACCCGACTTTCTCAACAAGCAGGAATACGACCTCGGCGGAGAGGGTCAAAATGGGCCACTTGGCTCAGTTGCAAATACAGCAAGGTGTGTTATTACCTATTCGTAGAATCTGCAGGAGAGAACGTCACGATTACTTGCACCATTCCGCTCACTTATTCCATTCACATTCTCCTACGCAACCCCGTCGATATTCGATTTCTCATCGCTCCGGCTACTCCCTCCCTTTCCTCGGGTTTCTCCATCTCTAACTCACTTGCTAGGTTCAACCGCATCGCTTGGGGTCAGGGAGACGGTACTCTCCCAGATGGCGTTATTGCTGCAGGTATGGAAAACGGTGAACTTGCCATTTGGGACCCCTCAAAAATCGTTGCGCATGCAAAGTAGGGTCTTATCATATTTTCGTTTTGTGTGACCGCCGAATGACACGGCCACGTTAGCCCTTCCGAGGCTCTCATACTCAAGAATAGCACACACACTGGACCCGTTCGCGGTCTAGATTTTAATCCCATACAGTCTACTCTATTTGCGTCGGGTGGTATAAACGGAGAGGTGATGGCTTACCCTCCATATTTGCGACTCGGACTCTTATCGTCCTCAGGTATATATTTGGGATCTGAAAGACCCCAGTAAACCGTACTCCCCGGGCACGCGCAGCTCAAAACTTGACGAAGTTAGCGCGCTTGCGTGGAACAACCAGGTACCCCACGTATTAGCGACGTCCAGTGGCACGGGATACACCGTCGTGTGGGACCTCAGGGGCAAGCGAGAAGTCGTTGCGTTAGCTTACGGTGGCGGTGCGGGTGGAGCTCAGGCCGGGAGCGGGCGCCGCGGAATGAGCGACGTTGCGTGGCATCCGGATAATGTACGTCGTACCAGCTCACCTGGTGAATGGCGCATACTGATTCCTTCACAGGCGACCAGACTAGTCACGTCCTCGGAGGATGATACATCACCTATCGTAATGGTCTGGGACTTGCGTAATGCGCGCGCACCGGAAAAGGTGTCCTGAATCCTTTACGTCCTTGGCTTTTAGACTCATGAATGGATACCAGATCCTCACCGGTCACGAGAAAGGCGTGCTTTCGCTTTCGTGGTGTAAACAAGACGCGGATCTACTTTTGTCCAGCGGCAAGGATAACCGCGCACTTTGCTGGAACCCGCAAACATCTGAGATCATTGGCGAGGTACGCGTCGCTATCACGTGAGTGCCTCCAAATATTGATATTCTGTCCGCAGCTTCCCTCAGCGGAGAACTGGGCGTTCCAAGTACAATGGTGTCCACGTAACCCCGACCTGTTGGCAACTGCCTTTTTCGACGGAACCATCGGCCTTCACTCCATACAGTCCACTAACGATGTTGCTCAAAACGATATTGGTATCGCGTCACCTCAGCCGGACGGTGCCGACGTTTTCGACAACCCCAGCTTCGCACGGACTAACCAGGCCTCATTCACGCTGAAGCAGCCTCCGAAATGGCTGTGTCGCCCAGCCTCGGCCTCGTTTGGATACTGTGGACAGCTTGTGTCTGTATCGAACCTTACGAACAAGGAGGGCCGCTATCAGAGCGGCGTTGTACACATCCGCAAGTTAGTCACTGAAGACAGTGTCGTCTCTCGTGCAGAGCGACTGCTCCAGGCGGTCGATGCTCAAGACCTGTCGGCGATCGCAACTGAGCGCGGTGCTGAAGCCGAGAACATTGCCCCTGAGAGTGCCGCTGGATGGAAAGCTCTACTCGGCCTGTTCCGCGCGGATTCGCGGGACGAACTCGTGACCCTTCTGGGTTTCTCCAAAGCCGAGATTGCAGAACGCGTCGCAGAAGCTATTGCGAAGCTCAGGTCTGCAGCTGAGGAGAGCACCCCCCTCACTGTTGTGAAATCACCATCCGAAGAAGATCTCACCGACTATAAGCCGCACGAACCCGTTGTCTCATTCGCGGAGCCTGAGAGGAGTCCCAATGCCAGCGCTGAAGACCTGCTTGATGCGACCCCTTCTGAGGTCAGCGTGGGGGCTGCCTCAGACGCGTCGAATATGACCCCGCTTCCAGATGCCGAGTCGACGACAACCGCACCGAGTCTCTTTGGCGACGACGCGCCTGCAGGTACTCCGCAGTTAGACGCAGCTGCTGATTTCTTCAGTACCATGGGGCTCAATCAGTCCGCAAAGTGAGGATGCTCCAGTCGTTCCACACACCAACTATGGCGTTGATTCGTCTGTTGCCGCCACCATTGGTTCTCGCCCTTCCTCTGCCGCCTCCGACACTCTCAAAACCCATACGTTCCGCATTTACCCGGCAGACGAAAGCGAGACAGACCGCCTGGTCACCAAAGCTCTTGTTGTTGGCGACTTTGAGAGCGCTGTATCCCTGTGTTTATCTGTTGAGCGCTTCGCTGACGCGATTCTCCTTGCCGTGAAAGGTGGCCCCGACTTGCTGGCGCGCACACAGAAGGCGTACTTCGAGAGGCGTACTGTAGCACTGCCATATCTCCGGCTCTTCCAATCGGTAGTAACGAACGACCTTGCCGACATCGTACAGAACGCAGAATTGCAAGATTGGCAAGAGATCTTTGTTGTTTTATGCACGTTCGCTCGCGCGGACGAATTTGGTGGGCTAGCGGAGCAGCTAGGCGCACGACTGGAATTCCAAGCAAGCCTTGCTCGTTCAGAACATGCTACCGAGGCGCCAGAAATGAGGAAGAATGCTACTTTGGCATATCTCGCCGCCGGTCGCCTCGAGCGTTTAGTCAATATCTGGGTCGAAGAGCTGGCTGAAGAGGAGAAGCGGATCCTGGCCGACGAGACGGCGCCCAGTGTCTCACGATACACGGTCCTATGCTCGCGCACTCCAGACTTTCATCGAGAAGGTCACAGTATTCCGCGCGGCGGCATCATATGTTGATAAGGACTTGGAGCGAACGGTTGACGGCGGTGCTGGGGCTTACAAGCTTTCTGGGCTATATGATCGCTACTTCGAATATGCGGACTTCCTTGCCGCTCAAGGCCTTGTCAAGCACGCCGTTGCATTCCTGAAGCTCACACCGCCCAGTTACAAAGGGTCGCCAGACACGCAGCTCGAACTTGCAGCAGGACGCGAACGCCTTCTCATCGCCGCTGGAGTCACTGATCCTCCCGTTACATCGTCATCTCTCGCGCCAGTCCCCGCTCCTGCCTCGATCCCTCCACTCCCTGCAGTTCCCACGGTCGCTCCCACATCCACGTCCGCCCATCTGTTCAGTCCTTATGCCCCCGTTACTCAGCAACAAGCACCTAGGATGGTTGCTGCCCCTCCTGCCCCAGGATATAATTCATATGCACCCGCCAATGTCGCTCCAGTTGCGAACAACCCGTACGCCCCTGCACAACCCGCGCAGCCGCCGCAGCCATATCAACCGATTGCGCCCCTCACATATCCCTCAGGAAATGCATACAACCAGCTTCCACCACAACCGCACGGTGGCCAGGTTTTACCACCACCTCCCCAGGGTTATGGCGCCGCGAAGCCTCCGCCTCCACCTACGGCACCGCCACCAAAGCGTCGCGAGAATGGCGGGTGGAACGACGCGCCGTCAGTCCCTGAACGACGCACGCCCAGCGGTTCTGCGGCGAACAAGCTTGCGGCCATCACATCACCCTTCCCGAACGCGGGGCCAGTACAAGGTTTGATGTCTAGCCCGATGGGCTTGGCGCGTGGTCAATCCCCAGTTTCGGTCCCTCCGCCTCCGCGTCCTGGAAGCGTGCAGGCGCGGGCCCCTCCTCCGCCTGCGCAAGGCCGAATCCAGGTCCCGCCTTCGCACATTACTTCCGCACCCGGGCCGTACCCGCCCGCTGGCTCGGGACATGGGCCGCTACAGTCCGTGCCTCCGAACGTACTTCCTCCGGGGCAGCAGCTACCTCCCCGTCAGCCGCCTGCGGGGCAATATGCTCCGCCTCCTCCGCGTGGCCACGTGACTCCCGCCCCGCCTCCGCCGCCGCATTCATATTCTCACGGGACTCCGCCTCCTCCTGGCGCTGGTCTTTCTCAACAGTCACCTCCGCAAGCACGTCAAGTCCTCATGCCTTCCTCTGGACCTTACGGTCGGGTGGCGTCGCCGTTGCAACAACCGCCGCACCCTGGAATTGCACCGCCTCCCCCGGGCCCGGCTCGTGCTCCGCCACCGCCCGGAGGTCCTCCCCAGGGTCTTGTAGGTCAGCCTGCGGCTGTTCCGCCGACACGCACCGCCTCGCAGGGACCTGCGCCCCCTAAGTATCGTGAGTGTAGTTGTACTCGTTGTAAGCTCTATAAAGCTGATGGGGTATCGTAGCTCCCGGTGACCGGACGCACATCCCTGACTCGCTGAGACCCATCTACAATGTTGTTAGTCAACAGCTCAATCAGCTTAAACAAACGACACCCGTTCGTGTTGCCGTTACTGTACTGCCCGCTCATGGAATTTGACCGATTGATTGGCGTCTTGTAGGCTTCTCAACGGCGCCTGATTGACGATCTTGAGCGCCGGATTAGCCCACTGTTTGACGCGCTCAACTGCGAGACGCTGTCGACGGCGGTGGTCGGGCAGCTTGGAGAACTCACAAAAGGTGCGTGGTATTCAGTCTGATGTGCAGACGAGTTTGTGCTGAGCGTGTGCATAGCGATGGCAAATCACGACCGCGAGCTCGCGCTGGCTATCCACGTTGACCTGCTTACGCGCACGAGTGGAGAAGATATTACGCTTTGGATGTCGGGCGTAAAGCAGCTTATCATGCGTCTGTAGACAAAAATAGGTTCTATTTCGTAATATGAAGTTTCCTGATGAGGTCTTTGTCCGGTCTTGTCCGTCCATTTGACTCGAGTGTGAACGTTGTGAACTCTAGATCCTGATTATCATAATGATCCGGTTGATTCAAGTTACGCACAGGCGATCTTTCCTTATACAGTACGCCTCTCCCTGGATTGGGATTTTTTGTTTCTTTCTTCCTGGCGGCACAACCCAAAGACAACGAAGGTTCCTTTCTGTGTTCCGAGGTCGTACTACACGCACGGCTCTCTCGTGCGTAACATCGTACTGCACTAGTCAATGTCGGGCAGTCGGGAGCGTAGTCCGGGAAGTGACGTCTCATCCGATGACTTCCTCTCCGTGCGTCCTTCAAAATGTCCGAATCCCATCCGTTATGAACCTGTGTTCTATGCGCTAGATTGAGGAGGTATCGGTTAACGAGTTCACCCCGGCCGGTAGTGCTGCTACTCCTGCCCCCGCTGCTAGTAGTAGTAGTAGAAATGGGCAGGCGCATGGGCCGACGGCCAGCTCCGCGTCGCGCCAGGAGCTGATTGCGCGCAGGGAGGCCCACCAGAAGGAGTTGGAGAGGTTGGACGACGAGATGCGCCACATCCAGGAATTGCGCATGGGCGAGAAGAAGAGCATCCAGGAACTCACATGGCAGCTCGGCGGCGGCGTCGACAAGAAGGTGGCGCGTGATGGCGGCGACGGCGGCGACAACGCGATAAAGAACTATTTTGAAAAATTTGAGTGGTCTGGGGCGCTGAAGGAACAGATGGCGAGCGTGTTCGGGATCAAGAGTTTTCGGTTGGCACAGGAAGGGTGCGTGTCTGTGGCGTCGCCTTTTCTCTCCCCCTTTTGCGCGCTCATGGGGACGGACACAGTGTCTGTAACGCGAGCATGGACGGGCGGGATATCATTTGTATCATGCCCACTGGTCAGTGCATACGTCATTCTCCATCCCATTGACAACGACTATATGCGCTCTTCTTTTTTCTTTTTCCAATGAGGCGGCGGGAAGTCGCTCACGTACCAGCTGCCTGCGACGCTCATGCCTGGATGCACGCTGGTAGTCTCGCCTCTAGTGGCGCTCATAAAGGATCAAAACCTGCACCTCCAAGAGAGACGTAGTCAGTGCGCTCCTTCTCCCGCTTTCGCTGGTCGATCGCTGACGATGCCGATACAGTTGAGTGCTTGACCTTCACCGCGAAAATGCCCCAGGCAAAGAAAACAGAGGGCTACGACCGACTGCGCGCGACCGTTAAGGGTAGAGATCCGACGGAGAAGGAGGTCAAGCTTTGCTATGTGACAGTACGCGGTCTCTCGTTACTACCTCCACCCCCCAGATTGGCTGAAGGTTATGCACTTGACAGCCAGAGCGACTTGCGAAGAGTGATGAGTTCAAGTCTATAGTGAAGGCGATGGTTGCAGCCAATAAACTCGGTGCGGATTCCAGCGGCTTAAGCCCCGAGTCTATACTAATTCAGACGTAGCGCGCATTGTTATAGACGAGGCACACTGCATCTCGCAGCTGGGTCGCGATTTCCGGTATTTCATTTCGTCGTCCTCTACACGGCCGATGCACGTCTGAATCCAGCGTTTTCCAGTCCTCATTACAAGCAACTTGCCGATCTGCGGACGCTCTGCCCACACGTGCCGATTCTCGCCCTTTCTGCAACTTGTCCTCCCGACGTCCTTCGCGACCTCATCGCGATCCTTGGTCTTCGACCACTCACGAACGGTACAGGTACTGCGGCTACTCTCTCTCTGCCGCAGCGGTTCAGTGTTGACCGGGTGATACTAGCTGCCAAACCCCTCGGCACCGTGCTCTTCACCAGCCCACTCTACCGCAAGAACCTTCACTATAAGGTCCTTCCGAAGGCGTCGGACCGTGTAGGGGCCGTGCGGGACATGGTCAAGTACATATTGGACCGTCACCCAAACGAGACAGGTATCATTTACTGTCTGTCGCGCGCAGTAAGCACCTTTTTTCAAATGTGGTCAAGGTGCATTTGGTCACGTCCCCCCATAGGACGCGGAGCGAGTCGCGGACCAGCTTTGTGGTGAGAGCCACGGGCGAATCAAGACTGGAATCTACCACGCGGAGATCGACGACAAAGCGAAGGAGGACCTCCACGAGTCCTGGCTCTCGGGGGAGGTCAAAGTCGTGTGTGCCACGACAGGTATGCTTTCCGTGCTAACTTGGGGTCGCACGACAACTCACACAGAACTTCTGATAGCCTTTGGGCTCGGCATCAATAAGGCAAATGTACGATTTGTGTTGCATCATTCGGTTCGTCCAATACTTTCTGGGCCACGAATGCCGCGCTTAACGAAGTCTTTCCAAGATGCCCGTATGTCACATATTACACCTTTTTATGGAGGTTCCCTCATAGCACTTTACTAGAAATCGCTCGAGACGTTCTATCAAGAGTCTGGCCGTGCAGGACGTGACGGTAGGGACGCGGACTGCATCTTATACTATCGCCTTCTGGATGCTCTACGCACGCCGGGCATGAAGTCCGACGCGGACTGGCAACAGCAAGGTATGACGTTGTTCGTGTTCACGTATTCTTACTGACTCATGCACGACGCGAAGATGCCCACAGCATGATCAAGTTTTGCTTGGATCTGACGGAGTGCAGAAAAATGAAGTTTACGAAGCACGTATTGTTCTCGTCCACTGAAATACAAACAATTGTAACGTTGACAACGACAGGCATTTCTCTTCGACAGACTTCTCCTGGGCCGAAGACAACACGCCATGCGGGCATTGCGACAACTGTACTCGCGACCCAGCCACAGTCGTTCAGAAAGACGTGACGTCCGAGGCTAAGCGCGTACTTACCGTGGCGCGTGCCTTGGCCTCCAGAAATACCAACTTCACGGCTGTGCAGCTCGCACGGACTGCAAGAGGAAACGACAAGCTGGCCAGGTCGCTCAATCTCACCCGTGGGGACCAAGTAACACTCTCGCTCCTCGTGCGTCTCGTCGTCCTTCCGCGTTTCACTTGGAGGTCGCTGAGCAACTGCGCAGGACACGGAGGTCCTCGTCGCCCACTTGCTTCTCGAAGGATACTTAGAGAAGTTCACAATGGAAAACGCGTACACGGTGCAGGTGTACGTCAAGCCCGCCTCCTCACGGCGCTTAGACGATGGCCGGAAGCTCGTCATCCAGTTCCGGGTTTCCGGGCGTGCCGCCGCGGCGCCCACTGGCTGCGATCACTCACCAGGCAAAAGAAGCGGCAGGAAGCGCAAAGCGGCGCAGCATAGTAGTCCGCGCAAGACCAAGGACAGACCAGCTCACGATTCAGACATCGAATATGATGACGACATTGACGAGGAAGATGACGATTTCGGTGACTGTAGCGGGGAGGATCGGGACGCCGGGCCGTCGGAGAGCGCGGGCAACTGCACGGGCGGGTCGCCGGCGAAACGCCGCCGTTCAAATTACCACGGATCGGCCCCGGCGCGAAGCGCAATCGCTGCTGTTACTGTCTCGGATTCTGACTCGGAGTGGACTGGCGTGCAGGCGCCAGGCACGCATCGGCCCCTCAGGAGAAGCGGGAGAAGGCAGGCGAGGGCGCAGAGGCAGAGGCAAGGGCCCTCGGAAGCAATCGTGCTGCTCGACGACGAGGTTATAGAAATCTCGTCTAACTAAAGGGGAGTTACTCCCCGCTTCTCCGCTGCTCTTGTTTTGTGCACGGTGAGCATCAGCTTTTAATCGGCCTTCGACGCACATGCTTGTTTGATCTTGAAAGAGGAGTTGTTGATATATACTGTAGTAGTAACAATGAATTGCAACACATGTTTGTTCGGCAGATTTCACAAATTCTTCCGCTCGAAGTTATACTTGCTTCGCCTTGTGCTTCACACATAACTTACACATGTTTCCATCGTCAAGCAGTGTTGAAAGTCTACTATCGCGTTAGTACCTCTGCAACCGTATGATGATAACACCTGAGCCGGCGCTCTCGTCGCTCGCATGGCCAGTAACTTTCGCTCCGAGTCACTGTGCCGATGATACCCTCTGCCGGGAGCGGAAAGACGAAGTACAGGAGGAGGTGCACAAGCGCGATGCCCTCCCCTCTCTATTTCTCGGATAGACCTGGTGCCACTCACGAATGTGCTGGCACACCTGAAGCACCTCTGCACCATGACCTCAACGGCCTCAACGCCTCCTCTCTCCGCCCGGCCCCCACCAGTGCGCGAATCTCTCCTCTGCTACACGCACCAGTGAACCTCCACCTCCTCCAGACGCTGGGCCGGACATCGCAGTTGGTCTTGTCGCTTCTGAACGTCGGCAACTGCAGCATCGTCAACACGCTCAAGCGCGCCAAAGTTAGCTTCATTTAGCAGTTCCCCCTTAAGAGCGGCTATTATGGTGACGCACACGGGAAGGCGTACGACATGACAGCGCCGCCGGGACATACGAGGGAACTGGAGCGTTGGTTCAACAGACCCAAAGCGGCCAATTCCACCCCTCGAGTGTGCACACGATTTTCGTCGCGCAGGACAGGAAGGCTGACAACAGGCTGGTTTGAACTCAAGAAAGATCTAGGCACATTCCGCCTGCCCGATCTCAGAGTCCACGGGGCAGAGAAGGAGCACGGGTACTCAGTGCGCCCTTTGTCCGTCTTACTCGCCAACCTGGCCACTGATCCTTTCCGCGCAGTCCCCGCCGTGTGGCCCAAGTTACGAAGACGCGACGATGGTGTCTGAGCCCAGACTCTTGTCACTCGGGTAGCTGGCGGCTTCCGCCACCATTTGCAACAACCCATGCACTGTGCCGTAAGAGGCATCTGCAAGGAGCGGCAAGACGAGACAGCGGAGTGGCAGCTCTACGTCCGCACATCAACGAGTTCCACAAGCTTGACGCGCGCGACCCGCATCAGGGAAAACCCCGCGAGCTAATTTAGATACTTGATCGCTAATTTAGATACTGGAGTGATAATTGATCGCTACTTTTGATACGAGAGATACTGCTCTGCTAATCACACCTGCTTGCCTGATGTGGACAACATCACTACCCAAGTCACTACCTATTTGGGTGTGTGGCGAACTAGGACCATATGAGGTCGCTTCCTCAAATGGGAACGAGCTCCTCAGAGTACTTGAAGATACTCGCTTCGATGGGGAACACTCCCCAGAGTACATGAAGACAGTCACTTACTTAGGACGGGAACAAGCTCCTCAAGACATGGCACGTTGGCGGCAAGGTGCTAAGGGTGATGGCTAGGGCAAAGTGTAAATCCTGAGGTCGGCGGCTCGGACTGCTGAGGAATTTAGGAAAGGCGGGGCAGGGCCAAGGTCAGCGGCTCAGGGAACCGAGGTCGGTGGCTCGGTGATGGCGGGCTAGTCTTCGGAATGGGCTTTGCTGTAGCAGTAGAAGCAGACGACGAGATGAAGAGGGGGAAATCAACGGTGTCATTCACGAGTCAAAGGTGAGCAGGTTTATATACACGCTGTATACGATGCATTCCAAGTCTAAGTCGAACATATATTGAGGAGGTCAAGAAAGTAGGAGGGGCAGAGGAGAGTAGGTGCGACGAACGAGTGGCAAGCAGCAGCGAATGATAACAAAGGGATATGGGCGTGAAAACGAGGGAGGCGATACCAAATGCCTAAGTAAAAGGAAGGGGGATGAAGAAAGGGCATCCGAAAACCAAAGAAATCGAGACAATTAGGATGTACAACAATCCAAATCCTCCCCCAAATCCTACGGCGAGCGCGACGAACTGCGCGACCTCTAACTTGAATGGTGACTTGAGGGTGGCTAGAGACAGCCGATAACTTAGACAGGATGAGACTGAAGGTCGATGATACATGAGAGAGAGACAATGGCAAGGGCGACAGGTTGACTTGAAATCCATCATGTTACATGTGGCTGATGGATCGAGGCAAGTAAAGCTGAAACAGGCGAAAATAGCCGAATTTGGGCAAGGCCTGAGCTGTCCTTTTGTTCTCGAGAAGAAGGCATGTATTGTGAGGGCTCATGTTGTACAGCTAGTTGATAGTTAACTATGAAAGTAAGAGGTACATATCCCGGTCGCTGAAGGGGTTTATGTAAAATGATTGACATAATTCCAATACTGAAAAGGTGTTCCACTCGCGTGATTGTTGTCCAAATTGGGGAAATAAGCAGACGCTTGAAAATATAGAGTCAACCGGAATGATACTGGCATCATGCCGACCATTGCCTGTCAACCTAGATACTCTATACAATGAATGATTGGCATCAGGGGTGGCTGGGATTGGGGAAAACCACTCTACATATGTGAGGTGTGTTGGTAGTACCATGGTCAAAGTCAGGAAAAGGACAGGAATTGACCTCTCTGGTATTTGAAAGACAATGCGGACCTGAGCTATTTGCAGGTCTGAGTTTAGAATGATTAGATGGTTCTATTACCAGTCAGAAATAGACCCACCATTGTTTCCCCGCACATGACCTCGATGATGGCCATGGACAAATTGACAATAACGGTGTCAAACCGTGATGGTATTGGGTGTCCATGTGTATCTCTCTGTTCAGGTTGGACATGGATTGCATCAATGACTGCATCAGCAATTTGACATAAAAGTTTTTGCTGGTTTCACAACCCTAAAAACCGCTAAAAACCATATAAAACAGTGAAAACCATGCCTATTCTGAGACTTGGTGACCCAAGTCCAATTTCACAGAAACCCAAAATTTCAACAAGCGTGAGAATGGTATGGCCTTATCCTTTTCTGGAATAGTAAGGGGTCTGTCAAGAAAAAATATAATCAATGGCAAATAAATAACACGGCAAATTAGCATGAAACACTCTAGTGAAGTAAATAGGCCCCCAAGCCCCAGGTTTCCAGGAACCTGGAATACAGCAAAAAACATCAATAACAGCCGAAACACAGGAAACTTTTCTGTCAAAATCCTGATGTGTGGATGTGCCACTTGATGTGTACTTGATTCTGTAAAAGACAGGAACGCAACGGAATGGAATCAGTGTATCTGCTGCCAGTGTTCTCAGAGCTGCTGCTGATGCCTTGGGGTGATTGGTCTGAGCAATGAAATCGCCTAGCACGTCCTGAAAATCGACTGCACCATGTTTCCTGGAAAGGTCATCGAACGATACTGCGTTGGCAGATGGATTTTGCATCATCTTCACACTGCAAGGAACAGGGCCAGGAGGCCCAATTGGAGGTTGGCTTCTCTGCTGTTTAGCCTCAGGCTGCTGCCGAAACTTGATAAATGCTGTGTGCTGCTGCAGCTTCTCATGGCACTCCAGCCACGCGGTCATCTGGGGGTACTTATCCTGTACTTTTTTGGCAGCTCAGCAAGTAAAAAAAAAAGAAAGAGGGATGTCTTTTTCTTACTTTTTCTACTTGTTTTCTAAAAAGAATGAAAAAGTATGGAAAAGTATGAATAAGTAAATACATGGTTTTCCTGATGTGATAAGCATCCTTGGTGAAGTCAATATGAAGCCACTCAGTCTGCTCAGTGTTATAGTTATCCATGGTGCCAAAAAGAGCAATCGACAGGCTGGAGTGCATAAGCGAGTGCAACTTTGGTATGTTAAAGTGTTCGCAAATGCCTAAGTTGACAAAGACGGCCTTGTTGTCATGGAACCAAGCCAGAGATGAGTCAAGTTGAGCAACTGTATTGGTAGTCTGAGAAGGAAGCTGTGTGAGATATAGGAAGTCCAAGAGTGTGTGTACTGATCTAATAATGTGTGAGGTGACTTGTCCAGAGGGAAGAGGGAGGTCTACAATTAATCTGAGTAGGATCCAACACATATCCTTGCACTCCTGTCCTGAGACATGAGACATTGTTGATATCCCATTTGAAAAGGTCCTGATGTGGTGATTGGGTGGCAAGTGTAACGTCTACCACAGACATCTGCCTGACTTAGGCTTCTTGCTTTGTGGCGATCCTTGAAAGTTGGAAGTTGCGATTGGCAAAGGTTTCTGGATAGAAGGCGGGGTGAGGCTGAAGGCTTTCGTCCCTTCCAAAATAGGCGTGGAGATCTTCTAGCTGGATGACTCCTTGAGGGATCTTGTTGATATACTTGGCGTTCGCCCAAGAAGTGCTGTCAAGTATGAAGAAGGAGTGATACGGGGCGGCTACGCGTTCGTTACGGTATAGGTACACTTGATAGGCCGCGATGTCTGGAGGATAGTCCACTGATCCGCGAAGGGACAGGCGATATGTAAGTCACGGAATCCCTGGTCTAAGGGGATATGCCAGACAACTCACTTAAGAGGGGAAACCTCTTAGCAAAGACAAGTAGATGGTGGTGGTATTGGAAGAAGACCAAGATGCCGTTCTTGGTCTTTGCGCTACTCTACTTATACAGATATGTGCGGGCTTTGAAGTGCCGCTTGAATACTACTAGCCAATAGCATAAGTACCGTGAACCCTAGTACAGCTATCCTAGTATGAGTCACTACAAGATCCGATCTGTTATCGTACAATCACATGTGCCAGAGCTTACCCGGCTGACTGATCCTATAAGTCCATGACAATATTCTGCTGACGGCGATGTCATAGTCGACGCGTCAGTGTCCACTTCCCGGCCCGAGGTGCCGATCAAACCGAGATGTAACATCACCCCCTTCTTACGGTCGAGCCCCAGCTCGACCCCGCTGGGTAGCCTCCCTCTGTGCCGCAACTCGCTGCCCCTCCTCTAGCCTGGGACGGTATGAGTCTCGCTCTGCCTCGATGCGGGTGATTGCGTTGGCGTGCTGTAAGTGCAGCACGCACTCTTGTCTTACCCGGGCAATCTTGTCTAGTTCCTCTGTGACTCGGGCTAGTTCCGCCTCCTTGGCCTCGACTCCCGCTTGGGTGCAGCGGTAGCGATGGATCTCCGCCATCAGTGTGAGGTCTTTCATGCCTGTGAGGGCTTGATCCACCAACTCCCTCATGACACTGCGCTGATCCAGGAAGATCAGGTTGTCGTCACAGTAGTCATTGTCACGGGGATACTTGTAGTCGGGGGCAGCATGCACCGGCTTGCCATACTGCTGGTCGCTGCCTCTCCTGTAGGCGAGGACGAATGGGTCTGCCGTAAGGATGAGCTGCGTATACCAAGCTGGGTGCAGCCAGTCTTGAGCATCGCGGATCTGGAAAGGGATATAGTGTACTCCCCTGTTGTGCTGGAACCCGAGGGGTGGAGGAGTCTCCACTTCACGTCGGGAAACCAGGCTGTGTTCTTCCGCACGATAGACGTGGACCTTGGGTCGAGAAGCTTTCGGCATACGGATGGGCTCCCTGTCTGCGGTGCATAGCGGTGGGGTTTCGTTGTGCATGGTAGTGAGGTGGTTCCTGTAGACCAGGTGTTGGTGAAGAGGGCAATGTTCCTCTGATAGGTACCGGTCGAAGTCCTGGTCCTCTTGAACTTGAGCTTCGTCCGTATTGGGTTGAGTGGCCGTTGACATGTTGGCTGGCGAAGGGCTTCTTGAACCAACTCTGGTAGTGGTTGGTGAAGGAAGGAGGGATGGTATGGGGGAAGATGGATGACTTCCTCCATTGTGAAGGGACTGGGGAATCGACAGGGGTGACTGTGGCGCGTTCTGAACAATGAGGGTAGGTTGTACTGAGACGGGAAGGAGGTCGTTGAGGACATAATAGACTTGTACTGGGGATGAGGTCATGAGTGGATGGGAAAGTGAGTGAAGGAGATGGGGATGTCTCTTGGGATTTCCCTGCGCTTATATGCATTTCTCTGGTGGGGTTTGAATGTTTGAATTCCCAAATTGCTTCATCAGCAAATACATCATCCTTGGAGACCCACTGATTGTCTGAGTCCAGGTATCCGCGCCATTTGACCAAATACTGCAGTTTCCTGGTCCTGCTGAACTGCTGAGAGTCCAGAATCTTCTCGACCTCGTACTCCTCTTCCCCATCAATCAAATCTGGCGGTGGGCGCTGATAGTTGGGGCCATGTGTGGGAGTTTCTTTGTATGGGGTTAGAAGGTCTGTGTGAAATACCGGGTGGATGCTCCACTGCATGGGAAGTTCTAGGTGGTAATTGACTGCGGACATCACCTGGACAATCTGGAATGGGCCATGTCTCCTTGGCACGAGTTTTGCGGTTGGCTGGTTCGTACGTAGGTGGCGTCCTTTGAGCCACACGAGGTCCCCAAATTGGTATTTTGGGGTGTCCTTGTGTGTAACGCCACCACTGGCGTTAGTCCGACTTGGACTGCGAAAGGGCATTCACGACTTAGCGAAATATCCTTGATGGTCATGTGACCTGTTCACGGGATACACGGTGCTTCTATGGCACGTGATCTGAGCGTACACTAGGGCAAGCCGAGCCACTAGGTAATCCGATGGTCGATGAAGACGACTTGCTCCAGGGGAGACAAGCGAGTTTACGTGTAAGAGATGAGAGTGAAGTGGTGATTGAAGAAGACCAAGATGGCGTATCTTGGTCTTACCATGCCACTATTTATACATGTGTGGAGTCGCTTTAAAGCTCCCCTCGAATCCGTACAACGAACAGCGTAAGTAGCTCGAACCCTACTACAGCTATCCTAGTGTTGACCCATGCCTTGATGGCATGTGATTGTGCTACGTGCTGACTGATCCTTCTGTCCATGACACATTACTACTTACTACGTGGTCATAATCGTGAGTAAGAGTCTGTTCCCTATGTATTGTGACATCACCCCCTTTTCAGCCGCGACGACCACGGCGCCGAGTGGGGCCTACCCCTCCGACCCATGCTTCTTGCCTCTCCGTAATTCGATCCAGTACGTTGGCCATTTCCAGCCGGAATTTGCACCGCGCCAACTCTGCCTGTACCCCTCCAAGTGCCTGGGCCAGGGCGTGAAGCCTCTGTTCCATCCTCTCGGCCTCGTGGCGGTAGGCGTGAAAGCGTGTTACCTCTGCCTTGACCCCTACATCCCTCAGCTCGTTCAACGCCCAGTCCGTCCTGTGCTGGTTGCTATGCCTGCCGACAAGGGCGTATAGGTCTTCGGGGGCGTAGTGGGGTTTCCCCGCCTCACGTACCTGTGGCTCTGCGTACAGGGGTTGGCTGTAGACCTTATCGCTGTCGTCGACGAGGCCTAGTACGAGGGGGTCGGGGCCAGCGACTACTTGGATGAAGGTCGCTTGGCGCGTCACCCCCTGTGCGTCGGTGATGGGGTAATGGACGAAATCGTCCCCCCGATTGTGTTTGTAACTGTGTGGGGCGGTGCGAGTGTTGCCTCCCAGGTAGCGGAGGCGGACGGCTGGTAGCGTTTGAGTCTTGGTGTCGACGATGACTCCGGCGCGATACAAGGGTCGCCCCGTAGTGTCGCAGGCATATGGGGTTTCGCGGGGGTTGTCAGAGTCGGTGGCTGTAATAAGGTAGGGCTGCTCAACTGGGTACCATTCCTTCAGCGCCCCTTCTACTGCCTCGTACACTGCTCTCTCAGTGTCGCGATGTGCTGTCGGCGTCGAATGAGGATGCACGCTCGTCGTGCTGCCGCTGCTGCCAGCTGCTGCTGCCTCCACTGGTCCGCGTGCGGTTTCCAGGGTCGGTTCTTCATCCATTCCTGCCATCGCAACATGGCCGGCATCTTCTTCTTCCTCTTGCTGCTTGACTCGGACTGGGAGAGGTCGAAGTGGGGGATTCGCAAAGAGTCCAACAGCTGCACGAAGCCTAGTAATCTCGGCCTCAGTGTATGGCGCAGTGTTGAGGCGGTCTCCACGGCTGTTGGTGAGCCAGTAGGTGGCGGGTTGGTCGGGCTCTTCGACGTCGATGATAGATTGCACATTGGTGAGGGCCTCTCGGAGCTCTTCGTGGGTGAGGCTGTCGATGAGGCGGGCAGAGAGAGGGGTGGAAGAGGTGGTAGAGGAAAGAGACATTGTTGGTCGAGTGAGGAGTCCAGTGTGAAGGAATGGGGGTTTAGTCGTGATCTGCCCTCGTCTTATATGCGCCTCTCTCGAATTCAGGCTCCGTTTGTATTCTGCTAGAGCTTCGTCGGCGAATACGTCGTGTTGATCGACCCACTGGTTCTCCGAGTCTGGGTACCCCTTCCATTTCACGAGGTATTGCAATTTCTTGCTCCGGCCAAACCGCCTGGAGTCTAGAATGCGCTCCACTTCATACTCCTCTTCTCCGTTTACCAGATCCGGTGGTGGGCGTTGGAAGTTTTCCCCATGCATGGGCGTCTCGCGATAAGGTGTGAGTAAGTCAATGTGAAACACGGGGTGAATGCTCCACTGCATGGGAAGTTCGAGTTGATAGTTGACCGGTGATAGGATGCGTGTGATTTTGAAGGGGCCATGCCGTCGTGCCGCCAGTTTGGCAGTTGGTTGATTGGTTCGCAGGTGTCGCCCTTCTAGCCATACTTGATCTCCGATTTGGTACTTGGGCGTGTTTCAGTGTTTGACCCACAGGGTTTGTGCCTTTTTGATAAGGTTCTGGGCCTCGTTCCGTGCTTCGCGGAACTGTTGGAGCCTTGTGAGCACCTGCGGGATAGGGGAGGGCTTATCGATCCAATCAGCACGCGGGTCGTACCCCATCATGAGTGTGAACGGGGACTTCCTTGTTGCTTTGTGCGGCCAGTTGTTGTGCGTGAATTCTGCCATAGGTAAGAACTGCGCCCAGTTGTTTTGACGTTCGTTGGTCCAAAACCGGAGGTATTGTTCTAGCCACTGATTGGTGCACTCTGACTGTCCATCCGTTCGGGGGTGATACACCGTGGAGATGTTTTGGTGTATGCCTAGGATTTGGCACAGTTCTCGTGTGAATTTTGATGTGAAACGTGGGTCTCGGTCGCTGATAATTTTCGCCAGTAATCTGAATCTTCGAAACACGTGAGTGACGTACAGCGCTGCGGTTTCCTCTGCTGATATCTCTTTGTTGCAGGGGATGAACACTGATGCTTTGGTGCAGTCATTGTAACGCCACCACTGGCGTTAGTCCGACTTGGACACGAAAGGGCGTTCACGACTTAGCGGAATACCTCCTCGAGGTCATGTGACCTGATCACGGGATACACGGCGCTTACGGGCACGTGATTTGAATGTACACTAGGGCAAGTCGTGCCACTAGGTAATCCGATAATCGATGAAGACGACTTGCTCGGGAGGAGACAAGCGAAGCACGCGTGAAGAGACAGATAAGAGTGGTGAATTGAAGAAGACCAAGATGGCGTATCTTGGTCTTATCGAGCCACTATTTATACATTTACGAGGACGCTTTAAAGCTCCTCTTGAAGTCGTGTAACTAGTAGCGTAAGTAGCTCGAACCCTACTATAACTACCATGTGATAAGTACATGCCACATCGGCATGTGATTCTACTACGGCTGACTGATCCCTACTTGTCCATGACTCATTACTGCTTACTACGTGGCCATAACCGTAAGTAAGAGTCCGATTCCCGCGTACCGTGACAGTCATGGTCGGTTATCGTAAGGATGGAGTCGTATCCCTGTGATTCCGGTAATTTAGTAATGAAGTCAAGGGCGATGACTTCGAATGGCTTAGCGTCGGTTTTTGGTGTGATGGGTACTAGTGGTGCTTTTGTCGGGCGGTTGTTGACTTTATGGCGTTGGCATTCTGCGCATCCTTGGATGTATTCCGTTACTTGTTTCACCATGTTCGGCCACCAGTGACTTTGTTTGATGATTTTCGCCGTCCGTTTGATTCCTGGGTGGCTGTAAACTGGGGGGTCGTGGTGGTTGGCGATGATGGTGCGGACTTCCTCTGGTCCTCCGGTGATGACTCGTGCGCCCTGGCGGTACCAGACTCCATTGACTTTCTTAAGTTTGTGGGGGTCTATCCACGGGTGTATGACCTTCTCGTCCTGATCGTGGGTTTCTGGGTGTTGAGTGGTGAGGTTTCGCGCGAATACAGCTTCTGGTAGGACGATGACTCCTTCGTTGTCTTGCTCTCCTTTGTCGTAGTCAGGTCTCCATGATAAGGCGTCTGCTCATCCGTTGTTGGTTCCTTTGATGTGGTGGATCTTGAAGTCGTACTCCATGAGTTCCAGTACTTCTCGGGCTACGTGGCGACTTATCTTTTGCGGGGATTTCCAGTGTGTAAGGTTTAGGTGGTCCGAAAAGATCTTGATTTTGTGTAGGGATCCTGCCAGGAAGGGTCTCCAGTGTCGCAGTGCTTTGACGATGGCTAGGAGTTCTAGGTCGTAAATGTCGTAGTTGCGTTCAGCTTCATTCAGGGTGGCTGAGAAATATCCAATGGGGTGTCGTTTCCCATCTTGTTTCTTTTGTAGAAGCACTGTGCCTACTGCGTATCCGGATGCGTCTACTTCGAGTTCGAACTGATCCGTCAGTGTGGGGTGTGCAAGCACCGGTTCGCTGGTGACTAGGCGTTTGAGGTTTTGGAAGGCGGTTTCTTCGTCTTTGCCCCATGTCCACTCTGTATCTTTGCGTGTGAGTTTGTTGAGGGCTTGTGCATATGTGGCAAAACTGCGAATGAAGAGGCAGTAAAAATTGCAGAAGCCCAAAAAGGAGCGTACGTCGCGTACCTTCGTGGGTGTGGGCCAGTCGCGTATGCCCGCAATTTTTACGGGGTCCATGTGAGTTACCCCCTTTTCAAGGATTACCCCCAGGTAATCCATTCGCGGTTGGTGGAAGGTGCATTTGGATGGTTTGAAATAGAGGTCGTGGTCCATCACGACTTGGAGTACTGCGCTTACTGCGTCTATATGTGCCTGAAGTCCTGCGTGCTCGAGCGTTGCGATGCCGATGTCGTCCATGTAAACACGGATAATTGTGCCCATTGCTGCGAAGATGCGGATCGTGTCGCCCAATATGTCGTTCATCATGTTTTGGAATGTTGCCGGTGAGTTTGTGAGTCCAAAGTACATGACAAGGGGTTCAAATAATCCGTATTTTGTCTTGAATGCGGCCTTGTACTCGTCACCTTCTTTGATCCGTATGTTGTTGTATCCCCAACGGACGTCAAGTTTGGTGAATATGTGTCTGTTTCCAAGGTCGTTGATGAGTTCCGCCATGAGGGGTAGTGGATATTGATTGCGCACCGTGCAAGCGTTGATTTGCCTGTAGTCTTGTACTGGTCTCAGCTTTCCGTCTTTTTTCTTGATAAAGAAGAATGACAAGGCGTAGGGCGATTTTGAGGGTCAGATGTAGCCCAGTTTGAGTTGTTCATCCAGCCATTCACGTAGCTGTCCGTCTTCGTCTTGCGACATTGGGTAGACTTTGCAGTCGATGCTGGGGGGTGTACCGGGTTTGAAGTCGATTGCATGGTCCCACGATTGTGATGGCGGGAATCGGTGGGACGCCTCTTCGCTAAAGATTTTTGCAAAGCGCTGGTATGGTTCTGGGAGGGCTGTCGCAGTGGTGTTTTGATTAGCTGCGATGGCTAGTTCGGTGGCTGTGGTACGTAGCTGGCATTCTTCCTCGAGTTCTTGGACGATTCCTTCCGCTTCGTTTTGGGTTATTGCGCTGGCTATTGTGGTTTGTGGTTCTGCAGGATTGATCGATCGAAGTACCACTGGGAGGGTTCCTTCGTGAATGGTGGCGTGCGCCCAGCTAATGGTTGGTTCGTAGGTGGCTAGCCACGGATATCCGAGAACGAGATCCTCGTTTCCTATGTCAGTGACGAGGAACCTCATAGTCTTGAAGATGTTATTGGTTTGGACGTCTAGATTGATGAAGTGCGTGATAGACCCAGCTTTATTTTCCGTGTTGTCTATGTTCCAAATTTTCTTTGGTTTCTCAAGGGTTTGTAGCCTGAGGCCCATGCGTTTAGCGAATGCGGGTCTTATAAAATTGTCGGTGGCTCCGGAGTCGACGAGCCCCCTGATGTCGGCCATGGAGTAATTTGTACGAATCGATACTGGAATTCGGAGCGAACGGTAGCGAGTCATGATTACAGAATTACAATTGACTGCCCTCACCCAGGCCAATGGGTTCAGGCGTCCTGAAAACCCTCTTGGGTCCAGAGATCCTTGAATACGAGGTCCTTCACCTTGTCGCTAGCCCCTCTAAGCGTTTCCATCCACTCTTTGGCTTGCCCTTCGGGTGTAATCTCTGCGCGACGAGCCATCGTCGTCTCTTGGCCGTAGTAGTCGGTTTCTGTGCTGCGACTTGTGCTTGCGTGTGGCTGATACTGTTGTCTTGGCTTTCTGGGGCGTGTACATTCTTGTGAGAAGTGGCCGGGGTTGTTACAGTTGTAACAGATGACCTCCCTCATATCCTGGCGTGGTCCACCTCCTCGGTTTTGTCCTGGTCCTCCTCTTGGTGGGAATGGCGGTTTCTGGTAGCTGCCGCGGTTTGGATCTCCTACTTCCGCGAGGCGTGTGTGGGTTCTGTCCGCCAATGTGTCCATGGCGTTTGGGTCGTAGCGTGGCAGTGGGAACCTGGGTGGTGCCCACTGCGGGGCGTATCCGCGGTTTTGTTGTGGTCGTGGCAGTGGTGCATTGCGGGGTGTTGTGTTGAGTCCTAGGCGAGCGCGCAGATGGATGTATTGTTTTTGACGTCGCAGCGCTGCTTCCTTCCATTCGTTGAAAGTTTGCGGGTCGTCCAGTTCGTATATTTTTGTAAATAGGGCTCTCGGGAGACCCGCTGTGAATCGGTCCAGCGTTTGGCGGTCGTTAAGTCAGTAGTCAGCTCTCCGCGCTAGCTGTTCGAAGTTGGTGACGTATGAATCAATGTCGTCTCCCACCATTTTGAATCCTTTGGCTAACATGGCCTGTGCCTGCTCTTGTTCTAACACATTTGAGAAGCGGTCAGAGAATCCCGCCGTTAGCGTATCCCATAAGAATGGGTCGTATCTGTTGCGTCCGTGGTGCAGTTCATTGTTGAGCCATTGGAGGAATCCGAGCGTCCAGTTAGAAACTCGTGGTCCTTTGACGAATCCTAGGAACAATAGGCATCGTCGATAGACGTTGGTCATGATTGGCGCTTCTGAGTTTTGTCCCCAGTAAATGTGCCACTGCGTGAGGAACGACTCGTACTCATCTCGGTTTCCGTCGAATATGCTTGGGGGTTCTCCCACGAGTTTGTCGGTTCCATGTGGTGCTCCTGGCGCTGGTCCTGCTGCTGGTGGTGGCGGCGGTGGGGGTCCTCCTCCGAAGGGGTCTCCTCCCCCTCCTCCTCCGAATTGGGGTTGTCTTCCCCCGTGTGGTGGCCTTCCATTTCCTGGTGGTCCTCGGCCGAAGCTTCCCCCTGGTCTTCTTGGTGGCGCTGGTCCGCCTGCTCCCGGTGGTGGGTCAGGTACATCTGGGCCTACCGCTCTAAATATGGCGGCGTCATCGGCCGTCATGCGGTGTCCGGTTGTGGGGTTGATGGGGCGTAAGTATGCCTCGGCTTCTTCGGTGATTCTTCGTGCTTCTTCGACTGCGAGGTCTTCTTGTACCATTGTTGTTGTAGCCATATCTGCGGGTGGGTGTATTTCGATGTTTTCTGGCTCGTTTATTCGTAGAGACTCAGCTGTTTGTATTATGTCTCCGACTTCTGATTCGTCTTCGTGATCGGTGTCCTCGTTGTCTCCACTTGTTTCAGATGGTGCAGGGGTTCTTGGTTCTGATGTGCTGGGTTCCTCTTCTGGTTGTCTGTCTATGCATCCCCACTCTGCGCGTGTGGGCAGGTTTCTTGAATCGATGTCGCAGTTATAGTTCCTTCCTGCGGGGCGTACTGCGTCGTAACAATTGTCTATGGGGTTCCACATAATCTCAACCCAGCACAGATGATCGAAGTTGAACTCAACGGGTCGGTATCGGGTTGGTCCTGACGCGAAGTCTACGAAATACCCTGTTTCTCCGCGGTACTCTCTCCACCTGGCTGCTCCTAGGAATTGTGTCGGTACGTTGCGGTCTCCTCTTCGTTCGAGGGAGTAGGTCTGGAAGTCTCTCCACTGGTCTCGTGTTGTAAACGCCATGGTGAAGGGATCTTGGTCTTAATGTAACGCCACCACTGGCGTTAGTCCGACTTGGACTGCGAAAGGGCGTTCACGACTTAGCGAAATATCCTTGATGGTCACGTGACCTGTTCACGGGATACACGGTGCTTCTATGGCACGTGATCTGAGCGTACACTAGGGCAAGCCGAGCCACTAGGTAATCCGATGGTCGATGAAGACGACTTGCTCCAGGGGAGACAAGCGAGTTTACATGTAAGAGACGAGAGTGAAGTGGTGATTGAAGAAGACCAAGATGGTGTATCTTGGTCTTACCATGCCACTATTTATACATGTGTGGAGTCGCTTTAAAGCTCCCCTCGAATCCGTACGACGAACAGCGTAAGTAGCTCGAACCCTACTACAGCTATCCTAGTGTTGACCCATGCCTTGATGGCATGTGATTGTGCTACGTGCTGACTGATCCTTCTGTCCATGACACATTACTACTTACTACGTGGTCATAATCGTGAGTAAGAGTCCGTTCCCTACGTATCGTGACATTGTGTTTGATCCACCCCTGCTGCGCTTTGATCATCAGTTCCTGGGCGCGTGTTCTGGCTTCCCTGAACTGCTGCGCTCGTAGCGCCACTTGTGGAATAGGGGAAGGCCAGTCAATCCAATCAGTGCGTGGGTTGTAGCCCATGAGGACGTTAAAAGGGGATTCCTTGGTGGATTTGTTCAGCCAGTTGTTGTGCGTGAATTCCGCCATTGGTAGGTATCGTGTCCAGTTGTCCTGTCGCTCGTTGACCCAGAACCTTAGGTATTGCTCTAGCCATTGATTGGTCCGCTCCGATTGGCCATCTGTTCTAGGGTGGTATGCCATGGAAATATTTTGTTCGATTCCGAGTATTTGGCATAGTTCACGTGTGAATTTTGACGTGAATCTGGGGTCTCGATTGCTAATGATGCGCGCTGGCAGTCCGAATCTGGGAAAGACGTGTGTCACGTACAGGGCCGCAGTTCCTTCTGTGCTTATCTCCTCTAGGCATGGGATAAACACTGCCGCTTTGGAACAGTCGTGGTCTGTTATCGTCAGTATAGAGTCGCAGCCGTTCGATTGGGGTAATTTCGTGATGAAGTCCAGTGCTATGACTTCGAATGGGGTTGCTTCCGGTTTGGGGAACATCGGCTGCAGAGGGGTGCGTGTTGGTCAGTTGTTGACCTTGATCCGCTGGCAGTCGGCACATCCCTTGACGTAGTCTTGTGCCTCTTGCCGAAGGCCTGGCCACCAATAATATCTTTCAATTAGTTTGATGGTTCGGTTGATCCCGGGGTGTCCATAGGCGAGCGTGTCATGGTGGGCTTGTATAATACGCTTTCGTTCGTGAGTGTCTCCTGTAACTACTCTTCGTCCTTCTTTGTACCATGTATTCTCGATGTGCTTGAGTTTGTGTGGGTCCACCCATTTCGTGATGATATTGTTGTCTTGGGTGTATACTGGGTGCATGGGTTGCATTTCGTCCACCGTGATTTCTGGACTCATGCGTGTCAGGTTTTCCGTGGTGTCAATGGTTGCAGCTCAGACGAATATGTGATCAGGGAGTACCGTGACTTGTTCGTTGTCATGTTCTCCCTGGTCGTAGTCGGGCCTCCTTGATAAGGCATCAGCTCTTCCATTTGCAGTTCCCTTGATGTGGTGAATCTCTATATCATATTCAGAGAGTTCCAGCACTTCCCTTGCTACCCGTCTGCTGATCTTTTGTGGGGATCTCCAGTATTGCAGGTTCATATGGTCTGAATATACTTTGATCCTGTGTGGGGATCCCGCTAGGTAGGGTCTCCAGTTTCTTAATGCCTTGACAATGGCTAACAGTTCCAGGTCGTAGATGTTGTAGTTTCGTTCAGCTGCATTGAGGGTGTTGGAATAGTATGCAATTGGGTGTCGTTTATTGTCCTTGTCCCGTTGGAGTAGTACTGCTCCTACTGCGTATCCTGAGGCATCAACTTCTAGTTTGAAGAGTTTGTCCAATTCTGGGTGTTTTAATACCGGTTCTTCTGTCACTAGGGTTTTGAGTTTGTCGAACGCCGTTTGCTGTTCTGTTCCCCATAGCCATTCCGTGTCTTTGCGTGTGAGTTTGTTGAGTGGTTGTGCGTGCGTGGCAAAATTTCAAATGAAAGCGCAGTAGAAGTTGCAAAAACCTAGGAATGATCGCACCTGTTTGACATTTTTGGGGACTGGCCAGTCACGGATTCCGGAAATTTTGATGGGGTCCATGCAAATCACCCCCTTCTTAATGATTACCCCCAGGTAATCGAGGGTGTCGGAGTGGAATGTGCATTTCTCCAGTTTGAGGTACAAGTCGTGTTGTTCTAATAGGTCCAGGATGTCGTGAACTGCTTCCGTGTGGGCCTGTTCCATGGTTGCTGTTGTGACCCCAATATCATCCATGTATACGCGTATGATGGTCCTTTTCTTTTCGTGATATTCGATGAGTGGTCTGAAGATGAAGTTCATCATTCCTTGGAAGGTTGCTGGTGCGTTTGTCATGCCAAAGTACATTACTAACGGTTCGAAGAATCCCTGTTTAGTTTTGAACGCCGCCTTGTGTTCATCCCCTGGCTTGATCCGGATGTTAGTGTATCCCCATCTGACGTCGAATTTGGAAAAGATCCATCCTCCGCTGAGGTCTGCGATTAGCTGTGGTATAAGCGGAAGCGGGTATTGATTGCGTATGGTCCATGTGTTGAGTTCCCTGTAGTCCTGTACTGGCCATAGCTTTCCATCCTTCTTCTTCACAAAGAAGAATGGGGCTGTGTACTGGGATTTAGACGGCTGAATGTATCCCTTGGCCAACTGTTCGTCTAAAAATTCCTCTAAGGCCTTATCTTCCATTTGGTTGAGTGGGTAGACTTTGCAGTTAATGTGGTCCGGTGCGTTTGGTTTGAGGTTGATGGCATGGTCCCATGGTCTGGGAGGTGGGAATCGGTAGGATTCTTCCTCGCTGAATACCTTTGCGTGTCTCTTGTATTCTTCAGGTAGTTCCTTCATTTCTGTCGAGTGTGCCAAGATTGCTAGATCTGTTGCCGTTGTTCGTCCATATATTGGGCTCATTTCCTCCTCCAGCTCTTTGAAGGCCTGTTCTCGTTCTTTGTCTTGTATCCTTGTGACGATGCTTCGAATTTCGGCTTGGATAGTTGCTGGATTTGGGGGTCTGTTGGGGTTGATGGTGCATATGATAATCGGATATTGTTTCGTATCCATGGTGGCAGTGGCCCATTGTATGCGTGGCTGGAACGTTGCCAGCCAGGGGTACCCCAGAATGAGGTCTTCCCCTCCTACATTGGTGATAAGGAACTGAATGGTTTTGAGTTTTCCATCAGTTTGTATGTTTAGATCAACGCAGTGAGTGATTTTCCCTCCTTTATTGTGCGTCCTGTCTATGTTCCAGATGTTTCGGGGGTTGGGTAATTCCTTGGTTCCTAGCCCTATCTTCTTTACGAAGTCTGGATGTATGAAGTTGTGGGTGGCTCCGGAGTCCACCAGTGCTCTCTTTCTGGCCATGTAGTAACTCGTGCGAATTGAAACTGGAACATGCATGGATCGATAGTGCGTTATGAACGTTGAGTTACAATTTAAAGCCCTCACCCAGGCCGTTGGGTTCAGGCATCTGGAAAATCTGACCTCTCCATCATTCCTTTCGCGAACACCTCTCTTTGTTTGTCCGATAGTCCTTGAACTCTTTCCCAAAGGTCTTCCACCTGGGAGTGGGTGGTAGTGCGGTTGGCTTGGACGGGCCCGTCAAAGTCGATGAGGTGTTTCTCTTCCACGCTCTGAGGCGCGGTGGGTACTTCTTCGGTGTAGGCGCTTCTTCCATTGGTCCTTTTTGGCTGGCGACAGTCTCATGCTAAGTGTCCCTTCTGGTTGCAGTTAAGCAAGCTACGTCCCTTATGTTCAGGACTCCGCATCCTCCTCCCCTTTGTTGCATGAATCCAGCCCTTGGCGGGAATGGGGGTCTTCCAGGGGTCCAGTCTCTTGGGTTTTCTGGGTGGTTGCGGTTGACATCACCTATTTCAGCGACTCGTGCCCGGACTCTTCCCGGGGTGGTGTCCATTGTGTCAGGATGGTTTCGATATTGCTGCCATCCTTGTTGGTTTCCTTGCCTTTGCGGGGCTTGGAATTGAAGAGGTTGATTCTGGCAAGGACGTGGCATGGCTTGTGGTTGTCTCCCAAATCCGTCTGACCTGGCCCTCATATGCAGGTATTGTTTCTGCTGCTCGATGAGCGCGCTCTTCCACTGGGAGTAGCTGCGCAGGTTGTGGAATTGATAGGCATTTTGATACAGCTTGAGGGGGACGCCTCGCGTGAATTTGTCGAGGACTAGTGGTTCGTCCAACCAGTAGTCAGCCTGTCGGACCAGCTTCTCAAATTTAGTGACGTAGCTGTCAATGTCCTTGTTGACCATTTTGAACCCTTTGTCGAGTTCTACTCTCACGCGATCTTTTTCTAGGTTGTCACAGAATTGACCCTTGAATGCAAGTTCTACCCCTGCCCAGAGCCATGGGTCATTCTTGTTGGCTTGGGCGTCGAGCCACTTGGTGGTCTCTGTTGCCCATTTGTCGACGAGTGGTCCCTGGATGTAGGTCAGGAACATCATTGCTTTGATGTAGGGGATCTTGAGGCTTCTGTTGGCGGCGTTGACTCCCGCGAATCGGTTCCATTGGGAGAGGAATGCTTCTGCTTCATCACAGTTACCCATGAATATCTTGGGTTCCTTTCCTAGGAACTTGTCCGTGTCGGGCATGGTGAACGCGGGTATGCTTGTCTGTCCGTCATCGTGAGGGTTGTTGTCGGGGTCTCCTCCTGGTGGTGCTCCTCCTCCTCCTCCTCCTCCTTCGTCGCGGAGTTTTCCGAATATTGCGGCTCTGGCTTGTGCCATCGTTAATGTAGTGGTGGTGGACATGTCTGTAGGGATGGACTTAGCGATTTGTTCGAGGTGTTCTTCCTCCTGTTGGTCCTTGATGATGTGGATCTCTTCCAGGTTGCTCATGATGGATGGGGATGGTGCTGGTGTCTTAGGTGTTGGTGAACGGACTGGTTCTTCTTCGTCTCTGTCGATTGGTCCCCACTGATCTCTGGTGGTGACGTTGGATTGGAGGATATCGAGGCTAAGACTTGAGCTTGCGGGTCTGTTGACTTGGTACTTGTTGTGCACATCACTCCAATGGATTTCGACCCAGCAGAGGTTGTCAAAGTTGAATTCTATGGGGATAAGTTGGGATTGTCCCTGTCGGTTGATGTAGTAGGTGAAGTATCCTGGGTTTTCTTCGTTGTCCTTCCAAAATGCATTTTCTAGATACTTCTTTGGGACGTTGTGGTCTCCTCTTCTGTTGATGTAGTAGGGTCGGAAGGGAACCCAGAAGTCTTTGGTTGTTCTTGTAGGATTGGCCACGGTGGGATCTTGGTCTTAATGTAATGTCTACCACGGACGTCTGCCTGACTTAGGCTTCTTGCTTCGTGGCGATCCTTGAAAGTTGGAAGTTGCGATTGGCGAAGGTTTCTGGATAGAAGGCGGGGTGAGGCTGAAGGCTTTTGTCCCTTCCAAAATAGGTGTGGAGATCTTCTAGCTGGATGACTCCTTGAGGGATCTTGTCGATATACTTGGCATTCGCCCAAGAAGTGCTGTCAAGTATGAAGAAGGAGTGATACGGGGCAGCTACGCGTTCGTTACAGTATAGGTACACTTGATAGGCTGTGACGTCTGGAGGATAGTCCACTGATCCGCGAAGGGACAGGCGATATGTAAGTCACGGGATCCCTGGTCTAAGGGGATATGCCAGACAACTCACTTAAGAGGGGAAACCTCTTAGCAAAGACAAGTAGATGGTGGTGGTATTGGAAGAAGACCAAGATGCCGTTCTTGGTCTTCACGCTACTCTACTTATACAGATATGTGCGGGCTTTGAAGCGCCGCTTGAATACTACTAGCC
>JAKELL010000202.1:0-86253 GCA_021524915.1 Lactarius akahatsu
TTTGGATAAAGTCACTCTTTACTGAGCTTGGCATCAAACTAAGCCCAATACCACTCTGTGGTGATAATCAGGGTCCATCTTTATGGCCTCAAACCCTGTCCAAGAGAAGCGTATTAAACATATTGATATACGCTATCACTACATAAGAGAAGTAGTGAAGGACAAGAAAATAGAACTATTCTTTATAGATGGTTCAGAAATCCCACAGATATGTTTACCAAGAACCTAGGGCGTATTAAGTTCGAAAAATTCAGAAGTCAGTTAGGACTTGAGTTTTACTCATCCAACTAAGTCACAAGGCAACAAACTTGGCCTTGAGACAAGCCTGAAAATTCCATTAATACTATGGAAGGTATATCGAGCGACGCTTGAAGACATTGTCTTCCGCATACATAGATTCTTCTCAACCAGAGAATCACAACATTTCTGCTCATTATACCAAAAATCAGCCCAATGAACTGTAATAGTTCAAAAGCTGAAATGGGATGGTGAAGAGAACTCGGTCTCGAAACCGCTCTCATGGTTCCGAGATAGACTCCCTTCTAATCATGGCTAGAATATTAATTCGCCTTACACACTTGCTTAGAGCGCTTAGTAGCTGCACTTAGCAAGGGGGAGTGTTGAGCCGTAATACTTACTATAAGGCTCATTACGTAGGAATGACAGTACGATTAGTTATGCTATACACATAATTCGGAGTATTTAGTCATACGATATACGTACAGAATCCCCTTAAGGGATTATTCCGAGTCCACCGGTGATTAGACATTAGGCGACACTGAAAACGCGATATTGTGGACGCCTCTACTCATCACTTTTCCCCAAACGGACATGGGTGGACCATAGAGTATATAAATCCTACTATAGGAGCGAGTACCAATACACATCTCTCTCCACCCCACTCTGAGCTTCCTCTGCTTCACTCTAAGCCTCGTCTAAGCTCTCTATTCAGGTAAGGGTCTACCTGTACACTGCGTGCATTGCTGCGCAACACATACAGCTTTATCAGGGTCTAGCAAGAAGGGCTCATAGAAGCATTGTCTGGCGAAGGACGCTTCAAGGCCATCTCTAACCTTTAGGGCCAAGTAGACTGGGGCGACTAAGATGCACAGTAAAGGGTAGTACCCTAGAGAGGAGCCAACAGCAAATTCCAGAGACAATGATAGGGATCAACTCCCATAACAATTGTGACTGTCGTCTGTGGAGTCTCTAGAACAGACCATTAGGGGTCTTGGTACTAAGTAGCTAGACTAGTGATACATGCCATGCAGCGAATCCTGCACAAGGGGAGCGAATACTTCTCCTGGCAGAGGTCTAGTCATAGCTACTATGTAAATACCATTATAGTATAGTAGCGTCTCCTAGTTGTGTCAGAGGGAAGGACTTCTGGGTTTGACTATTAACCAGGCCTTCACACCCCTTAAAGTGACCCAGGTATTAACCGAGTATCACCCAACCATTAAAGAGGCCTATAGCCGCAAGGGTCTTCCCCTTTTGGCCTATGAAAGCACTTCCGGACGAAGACCGGGTATAGAAAATATACTAGGATAGTGCGCACAGAGGAGTTTAAGGTCATAAAGACCTTTCACGAGAACCTCCTTAGGAGGCTAGCCAGAATGACACATGACAGAGTCATGGTGGACGAGAAAGGATGTGTCAATGGTAAATGGAAGAGGATGCTCACTGAGGATGTGTGACGACAAAAAAGGATGTGGTCGGCTGAAGTGGGCAGAGTGACACAAGTAGATCTGTAGGTATAACGCAAGTTAGTTATTAGGCGTCAGGGCCCATAACCTGTTGAAGCGCAGAACTAACGAGCAAAGCGTTAATAGCAGAAAGCTAGTAAGGACAAGTTAACTTCAGAGGTGAAGGGAACTCTATTACATCTGCATACCTAGTAAGGACAAGTTACTATAGAGGAACACCTTATGAGCAAAGGTATGATAGGGGAAGTAAAGAGAGAGGGAACTTACACTTCAGAGGTGAAGGGAACTCTGAAGTGTAGAGGCAAAAACAGCAGTCCTTATATACAGGATGCTTAGCTAAGAATGGTCTGTGCACACAGGTGATCCAAACACAATACAGGTGGTCTGTGCGCCAGAGGGAGAAATGCCATTGGAGGGCAGAGAACAATAGCTGCCTAAAGCAGACAATACCGGTATCTTAACAATAGAGAACAATGAGAGCCATATATGACTCTGTCAATAAAGATAAACAAAAGCGGTCCGTAAGAGTCCGGCCAAGTCCAAATCAGTCCATAAGGGACAGATACCGTATTTAGTATATGGGATGACCCAATCATATCCCACAAGACATGTGACTTGATTCAGTCGTGTCTCAACAACCCAAACCACCATTGCCAGTGCAATGACCCAGGACGAAGCCGAAGAGATCGTACAAGAACTCGAAGAAGAATGCCAAATACGCACCACAGCCACAGAGCTTGCCATTGCCGCCAATCAAAACACCGTTGTCACAACCATCCCCGAACCATACCAACGATTCGCCAAAATCTTCAGCGAAGAAGCATCCCACAGGTTCCCACCATCACGACCATGGGATCATGCGATCGACTTCAAACCTGGCACACCCCCCAGCATCGACTGCAAAATCTACCCAATGTCACAGGACGAAGATGGTCAACTGCGCGAATGGCTAGACGAACAACTCAAGCTGGGCTATATCCGACCATCAAAGTCCCCTTACGCCTCTTCATTCTTCTTCATCAAGAAGAAAGACGGAAAGCTGAGACCCGTACAAGACTACAGACGTATTAACGCCTGCACGGTGCGCAACCAATACCTGCTATGTAACGCCACCACTGGCGTTAGTCCGACTTGGACACGAAAGGGCGTTCACGACTTAGCAGAATATTTCTTCAAGGTCACGTGACCTGATCACGGGATACACGGCGTTTTACTGGCACGTGATCCGAACGTACACTAGGGCAAGTCGTGCCACTAGGTAATTCGATAATCGATGAAGACGACTTGCTCGGAGCGAGACAAGCGAAGCACGCGTAAAGAGATGAGAAAGAGTGGTGAATTGAAGAAGACCAAGATGGCGTATCTTGGTCTCATCGAGCCACTATTTATACATGTATGAGGTAGCTTTAAAGCCCCTCTTGAACCCGTACGACTAGTAGCGTAAGTAGCTCGAACCCTACTACAGCTGTCCTAGGAATGAGTCATGCCTTACTGGCATGTGATTCTACTGTCCCTGCTGACTGATGCGACGGTCCATGACACATTACTGCTTACTAACGAGGTCATCACCGTAAGTAAGAGTCCTTTTCCTCCGTACCGTGACATCACCCCCTTTTCAGCCGCGACGACCACGGCGCCGAGTGGGGCCTATCCCTCCAACCCACGCTTCCTGCCTCTCCGTGATTTGATCCAGCGTGTTGGCCATCTCCAGCCGGAACTTGCAACGGGCTAGTTCCGATTGGACCCCTCCGAGCGCCTGAGCTAGCGCGTGGAGTCGCTGCTCCATCCTCTCAGCCTCGTGTCGGTAGGCACGGAACCTGGTCAACTCAGCTTTAAGCCCTATGTCCTTCAACTCGTTCACCGCGCGATCCACCCTGTGTTGGTTGCTGTGCCCTCCGACGAGGGCGAATAAGTCTTCTGGAGAGTAGTGGGGCTTGCCGGCTTCCCGAACGTGTGGCTCGGCGTAAAGGGGGCGACTGTAAACTTTGTCGCTGTCTTCTACGAGCCCGAGGACGAGGGGGTCTGGCCCGGCTATGACTTGGATGTAGGACGCTTGACGGGTGACCCCTTGAGCGTCGGTGATGGGGTAGTGGACGAAGTCGTCCCCTCGGTTGTGCTTATACCCGTGGGGGGCGACTCGTGATGAACCCCCGAGGTATCGGAGGCGAACGGCGGGCAGGGTGGAGTCTTGAGTGTCCACCACCACGCCGCCACGGTATATGGGGCGGCCCGTGGTGTCACAGGCGTATGGAGTTTCCCGAGGGTCGTCAGAGTCGGTGGCAGTGATGAGATAAGGTTGCTCAACGGGGTACCATTCCTTCAGCGTCCCTTCTACTGCTTCGTATACGGCCCTCTCAGCATCTCTGTGTGTTGGCGGCGTCGGTGATAGATGATTGCTCGCCTGGCCGCTGCTACTGCCAGCTGCCGTCGTTTCCAATCCTCCGCCGACGGTCTCCAGTCCCGCGTCTTCATCCACTCCTGCCATTTCAGGGTCGCGGGCGTCCTCTTCCGTTTGGGATTTGATGCGTACGGGGAGAGGTCGAGATGGGGGACTCGCAAAGAGTCCGACAGCTGTACGAAGCCGAGTAATTTCGGCTTCGGTGTACGGGGCGGTGTTGAGGTGGTCGCCATTCGGGCTGGTAAGCCAATACGTGGCAGGCTGGTTTGGATCCTCGACGTCGATGATGGATTGAACGTTGTCGAGGGCCGCCTTGAGTTCTTCGTGGGTGAGGCTGTCGGCGAGGCGGGCAGCGAGAGAGGAGGGAGAGGAGGAAGCGGGAAGAGACATTTCGAGTTTAGTGGGGAGTCCAGTGTGAAGGGATGGGGACGACTTAGCGTCATATGTCCGGTTTATATGTATCCTGGCTGCGGTTGAACTCCGCTCGTACTCCGCTATGGCTTCATCAGCGAACACGTCATCTTTGTTGACCCACTGATTTTCCGAGTCTGGGTACCCCTTCCATTTCACGAGGTATTGTAGTCTCTTGTTCCGGCCGAGTCTTCTGGAGTCTAGAATGCGCTCCACTTCATATTCCTCTTCTCCGTCTACTAAATCCGGTGGTGGTCGTTGAAAGTTTTTCCCATGCATGGGCGTCTCGCGATAAGGTGTGAGCAAATCGATGTGGAATACGGGGTGGATGCTCCACTGCGTGGGAAGTTGGAGTTGATAGTTGACCGGGGATAAGACTCGTGTGATTTGGAATGGCCCATGCCGTCGTGCCGCGAGTTTGGCCGTTGGTTGATTGGTTCGGAGGTGTCGTCCTTCCAGCCATACTTGGTCTCCCACTTGGTATTTGGGCGTATCTTGGTGTTTGATCCACAGCGATTGTGCCTTTTTGATAAGGTTTTGGGCCTCTTTCCGTGCATCTCGGAATTGCTGGAGTCGCGTGAGCACCTGTGGGATAGGGGATGGCTTATCGATCCAATCAGCGCGTGGGTCGTATCCCATCATGAGTGAAAACGGGGACTTCCTTGTTGCCTCGTGTGGCCAATTGTTATGCGCGAATTCCGCCATTGGTAGGAATTGCGCCCAGTTATCTTGACGCTCGTTGGTCCAGAACCGTAGGTATTGTTCCAGCCATTGGTTGGTTCTTTCCGATTGTCCGTCGGTCCGGGGGTGGTATGCCGTGGAGATGTTTTGGTAGATGCCGAGGATTCGGCATAGTTCGCGTGTGAATTTCGATGCGAATCTCGGGTCTCGGTCGCTGATGATTTTCGCCGGTAATCCGAATCTCCGAAATACGTGAGTGACGTACAGTGCCGCTGTTTCTTCCGCCGATATTTCTTCTCTACAGGGGATAAATACCGATGCCTTTGTGCAGTCGTGGTCAGTCACGGTGAGGATCGAATCGTGTCCCTGTGACTCCGGTAGTTTAGTAATGAAGTCGAGCGCGATGGTTTCGAATGGCTTAGCGTCAGGTGTCGGCGTGATGGGTACTAGCGGAGCCTTTGTCGGGCGGTTGTTGACCTTGTGGCGTTGACATTCCGCGCAGCCTTGGACGTATTCGGTGACGTGCCTCAGCATATTCGGCCACCAGTGGTCGCGTTCGATAATTCTCGCGGTTCGTTTGATTCCGGGGTGACCGTAGACAGGGGGGTCGTGGTGGTTGGCGATGACCGTGCGGATTTCTTCTGGGCCTCCAGTAACTACTCGTGCGCCTTGGTGGTACCAAATCCCATCGACCTTTTTGAGTTTGTGCGGGTCTACCCAGGGGCGTAGGGTGTTTTCGTCCTGTTCCAGGGTTTCTGGTGACTGTGTGGTGATGTTTCGCACGAATACCTTTTCGGGTAGGACGACGACTCCTTCATTGTCGTGTTCTCCTCGGTCGTAGTCGGGTCTTCGTGATAGTGCGTCCGCACGGCCGTTGTTGGTCCCTTTGATGTGATGGATCTCGAAGTCGTATTCCATGAGTTCCAAGACTTCTCGAGCTACGCGACGACTTATCTTTTGCGGCGTTTTCCAGTGCGTAAGGTTGAGGTGATCCGAGAAGATTTTGATTTTGTGGGGGGATCCTGCCAGGAATTGTCTCCAGTGTCGTAGTGCTTTGACGATCGCCAGGAGTTCCAGGTCATAGATGTCATAGTTGCGTTCCGCTTCGTTTAGGGTGGCCGAGAAGTAGCCGAGGGGGTGCCTTTTCCCGTCTTGCTTCTTCTGTAGGAGTACTGCGCCTACTGCGTATCCCGATGCGTCTACTTCGAGTTCGAATTGGTCTGTCAGCGTGGGATGTGCGAGTACTGGTTCGCTTGTGACTAGGCGTTTGAGGGTTTGGAAGGCCGTTTCTTCGTCTTTGCCCCACGTCCACTCTGCGTCTTTGCGTGTGAGTTTGTTGAGGGCTCGTGCGTATGTAGCGAAACCACGAATGAAGAGGCGGTAAAAATTGCAGAAGCCCAGGAAGGAGCGTACGTCTCGTACCTTCGTGGGTGTGGGCCAGTCGCGTATGCCAGCAATTTTTACGGGGTCCATGCGAGTCACCCCCTTTTCAAGAATTACCCCCAGGTAATCCATTCGCGGTTGGTGGAAGGTGCATTTGGACGGTTTGAAGTATAGGTCATGGTCCAGTGCTACTTGAAGTACTGCGCAGACGGCGTCGATGTGCGCTTGAAGGCCCGCGTGTTCCCGCGTTGCGATTCCTATGTCGTCCATGTAGACGCGGATGATCGTTCCCATTGCCGCAAAGACTCGGATCGTGTCGCCTAAGATGTCATTCATCATGTTCTGGAATGTTGCCGGTGAGTTTGTTAGTCCAAAGTACATGACGAGGGGTTCGAATAGCCCATATTTTGTTTTGAACGCGGCCTTGTGTTCGTCGCCCTCTTTGATTCGTACGTTGTTGTACCCCCAGCGGACGTCGAGTTTGGTGAATATGTGCCCGTTTCCGAGGTCGTTGATGAGTTCCGACATGAGAGGTAGTGGGTATTGGTTGCGCACCGTGCAGGCGTTGATTCGCCGGTAGTCTTGTACTGGTCTCAGTTTTCCGTCTTTTTTCTTGATGAAGAAGAATGATGAGGCGTAGGGTGACTTTGAGGGTCGGATGTAGCCTAGTTTGAGTTGTTCGTCTAGCCATTCGCGTAGTTGTCTATCTTCGTCTTGTGACATTGGATATACTTTACAGTCGATACTGGGGGGTGTGCCCGGTTTAAAGTCGATTGCGTGGTCCCAGGGTCGCGATGGTGGAAATCGGTGGGAGGCTTCCTCGCTAAAGATCTTCGCGAAACGCTGATATGGTTCTGGGAGGGCTTCCACAACGGTGTTCTGATTAGCTGCGATGGCGAGTTCGGTAGCTGTGGTACGTATCTGGCACTCCTCTTCGAGCTCTTGGACAATGTTTTCGGCTTCGTCTTGAGTCATTGCGCTGGCGATAGTAGTTTGCGCTTCTGCGGGGTTGATTGATCGAAGCACTACCGGGAGGGTTTCTTCGTGGATGGTGGCGTGCGCCCAACTGATAGTTGGTTCGTAGGTTGCCAGCCAGGGATATCCGAGCACTAGGTCTTCGTTTCCTATGTCGGTAACGAGGAATCTCATGACCTTAGAGATGTTGTTGGTCTGGACGTCTAGATCGATGAAGTGCGTAATGGACCCAGCTTTATTTTCCGTATTGTCAATATTCCAAATTTTCTTTGGTTTCTCAAGGGTTTGTAACCCGAGGCCCATGCGTTTGGCGAATGCGGGTCTTATGAAATTGTCGGTGGCTCCTGAGTCAACGAGCCCTTTGATATCGGCCATAGAGTAACTTGTGCGAATCGAGACTGGAATTCGAAGCGAACGATAGCGAGTCATGATTACAGAGTTACAATTGACTGCCCTCACCCAGGCCGATGGGTTCAGGCGTCCTGAAAACCCTCTTGGGTCCAGAGATCCTTGAATACGAGGTCCTTGACCTCGTCACTAGCTCCCCTCAGCGTTTCCATCCATCCCTTAGCTTGTTCTTCGGGCGTGGTTTCTGTGCGTCGTGCCGTTACTGGTTCTTGGTCGTAGTAATCCGTTTCCATACTGCGACTCGTGCTCGTGCGTGGTTGGAACGGTTGCTTTGGCTTCCTAGGGCGTGTGCAGTCGCGTGAGAAGTGGCCTGGGTTGTTACAGTTGTAACATATCACTTCCCTCATGTCGCGGCGTGGTCCGCTTCCCCGATTCTGTCCTGGTCCTCCCCTTGGTGGGAAGGGCGATCGTTGGTTCCCGCGGTTTGGGTCGCCCACTTCTGCGAGTCGTGCGCGTGTTCTGTCCGCAGATGTGTCCATGGCGTTCGGATCATAGCGCGGTGGTGGAAACCTGGGTGGTGCCCATTGCGGGGCGTATCCACGGTTTTGCTGAGGTCGTGGCGTTGGGGTGTTGCGGGGCGTAGTGGTGAGCCCTAGGCGTGCGCGTAAGTGGATATATTGTTTCTGCCTGCGCAGTGCTGCCTCCTTCCACTCGTTGAAGGTTTGCGGGTCGTCCAGCTCGTAAATTTTGGTGAATAGGGCTCTCGGGAGGCCCGCCGTGAATCGGTCCAGTGTTTGGCGATCGTTGAGGCGGTAATCAGCTTTCCTCGCCAACTGTTCGAAGTTGGTGACGTACGAATCAATATCGTCACCGATCATTTTGAATCCTTTGGCCAATGTGGCCTGCGCTTGTTCTTGCTCGAGCACGTTCGAGAAGCGGTCAGAGAATCCCGCTGTTAGTGTATCCCATAGAAATGGGTCGTATCTGTTGCGTCCGTGGTGCAGTTCGTTGTTGAGCCATTGGAGGAATCCGAGCGTCCAATTGGATACTCGTGGTCCTTTGACGAATCCTAGGAACAGCAGGCATCGTCGATAGACGTTGGTCATGATTGGTGCCTCTGAGTTTTGCCCCCAGTAAATGTGCCACTGCGTGAGGAATGACTCGTACTCATCTCGGTTTCCGTCGAATATGCTTGGGGGTTCCCCTACGAGTTTGTCTGCCCCGTGTGGTGCTCCTAGGGCGGGTCCTGCAGCTGGTGGTGGCGGTGGTGGTGGTCCTCCTCCGAAGGGATCTCCTCCTCCTCCTCCTCCGAATTGGGGTTGCCTACCCCCGTATGGTGGTCTTCCGCCTCCTGGCGGTCCTTGGCCGAAGCTTCCTCCGGGTCTTCTTGGTGGTGCTGGTCCACCCGCTCCCGGTGGTGGGTCGGGTATGTCTGGTCCTACTGCTCTGAATATGGCTGCGTCGTCTGCGGTCATACGATGTCCCGTCGTCGGGTTGATGGGGCGTAGATAAGATTCTGCTTCTTCGGTGATCCTTCTGGCTTCTTCGAGGGTTAGATCCTCCTGGGTGATCGTTGCTGTCGCCATATCTGCGGGTGGGTGTACTTCGATGCTTTCGGGTTCGTTGATGCGTAGGGACTCAGCTGTTTGTATTATCTCCCCTACTTCGGACTCTTCGTCGTTGTCGGTTTCTTCGTCGTCTCCGCTGGTTTCGGATGGTGCGGGGGTTCTTGGCTCAGATGTGCTGGGTTCTTGTTCTGGTTGCCCGTCGATGCGTCCCCACTCTTCGCGTGTGGGCAGGTTTCTGGAGTCGATATCGCAGTTGTAGTTTCTTCCTGCGGGGCGCACTGCGTCGTAGCGGTTGTCTATGGGGTTCCAAGTGATCTCGACCCAACACAGGTGATCGAAATTGAACTCAACGGGGCGATATCGGGTTGGGCCCGATGCAAAGTCTACGAAGTATCCGGTTTCTCCTCTGTACTCCCTCCACCTGGCGGCTCCTAGGAACTGTGTCGGTACGTTGCGGTCTCCTCGTCGTTCGAGGGAGTAGGTCTGAAAATCTCTCCACTGGTCTCGAGTTGTGAACGCCACGTTGAAGGATCTTGGTCTTAATGTAACGCCACCACTGGCGTTAGTCCGACTTGGACACAAAAGGGCGTTCACGACTTAGCAGAATATTTCTTCAAGGTCACGTGACCTGATCACGGGATACACGGCGTTTTACTGGCACGTGATCCGAACGTACACTAGGGCAAGTCGTGCCACTAGGTAATTCGATAATCGATGAAGACGACTTGCTCGGAGCGAGACAAGCGAAGCACGCGTAAAGAGATGAGAAAGAGTGGTGAATTGAAGAAGACCAAGATGGCGTATCTTGGTCTCATCGAGCCACTATTTATACATGTATGAGGTAGCTTTAAAGCCCCTCTTGAACCCGTACGACTAGTAGCGTAAGTAGCTCGAACCCTACTACAGCTGTCCTAGGAATGAGTCATGCCTTACTGGCATGTGATTCTACTGTCCCTGCTGACTGATGCGACGGTCCATGACACATTACTGCTTACTAACGAGGTCATCACCGTAAGTAAGAGTCCTTTTCCTCCGTACCGTGACATGCTACCCCTCATGTCGGAACTCATAAATGACCTTGGAAACGGGCATATCTTCACCAAACTCGACATCCGATGGGGGTACAACAATGTACGCATCAAGGAGGGCGACGAATACAAAGCGGCATTCAAGACAAAATACGGACTGTTCGAACCACTTGTCATGTATTTCGGACTCACGAACTCACCAGCGACGTTCCAAAACATGATGAACGACATACTGGGCGACACTATCCGCGTCTTTGCGGCCATGGGCACCATCATTCGCGTATACATGGACGACATTGGAATAGTGACACTAGAACACGCAGGACTCCAAGCACACATAGACGCTGTATGCGCAGTACTCCAAGTCGCAATGGACCACGACCTCTACTTCAAACTGTCCAAATGCATGTTCCACCAACCGTGAATGGATTACCTGGGGGTAATTCTTGAAAAGGGGGTGACTCGAATGGACCCCATAAAAATCACAGGCATACGTGACTGGCCCACACCCACGAAAGTATGTGATGTACGATCCTTCCTAGGCTTCTGCAATTTTTACCACCTCTTCATTTGCGGTTTCGCCACACACGCACGAGCTCTCAACAAACTCACATGCAAGGACACCGAATGGACGTGGGGCAGGGACGAAGAAACCACGTTCCAAACCCTCAAACGCCTAGTCACCAGCGAACCATTACTAGCTCACCCCACGCTAACAGACCAATTCGAACTCGAAGTGGATGCATCTGGATACGCCGTAGGCGCAGTTCTCCTTCAAAAGAAACAGGATGGAAAACGCCACCCCATCGGATACTTCTCGGCCACTCTGAACAAAGTGGAACACAACTACGATATCTACGACCTAGAACTCCTGGCCATCATCAAAGCACTATGACACTGGAGGCCATTCCTGGCAGGATCACCACACAAGGTTAAAATCTTTTCCAACCACCTCAACCTTACACACTGGAAATCGCCACAAAAGATAAGTCGCCGCGTGGCCCGAGAAGTTCTGGAACTAATGGAATATGACTCCATCCTCACCGTAACCGATCACGACTGCACCAAAGCATCGGTATTCATCCCTTGCAACGAGGAAATATTGGCGGAAGAGACAGCAGCCCTGTACGTCACCCACGTGTTCCGGAGATTTGGATTACCAGCAAAAATCATTAGCGATCGCGACCCACGCTTTGCATCAAAATTCACGCGAGAACTATGCCGAATCCTCGGCATCTATCAAAACATCTCCACGGCATACCACCCTCGAACGGATGGACAATTGGAACGCACCAATCAATGGCTAGAACAATACCTCCAGTTCTGGACCAACAAGCGTCAAGATAATTGGGCGCAATTCCTACCCATGTCGGAATTCGCGCACAACAACTGGCCGCACAAAGTGACAAGGAAGTCCCCATTTTCGCTCATGATGGGATATAATCCACGCGCTGATTGGATCGATAAGCCAACACCCATCCCACAGGTGCTCACGAGACTCCAACAATTCCGAGATGCACGGAAAGAAGCTCAAAACCTTATCAAAAAGGCACAGTCCTTATGGATCAAACACCGAAACACGCCCAAGTATCAGGTGGGAGACCAAGTGTGGCTAGAAGGGCGACACCTCCGAACCAATCAACCAACAGCCAAACTCGCAGCACGATGACACGGACCCTTTCGAATCACACGAGTCTTATCACCAGTCAACTACCAGCTCGAACTTCCCACACAGTGGAGTATTCACCCCGTGTTTCACATTGACCTACTCACACCTTATTGGGAGACGCCCATGCACGGAGAAAATTTCCAGCGCCCCCCACCAGATTTGGTAGACGGGGAAGAGGAATATGAAGTGGAGCGCATTCTAGACTCAAGGCGATTCGGCCGGAGCAAGAAACTACAGTACCTCGTGAAATGGAAGGGGTACCCAGACTCAGAGAACCAGTGGGTCGACCAACATGACGTATTCGCTGACAAAGCTCTAGCAGAATACAAACGGAGCCTGAACTCGAGAGAGACACACATAAGAAGAGGACGAATCGCAACTAAACCCCCATCTCTTCACCCTGGATTCCTCGCTCAACCAGACATGTCTCTTCCCACTTCCCCCTCTTCCTCCTCCCTCGCTTGCCGTCTCGTCGACAGCCTCACCCACGAAGAGCTCCAAACAGCTCTCAACAACGTCCAGTCCATCATTGACATCGAAGACCCAGACCAGCCCGCCACATACTGGATCCTCAACCCCAACAGCGACCACCTCAACACAGCACCGTACCCCGAAGCCAAAATTACTCGGCTTCGTGCAGCTGTCAGACTCTTTGTGAGTCCCCCATCTCGACCTGGCCCCGTGCAGGTCGAAATCAAGCAAGAAGAAGAACCCTGTGACCTTGAGGTGGCAAGAGTGGATGAAGACGCAGGATTGGAGGGAGCCAGCGGAGGACTGGAAGCGCTGACAGCTAGCGGTAGCCACGGCCAGGAGGGCCGTCATCTATCACCGATGCCGCCAACACACTGAGACGCTGAAAGAGCGGTGTACGAAGCAGTCGAAGGGACCCTGAGGGAATGGTACCCAGTTGAGCAGCCTTACCTTATTACGGCCACCGACTCTGACGACCCCCGCGAAACCCCATACGCATGCGACTCCACGGGCCGCCCCATATACTGCAGAGGCGTAGTTGTCGACACCCACAATTCTACCGCGCCGGCCGTCCGCCTCCGATACCTGGGAGGGACATCGCGAGTCGCGCCGCACAGATACAAACACAACAGGGGGGACGACTTCGTCCATTACCCCATCACCGACGCTCAGGGGGTGACCCGTCAGGCCACCTACGTTCAAGTCATCACCGGACCAGACCCCCTGGTCCTCGGCCTCGTGGACGACAGCGACAAGGTATACAGTCGCCCCCTATACGCCGAACCCCACATCCGGGAGGCCGGCAAACCCCACTACGCACCCAAAGATCTGTACGCCCTCGTCGGAGGGCACAGCAACCAACACTGGGTGGATCGTGCGGTCAACGAGTTGAGGGACGTGGGGCTGAAAGCTGAGTTGACCTGATTCCACGCCTATCGACACGAAGCTGAGAGGATGGAGCAGCGGCTCCATGCCCTAGCTCAAGCGCTCGGAGGGGTGCAGTCGGAGCTGGCCCAGTGCAAATTCTGGTTGGAGATGGCGAACACCCTGGATTGGATCACGGAGAGGCAGGAAGCTTGGATCAGAGGGACAGGCCCCACTCGGTGCCGCGGTCGTCGCAGCTGAGAAGGGGGTGATGTCACGGTACGTGGGGAACAGACTCTTACTTACGGTTATGACCACGTAGTAAGCAGTAATGAGTCATGGACAGAGGAATCAGTCAGCAGTAGCACAATCACATGCTGACGAGGCATGAGTCAACACTAGGATAGTTGTAGTAGGGTTCGAGCTGCTTACGCTATTCGTCGTACAGATTCGAGGGGAGCTTTAAAGCGACCCCATGTGTAGCGGTATGACACCTCGCTACGTTGAGTCCAAGTGTGAGATAAGAGTGAACCGTCAGGTGAGCACACTCAACTCGAACGCGGAGATAAATCACGCACTAAAGCGTGCAGTCAATGCGGAGAGGACTAAGGCTCAGATCCTTTATGCAAGGACAGATAGTCAGTGATCACGCCCACAAGTTGGTTCCACTCAGGACGCTACAGGGAAGTCTATATACGCTACTGGAGCTGAGCTTAAACTGAGTCTAAATACTATTACTAAGTGTATAGTAAGACTCCATGACTCAGGAGCTGACACGTCGTGTCTAATAATAGCGCTATCTATTGTGCTGACTGATGCACTTGTCATAATGCTGACACGATGCCTTATCTTGCTGAGTAAATCCTAATACAGCGAGTAAGCGTAAACTAAGCGAGGTCTAGAACTATCTAGAACGTTCCGTCCTTATCTACCAATCCGAGAGTCCGTACATAAATGGAATGTGACCAGGTTAGGTTGTCCCATTGAGGGTGCAACTATCCCAGGGTCACGTGCTTGTAGGTGCACATGGTGGCAGCATGTGACTGACGATATCTCGTACTTTGGCCCTTTGTATCTCCTTCAAATAAATCCGTAAAAATACAGAAAAATAAGGAAATAAATATACGCGTCCATGACATCACCCCCCTTCTTAAGGGTCGACGTCCGCGTTGGCCTCTGTGTACATATGAGATGCTTGCCAAGGCAAGGACGCGTAGATGAGTGGTGCTATTTTTCTAGGTGCGCCCGGGTTTAAGGAGTGGAACTCCTTGACTTTGTCTGGGGCATGTGCTAGGTTTTTAGCTGGCTCCCAAGTGTCCTCGCCTTCACCGTAGCCCTTCCAGCGAACTAGGTACTTAAGAGTACGACCAAAGAGTTTGGAGTCTCTTATGTGGTCAACCTCGTACTCTTCTTCCCCTTCGACTGTAACAGGGTCGGGTGGAGGTGGCTTAAGCCCGTTAACTTCGTTTCCCTTGTAAGGGGAGAGGCGGTCTACATGAAATACATCATGGATCCGTAATGCAGGGGGGAGTGCAAGTTTGTAGTCGACGTCACTTTTGACTTCAGTGACTTCAAATGGGCCTAGTTGTTTTGGGCCCAGTTTGGACGACTGCTGGTGTATCTTTATTTGCTTAGCTTGCAACCAGACTTTGTCCCCGACGTTGAAGATGTATGGCTTGTGTCTTTGTTCAATGTCTGTTTGCATTCGCCTTTTACTTAGGCGTAGAGCTGCCTCTGCATCCCTTCTTGTGGAAACTAAGTGTTGTAGACGCTTATCGAGCGTTGGGATACCAGTGGGCCTACCAGCGGGAATAGTGAAGTCGGGCGTATAGCCGTATAGTAGCTCAAAGGGGGTGTGACCCGTGGCTGAGTTGAGTCTGCTGTTGACTACGAATTCCGCTGTAGGGAGCAGGTCTGCCCAATCATCCTGCCTCTTACTAATGAACAAGCGCAAGTAGACTTCTACTTCCTGATTTTTGCGCTCTACCTGTCCATTAGCTTGAGGGTGATAGGCGGTGGTAAGACCTGCATCTATCCCTAGTCGTTTGTACAGTGCCTGCATGCTCCTTGCAGCAAACTGGGGTCCCCTATCACTGATGATTTTCTTGGGGATCCCGTGCAAGGGGAAGACTTGCTCGAAGTAGATGGATGCTACCCCATCAGCCGTGATTTGGGACGTCACTGGGAATAGATGGATCTGTTTTGTATAATGATCCACTATGTTAAGGATCATGTCCTTTCCACATGACATAGGCAGTGGACCGATTAGATCGATTCTGACTATCTGCCATGGTCCCTCAGGTACTTCCTGCGGCTGAATTATGGCTTTGGGGTGCAGATCTTTGCGATAGCGTTGGCATCGATCGCATCCTTCTACGTATGAGCTTATGAAGCCTGCCATGCGTGGCCACCAATAGTAGCAACTGACTAGCTCGATGGTGCCATTCTTACCAGGGTGCCCGGTGGTGACAGAGTCGTGGCATGACTTAACCACATCTTGTCGTAATGTCCGGTCGTTGGGAACATACAGTTTCCCCCGATGGTAGACTAGGCCGTCATCTTCCTCCCACATTGCGACTCCGTCCATGAGAGCTTTTGGAGCGGTCTTTTGTAAACTTTTGAGACCCTCTATAACTTCTGCTTCTCGAATGGAGGCGAGTCTTATGCGATTCCCTAGGGAGTCCACTTCTGGGCGGAAGTGTGCTTGGGCGGCATTGAGGAAATGCTTAGGTTGCAGAACCTGAACCTGGCGGTTATCCTCATTGTCTCTGATATGGTCTCTCGAGAATCTGCTTAATGCGTCGGCTTGCATAGAGTCTCCCTTCTTGTAAGTGATTTTGAAGGCGAAGCGACTTAAGTACAGGGCCCATCGGGCCTGTCGACGGTTTAAGTCTTTCATGCTTGCCCACCATTCCATGTTCTTATGGTCGGTGATCACTTCAAAGGAGATGCCTTCGAGGAAGTGTCTCCAGTCCTCTAGGGCACGGATTAAGCCGAGCATTTCTCTGTCGTAGATTTCGTAGTTGCGTTCTTCTTTGCTCATAGACTGCGAGCGATACGCGACGGGGTGCCAGAGACCATCAGGATACTTTTGAGTAAGTATACCGCCAGTGGCAAATCCTGAAGCATCGGTTTCAACTCTTGTTGGAAGCTGTGGGTCGTACACTTTGAGAATGGGTTCTCGTACGAAGCTTTCTTTCAAGTGGTTGAAAGCCTTCTGCTGTTCAGAATGCCATTGCCATGGAGTGTCCTTCTTCGTGAGGTCATGCAAGGGTCGGGCGATAGCTGCGAAGTCCTTGATGAATCGACGATAGAAGTTGGCGAACCCGATAAACGCTCTGACTTCTCTGAGCGTTGTGGGTGTAGGCCACTCCCTTACTGCAGCGACCTTGCCAGGGTCCATCTGCACTTCTCCGGGACGGATTATCATCCCTAGGTACTCCATTTCTTGCCTTTCAAAGTCGCATTTCTCAGGTTTGAGATAGAGGTCGTGTTCTTGCAGTCTCCTGAGCACTTCGCATACGATTTTGCGATGGTGCTCTAGGGAGTTACTATAGATGAGGATATCATCCATGTACACTGCAACCTCTCCTGCTGCGATTAGATCGGCAAAGACGGCGTTCATGAGGGCTTGGAAGGTGGCTGGGCTGTTTGTCATTCCAAAGTACATGACCTTTGGTTCGTATAGCCCGTGATTAGTGATGATGGCGCCCTTCCATTCATCTCCGGGTTTGATCCGGATGTTGTGATAGCCCCATCTTACGTCGAACTTGGTGAAGACCTTGGCTCCTTTCAACCGGTTTATGATGTCGGCGGCGAGCGGTAGTGGATATCGGTTCTTAATAGTGATTTTATTAAGACGACGGTAATCCTGCACTAGACGGAGTTTTCCGTCCTTTTTCTTAATGAAGAATACTGGTGAAGCCATTGGTGATTTAGATGGGACCAGGTATCCTTTCGAAATATGCTCCTGCAGGAATTTGTCGAGTTCCACTTGCTCGCTTGGGGACATAGGATACATTTTGACCCTCCAGTGCTTAACGGCATCTGGTTCGAGGTCTATAGCGTGATCCCACGGTTGATGCTCAGGGAGCCTCTGGGATTCCTCCTCAGAGAAGACTTTCGCGAAGTCTCTGTAATGCTCCGGTACCATTTCTTCGAAGGTTTTCTTTGGTTTGGAGGCGGTGGCTTTCTCGGCAATCTGCTGAGAGTACGTGAAGCCTGCCAAGCAGAAAACTTCGTCTTGGACCGTGTCTAGCACTTTCTCCGCAAGGAGACGGCGGCGTTCCATCCGGTTTGCCATAATGCGCGTCACCTCTACCTCTAACTCTGGTGGCGCTATTTCAGCGGTTGAGTTGAGGCGCATAGTGCCTTCCTGCCAATCTATTTGCGGGTTCCTTTGCCTTAGCCATGGTAGTCCCAAAATGACATTCTCTGGGCCAAGTGAAGTGACTAGAAAGTCATGACTTTCTTCACTGGGGCCGACTTTCAGAGTAAGTCTGACTTTGTGGGTGATACTACCAGCTTTGTTGAGAGTCCCATCCATGTTATATAGGGTGATAGGACTTGTAAGAGGAACCTGCAACATCTTGTGGCGGTCAGCGTACTTTTTGTCCAGGAACAACGAAGTTGCCCCAGAGTCTACCATTGCTGCTACTTTTACAGTACGATGACGTCCTTTTAAATACACAGAAATATGAAAATGTGATTTTTTATCTTTTGTTTTGGGAATAATAGTAGAAGACAGTGCTGCATCAGAAATCATCACGTGCGGCATTGCTTCTGAAGAGAGTGGAGCAAAAGAAACACTACTATTGTTCATCTCCGAGGCAGATGTAGATGTAATAGGATCAGGAAAACAAGAAGCTGAACTAACACTACTATCTAACTTACAGGCATGAGTCGTATGAATTACAGAAGGTGAGTCCGAAACGAGGCGAGAGCGTAAACATATATTACAACTACATGAAGCCGAGTCATCTACTGTAGAGGGGCCGGTCGCAGCTATACGCGACCCCTGATCTAAAAAGCTGCCTTGAACGCATCCAGCTGTTCTTGCTGCTTTTCTATCATTCCCAACAACTTCGCCACATCTGCCTGGGACGTCTGGGCGGGGGAAGTACTTGTGGCGGCTGCTGCCGCAGTATTGGACGATGATGGTAGACTAGGGGACTCCGTTGTTGCTGCAGCTTTTGCTTTAGCTGGTTTCCCCATTCTTTTGTTTTGACAGACGTTTGCTCGGTGCCCTGCTCTTTGGCACCAATTGCAGACGTCGCGTTCGTGATTTCCATCCTTCTTTGTGTGCTCCTTTGAACCACACCTGTAACATTTCCCTCTCATCCATGCTTGAAACTCGCCCCGAGTTTTGAAGATTTCCTCCTTCGGTTTGTTGCCTTGCTGACACGTGGCATCTACTTGCATGGCGTCAGGGTTGGAGGTGGTGTGTGGTGATGACGATGAAGATTTCCCTTTCTTCTCGCTCTGGCGTTGGCGCAGTCGTTGATCGATAACTTGCGCGCTTTGCTTGAGCTCGTCGTATGTGTTGTGGGGCTTGTCGGTGATGGCGAGGAGGTCCTTGATCTCATCTGTGAGACCGTCATAGAAGCGGGTGCAGAGGTCGACGATGGACCACCCGGTCTGTCCAGAATACTGCTCGAATATGGATGCATATTCGGCAATCGTCTTTTTACCCTGTCTTGTTTTCTTTAGCTCTTCTCGAGCTATATCTTGGACGTCTAGGGGGCTAAACCTGTGGTTGAACTCCTTGACGAAGTCCGACCAGTTCCCTCTGAAGGGGATAGTCCCTTGGTTGGCGGACTCCAGGTATGGGAGTGCCCAGGTTTTAGCGTCCCCTTCCATCAGGTTGAGGGCGGCAGCGATCCATCTATGCTCATCTGCGTACCACTTGTTGTCCACTGTATGCCATGTGTTCATGGCGTCCCCTAGTGATCCTGCCCAGTTGTGGAATGCAGCAAGGAAATGACGGGCATCCGAGGAGGAGCCTTTCCCATCCCAAGCTTTGGGGCGGGCCACTATTTCCTTGTTCTTTCTGTTTCCTGGGCGAGTGGCGGTTGCCGAGGCCACTTGCGCAGTCAGAGCTGTGACTTGCTGTGCGAGGTTGCCGACGGTGATACCGAGGTGATTTATGAGGTCCAGGCAGTCCTGGACGGTGGGAGGGGGGAGCGGTGTGGGTGGTGCGGCGTGAGGGAGGGTGCTTCCGCTTGGCTGTGACATCTCGTCTAGTTTCTTCTGTCTCTCCTTTCGTTCTGCTCCCTCTTGTGCCCGACGGAATTCCTCTAAGAGAAGGAGTTGTTCGTCTGGTGAAATCTCGTCCCAGTCTTGGATACGAGATATGAACTCTTTTTCTTTCTTAGTTGGAGGAGGGAGGGCGAATTTCAAGCGAGCTCCGCTGGGATACTGAGCTTGTGCTAGACGAGCTGTCTGTTTCCCTTTCTTGGGAGCCACGTTCTTCATCTTCCCTTATGTGGGAGATGAGGGGGTTGGGAGGCGATTCGAGACGAGGAATAAGGTTTGCAGTGATGGCTATCAGCTGCGGGACTGTGAAGTTTGTTCCAAGGACTGGGATTTCTAGGCCGTAGAGGTCTAGTAGTCCGTATCGGATTTCTTGGTCGTGGTAAATTGCCTGCACGTATTGCTCGGCGAGGTTACGAGGGGGTAATTCTAGCTGGAACCCCTGATAACGGATGTTGACACCATCTTCGTCAATGAAACTTTCGCCTGACTGGGCGAGTGTAGCTTGGGAGGAGGAGTGGGCGGAGTGGAAGGAGTTTACTGAGGCTGTAGGTGATGGTGAAGTGTACACTGGGGAGGGGATCTGGTCTTGTTCAGACTGGGTGTCCGGGTGTACATGCAGCGATGCCGAGGCAGAGGCTGTAGTCTGTGGTGGTGTGATGGATGCTTGTCTCCTCCTAAAGAGACGACGAAGTCGGGTTCGAACGTTCGCAAATATGCAAGGCAGTTTGGAAATATGTGTTGGTGGATTTAGACGACAGGATACTGTCATGGACGCGTATATTATTTTCCCTATTTTTCTGTATTTTTACGGAATTATCTGAGGAAGATATAAAGGGCCGAAGTACAAGATATTGTTAGTCACATGCCACCATCATGTGCACCACTGAGCACGTGACCCTGGGATAGTTGCACCCTTAACAGGACAACCTAATCCGGTCACATTCCATTTACGTATGGACTCACACGATTGGTAGATAAGGAAGGAACCTTCTAGATAGTTCTAGACTTCGCTTAGTAGTTTACGCTTACTCGCTGTATTAGGTTTTACTCAGCAAGATAAGGCATCGCGTCAGCGCCATGACTAGTGCATCAGTCAGCACAATAGATAGCGCTATTATTAGACACGACGCATCAGCTCCTGAGTCATGGAGTCTTACTGTACACTTAGTAATAGTGTTTAGACTCAGTTCAAGCTCAGCCACAGTAGCGTATATAAACCCTCCTGTAGCGTCCTGAGTGGAACCAACTTGTCCTCTTGGTTCTCCACTCAGGTGCGCATCTCCTTGTACTCCTTACTCCTTACCAATCTAACTTGTCCTCTTGGTTCTCCACTCAGCGTGCCACAGCGTGATCACTGACGTCTTGAGCTCTTGCATAAAGACTCTGAGATATTCGTCCACTCCGCTGTGACTGTACGTTAGCGCGTGATTTATCTCCGCGCCGAGCTTGAGTGTGCTCACCAGACAGTTCACTACAGTTCGCACTTGAGCTTGACGTAGCGAGGTTGTCATACCGCTACAGATACAACAAGCGCGAAACGCTAACTCGAGGATGACTGGAATGCCCTATCAAGCGAGACCAATACACAGTGATTGTTTCACACTGCGTGAGGCTGCGGCGATAAAGGGACACTCAGGAATGATGTAGGGATATGTGTAGAGCTACAAGGCTGTCTGCCTCAGTCTTCTCGACCTGTTGGCTGCCTCTCACGCCGAAGCGCTCTCAAACTTTTCTGGTTACTACGCGTACAGCTGTCGCAGGCTAGGCCTGGCTGGCTCAACGTCTAACTGCAGCTTATCTGGCGTGATGACCAGTTCTGCAGCCAGTACCCAGAGGCGTCTACTGATGACCAGATAGACCCAATAAAGGCAAGCACAATCTATGCCGATTTTACGGACACTAGAGTTGTACCACGAATGCACAGATTCTGCGTGCGGAGGTCCCCAGGCAAAGAGTGAGGTAGATAACACAAAGGACTGATGGTCGTCAACCACCTGGAGGGAGAGTGATAAAACTGGTGAGCGTGGGGCTCAAGAGAGTGAAAAGGAACTTGTCCTAATGTAGCGGTATGACACCTCGCTACGTTGAGTCCAAGTGTGAGATAAGAGTGAACCGTCAGGTGAGCACACTCAACTCGAACACGGAGATAAATCACGCACTAAAGCGTGCAGTCAATGCGGAGAGGACTAAGGCTCAGATCCTTTATGCAAGGACAGATAGTCAGTGATCACGCCCACAAGTTGGTTCCACTCAGGACGCTACAGGGAAGTCTATATACGCTACTGGAGCTGAGCTTAAACTGAGTCTAAATACTATTACTAAGTGTATAGTAAGACTCCATGACTCAGGAGCTGACACGTCGTGTCTAATAATAGCGCTATCTATTGTGCTGACTGATGCACTTGTCATAATGCTGACGCGATGCCTTATCTTGCTGAGTAAATCCTAATACAGCGAGTAAGCGTAAACTAAGCGAGGTCTAGAACTATCTAGAACGTTCCGTCCTTATCTACCAATCCGAGAGTCCGTACGTAAATGGAATGTGACCGGGTTAGGTTGTCCCATTGAGGGTGCAACTATCCCAGGGTCACGTGCTTGTAGGTGCACATGGTGGCAGCATGTGACTGACGATATCTCGTACTTTGGCCCTTTGTATCTTCCTTAAATAAATCCATAAAAATACAGAAAAATAAGGAAATAAATATACGCGTCCATGACACCATGCATGTATAAATAGTGGCTCGACAAGACCAAGATACGCCATCTTGGTCTTCTTCAATAACCACTTTCCACTCGTCTCTTCCACGCGTGACTCGCGTGCTTCTCTGCGCAAGTCGTCCTTCTCGACCATTCGGATTACCTAGTGGCATGCCTTGCCCTAGTGTACGGTTAAGATCACGTGCCTAGATAAGTGCCGTGTATCTCATGACCAGGTCACGTGACCCTCAGAGGATATTTCACTAAGTCGTAAATGCCCTTTCGCAGTCCAAGTCGGACTAACGCCAGTGGTGGTGTTACATGCGATGCCTTATCTTGCTGAGTAAAACCTAATACAGCGAGTAAGCATAAACTACTAAGCATGGTCTAGAACTATCTAGAAGGTTCCTTCCTTATCTACCAATCGTGAGGGTCCGTACGTAAGTGAGAGTGTGACCTGATTAGGTTGTCCTGTTTTAGGGTGCAACTATCCCAGGGTCACGTGCTTAAAGGTGCACGTGGTGGCAGCACGTGACTGACGAAGTCTCGTACTTCGGCCCTTTATATCTTCCTCTAATAATTCCGTATAAATACAGAAAAATAGGAAAATAATGTACGCGTCCATGACACAGTGCAGCTCTGCGGTCACGAGCAGCGCCAGAGCTGCTGAAGGTCTGAATGCCACCAGTTGGGGTGCGTCAATGCAAGCAACCGTTCAAGGTAGGCAGGCAATGCCCTCGTTTTGCACACCATCTCGGGTTATGCTGATTCTCCTCTAACATGTAGTTTGGAAGTCGTGGCCATCTTGAGCGCATTCAACTTGAACAGGGCCAACTTGAACAGCTACGGCGACCCAAGGCCCAGAACCAAGTTGCGCATTGCGTTATCTGTTGTACACATGCCAGTGGGATGGACACTGCTAATCTACTGGCATGAAGAGATGCGGAGCTGCCTCCCCATCTGTGTCCAACACCTCGAGTCTCATTGTCTTCCCCTATTTAATGGTGACCACCGCAACCATGGAGTAGCGAGCGACGATGCGACGAACGTCAATGGGCGAACCAGTACAGATAAGGGCAGAATGGTGCCTTGCCAGGGTGTACGACTGTTGTCTTCCTCTCTTCTCATATTCTTCTCTTACAAGTCTACCTTGGTGCTCCTGTGTTGGCAGTGGTCCAGGCACTTTTCTCAGGAGGCCGAGTCACCAGCTAGATACAACAATTACATTTTTATGAACGCGCATATAGTGTAGTTACAAATGTGGTGTAGAATGAAGTGATTTCACATCCGTGTACTATAAACTATGCGATTGTTACAGGACTTTTTCACGATCAAACCTCGATCGACTTATCGAGGTGATCGTGTTCGATGGACAAGATGCGCCTGGGCTTGATACCGGGTGGCAGAGACGAAGATGATGTAAGACGTGTTGATAAGTGACCCCTGCGCACTTAGCGGCTCAAATGGACATGCAGATAATGGACTGCTTTAGATTAGATATACAGGACTTGTAGATTAGATATTATGATCTGTACAATCTCGGACTTCTTGTATCCTCTTATCTATGACATCACTTATGTACATGACATCATGGACTCCTCTGGACTGTCCTTATACTACGCCTTTGTACTTTCCTTTGTCTTATCTTTATTGTGATGTCACTATGATATCATAGTCTAGACTCTTCTTGTTCTTTCTGACCCTTGTTCTCAGAGTGTCCACTCCTTTGTCCATATGAAGAACAATGGCTCTTGTATTTACTGCGACTCTGTGTTACCACCGTCACTCTGTATTTTGTATAAGTAGTGCAGCTTGTACGCTCCTGGTCCACATCAGTTCTCATCTGTTGTGTGCCAGGTATGTCTTCTCCTCACCAATGTCACATCAGTTCTCATCTGTTGTGTGCCAGACTCTACATCTGCTTCACTTGCTTGATATTACTCTGTTGCTGCTTCCAGCCACCCTCTGTATCTCACCACAGTCTACTTTGTCACTGTGAGTATAGTCCCTTCATGTGCGTTGTTCATCAAGACAACCTGTGACGCGCAAGTGAAAAGACAGAAGACTAGATTGCAGAGACGGAAAACAAGACTAGAACACAGAACTACAGTGCTATCCTACAGGTTTTTATACTAGCGAGCCCCTCCTATTTTCCTAGGTTTTTCTGTATTTTTCTGAGATGCGCAGTCCTTTAGTTGCCATAATGACATCATCCGCAGTAAGAGTCACGTGACCGTAAGTAGAATTTTCCAGAATAGAAACGGAAATTTCCGAAACATGAGAATTCAGAAATATGGAAGCATCTTGAAACACAAGAAGCCGGAATATGCAGAAACTTCTAGACAGATGGCACGATCCGGTGATCGTGACAACCTTCTCCTATTTGCTCAGGTACGACTCAAGTCTGTTATTGAACTCCCAGAACTTTGTTTCAGTTCTGATGAACATTACCAGACAGCCAGAGCGCCGGCAAACCACACAGAACTTGGCAACAGATGATACCGGCTGATCCTCTAAGCATACACGGTGGGCAGGAGCAGGTAAGCGGAATCCACTTATAGTCAACTAAGGGGTCAATTAATGTCCAATATATTGACCACTTAGTTGACTTGACTGTTATTGTGAACTGTATCAAGAAAATGGAATAATTTGTAGACCTCTCTCTATGTGTCAGACAATTATAAATAAAAATACTCGAACAATTAGATATTTGCTACTTGCTCAAGAGAGCTCTGATTATTTCCAAATGTATTTAAACTTAGTTGTCAGGCACCAGCCAACATAAACAATTAAGTGTAAATATGCTTGGAAATAATTAGAGCTCTCTTAAGCAATAGACTAATATCTAATTGTTTGAGTATTTTTATTTATAATTTTCTGACACATAAAGAGAGGTTTATAAATTATTCCATTATCTTAATATAATTTGCAATGACAATCAAGTCAACTTAGTGGTCCATATATTGGACATTAGTCAATCCCTTATTCGCCCTCCACTTATCCACTCCTGCCTGCCATGATAGCAGGTGAAGGGCTGGCAACAATCTGATGGCCATTTCTTTCTTTCTTTTTTTTTTTTTGATCCATTTATATTCCGGGATATACAACAGAGTCACAGACCAGTTGTAGCACATACCAACTACAGTTATGAGAATAGAGTAGTCCTTCATCAGCAATTTGACATAAAAGTTTTTGCTGGTTTCACAACCCTAAAAACTGCTAAAAACCATATAAAACAGTGAAAACTATGTCTATTCTGAGACTTGGTGACCCAAGTCCAATTTCACAGAAACCCAAAATTTTAACAAGCATGATGTCATGATCAGATCGTGCCATCGATTATCATTGAAAAGAAGCCTCGGACATTTCAATTTTTGCTTGTTCTCCAGAAAGTTCTTGTTCTGACTTCTCGTGTTTCATAACTTGCTTCTGGAAAGTTCTCAATTCCGCTTCTGTGTTTCAGATTCAACTTCTCCTTCTGTTAGAATATTCTGACCATTTCAGAGTCTTGCCCCTTGTTTCTGCCAGCACACAAATAGGAGAAAAACATAGAAAAATAGGGGTTCTTGTACAGTATTTAAAGAGCCTGTAGTACACCCTGTATTCCTTGTTCTAGTCTTGTTTTCCATCTTGAATCCACTGCTATTACCATTCACTTGCTCAAGGCAAGTCGTCTTACATAACCGAACCCGACTGCAACCCGGAATAGTGCCCGGGCCCTGCATGACCTTCCCGAACACGATTGCCTCGACACTGGGCAAGTCTCCAATCGTGAAACATGAGAATGGTATGGCCTTATCCTTTTCTGGAATAGTAAGGGGTCTGTCAAGAAAAATATAATCAATGGCAAATAAATAACATGGCAAATTAGCATGAAACACTAGTGAAGTAAATAGGCCCCCAACCCCCAGGTTTCCAGGAACCCAGAATACAGCAAAAAATGTCAATAACAGCTGAAACACAGGAAACTTTTCTGTCAAAATCCTGATGTTGTGAGGTGCCCCAAGAAATGTAACAAAGGTAAATAGTACAAATCAAGAGAAAGAGTCATGGGTTGGTCCCCCTACTTGGGAGGACGTGGTTGGTTGAAACAAGTCATGACTCATGAGCCAATTTAGATGGTTTTTATGCTGCAGGTTAGCCGAGTCACGTGAAACACAAACAAGCGCAAACACAATGAGACGGAGAAGGAAACAAACCTCCAAGTGGCTGCCTTACCTAGTCAGGTTCTGGGGGCATGGGTAGGGGGGGCCGGTTTCAGGGGCAGAAAGGGTGCATGTTGAGTCAAAGAAGCTTAGAAGCATCCCGATACCCTTGCAGGTACTGAGGAGCAACTGAAGCGAGGAAAGTGGTTGTGGGTGGCCAGGTCCCGCCAAATAGATACCTGAATCCACCTGTGCCCTGATGAAGCATGGGCATTCACAGATGATGTGGCTGGCGTCCTGGACCGCCATGCTGCAGGGGCATGATATGTTTTCCAGGGGGTCGTTCGTGTGGAAGTGCTGCACATAGGTGGCTGTGAAGGCATGGTCTGTTGCCACCTGCATGAGGGTGGATGTGGTACAGCAGGTGTGCCAAGGTTGATGATGGCTGTTGGGTAGTTTTTCAGCAGCTGTGGCCTGCTGCCATAGTGGGTGGGGTCGTTTGGGGTCCGGGGGGAAGACGTCGGTGTATGTTTGGTGAAAGGGTAAGGGTTCCCCCAGGACCTGTGATTGGAAGATGGGGACGAGGCGGTTGGCATACCACCAGCGTCCCCAGGTGTTGAATGCCAATGTTCATGCGCGTGCCTTCTGGAAGGGTGCAGAGTTGATGTGGTTCAGCCTGTCAGGGGGGTCATGGGTGCACCCTTGAGCCACCCAGTCCCGTGCCAGCCATTGCCCTCCTAATTCAGTGTCCACTGGGGTCCAGACTAGGAAGAGATGGAAATTAGTGTGATGGAGGGAAAGTATAGTAAGCGCTTGGTAGAACATCAGTGCATGGCTCTAGGCCATTTGAGACTGCAGGTTCTTTACTGTGTGGATAGCCAAATTCAAGTTAGTAAGTACATAAATCAAATTAGAAGGGGGCACCTCATCAACGTAAGTCATGGCAAGGGACTCCACAGTTTTGGTGAGCCCGAAGGTGTCCACATCAAACTGGAGAACCCCTTTGCCCAACACCCAGACCCTGTGCATCAGGTCTGCCCCCTGCTTGGAGAAGGTGGCTGCCACCGTGCCCACCACCTTGTTGTTGCTGTGACTGTGTGAGGTCACCTTGGCTTGGACATGGATGATCAGGGAGTTCTGGGTTGGGGTGTCCCTGTGAAGGGCCCACATCCAGTCCTTCCTCCCTCCAGGGTCTCCCACCCTGATGTGGGTGACCTGCCCCACCCAGTTGGGAACCTCCCAGGGGGGTAGTGTAGCGGTATGACACCTCGCTATGCTAAGCTCAAGTGCAAACTAGAAGTGAACTGTCAGGTGAGCACACCAAAGCCTAACGCGGAGATAAATCACGCACCAAACGTACAGTCACAGCAGAGTGGACAACGACTTTAGAGTCTTTATGCAAGAACTCAAGTTATCAGGGATCACACTGTGGTACGCTGAGTGGAGAACCAAGAGGACAAGTTAGATTGAGTAGAGTAAGGAGTACAGGAAGATGCGCACCTGAGTGGAGAACCAAGAGGACAAGTTGGTTCCACTCAGGACGCTACAGGCATTTTACGATCAAGCAGTGGGCTCGCAGCTCCCCTGCTACCACTTTGTTGTAAGTCAAGACTCCTGGAGGGTTCCATGTGACTAAGCTTAGTCAGCAACCCGAAACGTCGATACACAAGAAGAGAATGGCACTCTGCAGAGCAGAGGAGTGGACAGTTGTTACGTTTTGGATTGATTGGGGCCTCAGACTGGAAAGTGGACGCTGACGCACAGGCTATGACACCCTTGTCAGCGATACATCATCATGGACTTTAGGATCAGTCAGCCAGGTAAGCTCTGGCACATGTGATTGTACGATACAGATCAGAACTCGGATGACTCGGAATGACTCACACTAGGATAGCTGTACTAGGGTTTGCTCTACTTACACTATTGGCTAGTACTTCTTGAAGCAGCGCTTTAAAGCCCGCAAGTACCTGTATAAATAGAGTAGCCAGAAGACCAAGGACAGCATCTTGGTCTTCTTCAATACCACCACTGTTACTCGTCATCCTTAGGGCCCTCCCCCTTTGAGTGAGTCGTCTGGAATATCCCCTTAGACCAGGGATCCCCGTGACTTATCCCAAGTCCCTTCATGGCTAGTGGAATACCCCATTGGCACTGTCGCCCACAAACTCCTCCTATATCGCAACAAGCATGTCGCTTTGCCGTATCACAGTTTCTACATCCTTGACCATCCTAGTTGGACTTACACACGCTATATCGCCGAGATACCCCAAGGGATACCAATCCACGAAGACCTCCATGCATACTTCAGAAGAGACGAACATATCCTCCCTCACCCCGCTTCCTACGCTGATTCCCCCACAAACAGAAACTTCTTCGCACAAAGGTTTGCCACCATCCGAGAAGCCTAAGTCAGGCAAGCGTTCGTGGTAAATGCTACAACAGTGGCTAGAATCTGGAATTGAACAAGACTCGAACGAGGAATACAGTGTGTACTACTGCCCTTTAAATACTGTACAGGAAATCATATTTTTCTATGTTTTCTCTCATTTTGTGAGCTGGCAGGAACAAAAGACGAGACTCTGAAACATACAGAATATTCTGGCAGAAAGAGAAGCGGAACCTGAAACACAGAAGCAGAGTCGGGAACATTCCAGAATAGAATAGAAGATGGAGAAAATGAGAATCTTCCAGAACCAAGAAGCAGAGCCTGGGGATCGCCGAATCTATTATTGATGGCACGATCGGATCGTGACATATGCCCCTTTCTTGACTAATTCGTCCTCGAATTTTGTTAGTCTTCACGATGCATATCTTCATACTTGTAGTCATACGTGTAGTTTCATGGGTCCTGAGCAATGTGTAAATTTTCAGTGGCCCTTATAACCGCTCCGATTGGGTCTGGATGTCGTAGGTGGGATGGGAGTTCTGTAACAACCGATGCTCACCAGGCTTCGATGCACTGTCTGAGCACGATTTTTGCGTCTTCACGCCGCGTTTTGATCTTGGTTGTTGCCGACGTTGTTTGTTCAGGGTTTGCATGGCGGTTTTGAATGTGCGGGTGTTGGCGTAGGGCGTGGGGGGTAGTTAGATCAATGTTGACCTTCTCTGGAGCTTGTCGTGGCTTCAGGCGACTTCGCAATGTTTGTGTTAGTGCGTGGTATACGACTTCGCTCGTATTAGGTGGTCGAGGGTTATCCTCCTGTTGCGTGGTCGGTGGGGTAGTGTGTGTCCGTACTATTGTATGTCGATGATATGCTGTTGGGGTGACTTCATCTGGATCTCGTGGCTGTTCGCAAACATGTGGGAGGTGTTGCGCAGCAATGCACGCAGTGTACAGGTAGACCCTTACCTGAATAGAGAGCTTAGACGAGGCTTAGAGTGAAGCAGAGGAAGCTCAGAGTGGGGTGGAGAGAGATGTGTATTGGTACTCGCTCCTATAGTAGGATTTATATACTCTATGGTCCACCCATGTCCGTTTGGGGAAAAGTGATGAGTAGAGGCGTCCACAATATCGCGTTTTCAGTGTCGCCTAATGTCTAATCACCGGTGGACTCGGAATAATCCCTTAAGGGGATTCTGTACGTATATCGTATGACTAAATACTCCGAATTACGTGTATAGCATAACTAATCGTACTGTCATTCCTACGTAATGAGCCTTATAGTAAGTATTACGGCTCAACACTCCCCCTTGCTAAGTGCAGCTACTAAGCGCTCTAAGCAAGTGTGTAAGGCGAATTAATATTCTAGCCATGATTAGAAGGGAGTCTATCTCGGAACCATGAGAGCGGTTTCGAGACCGAGTTCTCTTCACCATCCCATTTCAGCTTTTGAACTATTACAGTTCATTGGGCTGATTTTTTGGTATAATGAGCGGAAATGTTGTGATTCTCTGGTTGAGAAGAATCTATGTATGCGGAAGACAATGTCTTCAAGCGTCGCTCGATATACCTTCCATAGTATTAATGGAATTTTCAGGCTTGTCTCAAGGCCAAGTTTGTTGCCTTGTGACTTAGTTGGACGAGTAAAACTCAAGTCCTAACTGACTTCTGAATTTTTCGAACTTAATACGCCCTAGGTTCTTGGTAAACATATCTGCGGGATTCTCTGAACCATCTATAAAGAATAGTTCTATTTTCTTGTCCCTCACTACTTCTCTTATGTAGTGATAGCGTATATCAATATGTTTAATACACTTTTCTTGGACAGGGTTTGAGGCCATAAAGATGGACCCCTGATTATCACCGCAGAGTGGTATTGGGCTTAGTTTGATGCCAAGCTCAGTAAAGAGTGACTTTATCCAAACTAATTGTCTGCTAGTATCCGACAGCGACATATATTCAGCTTCAGTGGAAGATAATGCGACTGTCTTTTGCGCTCTAGAATTCCAACTGAATATCCCATTAGCCAGTTTAACCATATAACCTGTGGTAGATCGCCTATTATCTGGGTTTGAAGCCCAGTCAGAGTCTGCATAGGCAATTAAGCCTCCATTTGATCTTCCATCATACACCAAAGAGTATGAAGAAGTCCCGAGCAAATAGCGACAGATATAGAGTGCTCTGTTTAAATGGTCCTCTGAGGGGTTTGCAGCGAATTGTGATAGTTTAACAACTGCATAGGCGATGTCAGGGCGAGTCCCAAGCATTATGTATAGGAGTGAACCTATAACTTGCTGGTATTTGCTCCTGACGCTTGGGTTGACTGGTGAATTATTAGGTACAGGTTGGTACCCTTCAGGAAGTGGAGTTGCAGTTGCTTTCGCATCTGCGAGTCCAAAGCGTTGCAGCACCTTTTCTAAGTAAGCGGTTTGATCTAAAAAGATCTTTCCATGTTTCCGCTGAATGCGCATACGCAAGAATTCCTTTGCATCACCTAAGTCGCGACATTCCCAAGCCTTCATGAACCTATTCTTAAGTTCATTTAAAAGGGCTTTGTCCGATCCCATAAAGATCACATCATCAACATAGACAATGATCACTACAAGGGCGCCACTCTTTCCTCTATGGGTAAAGAGTCCTGAGTCAGATAATAGCCTTTTGCAGCCCATCGCAGCCATGGACTTATCCAGCGCTTTCCACCATGCTAGAGCAGCTTGTTTAAGTCCATAAATGGCTGCGTTTTAGTCGCAAGTACTTTATTTTCAGTGCCCTTTGGCTTTGAAGCCCTCAGGTTGTTCCATGTATAGCTCTTCATCGAGCTCTCCATATAGGAAGGCAGTTTTAACATCTAGTCCAGTGATGTGCCAATCCTCTAGCGCTGCAAGCGCGAGCATCATCCGGACAGTCTCAAAGCGCACTACTGGTGAGAATATTTCATCATAGTCAACGCCTTCAACCTGAGAGAAGCCTTTGGCAACAAGCCGGGCTTTCTTGCGACCATCAGTCTTTTGATCAAAGACCCATCTATTTTTTATTATTTTCCTCCCTTTAGGGGGTTCCACAAGCTCAAAGACATTACGTCTGCGAAGTGCCTCTAGTTCCTCGCGACAAGCAGTCTTCCATTCCTTTTGTTGTGCTGCAGGCATGCGTATTATATCTTTATAGGTCCACTCCCGTATATTAGAAGTGTCCAGTGGTTCCAGATCATTAGATGGAACTGCCTTGGCAAGCAGATGATCTAGGAATTTTACTCCCCCTTCCTGAGCAAGGCGTGACAATAAATCATCTACTTCATCCTCTGAGGGTTCTGGCGGAGCTTCACTCTCAGCAGGTGGAGGGTCAGGGTTTGTCTCAGGAAATCCTCCTGGAATCTGCCTTTGCCCTGGTGTACTATCAGCTCTGGAGCGACCAGGCTGTCTTCCAACCATTTCTTTCCACTTGCTACTCCGTTCAACGTCTTTAGTTATGTTTGTGGGGTGCCTGTCTTCCCCATAGACGTTGCCAGGACGAGTAGGTACTTTCCTCAAGCGCGCAGACCGTCGTGGTAGTGCTGGTTCTGGCGCAGGAGGCGGAGGCTGTTGCGCTTCTGGTTCCTCTGGTTCCACAGATCCGCCGTCGCGGTCTGGCGCATCCTCCCTATTTTGCCTCTGTTTAGGGGGACGATGAGTAGGCATATCATCGTCAAAACCACTTGGAATGGGCTGTGTAGGTGATGGTTCATCCTCCATAGGAGGTTGATTCTCTACTGGCTCATTTATGCGGGTTGTACCCCGCACCCTTTGTGTTTCACACTTAGGGTATACGGTCTCATCAAATAATGCAGTAGTGCTGGTGAACACTGTGTTGTTTTTGATCCGCATGAATCTATATGCTTTTATGCCCTCAGTATGACCAATATAGATCATTTGTTCGCTTTTGGGGTCAAGTTTGTTCGATCTGCGATCTTCTGGTATGTGCACATATGCGCCACATCCAAACACTCGTAAGTGTGAAAGACTAGGTGCTTCACCATGCAAGCTCATATAGGGTGTCTGCCAATTAAGGCGACTTATTGGAGTCCTATTATAGCAATGTACTGCATGTAGGACCGCAAATTCCCACCAGGATTGAGGGAGACAGGCTTCAAGGCGCATAGCCTGAGCCTTATCCATACAAGTACGCATAAAGCGTTCAGCACGACCATTTTGTTGGGGAGTATGCGGTGCACTTTGTAGGATAGTAATGCCCATATCTTTCAGTACCTTAGTAAACTCGTCAGACTTGTATTCTCCTCCAGCGTCAGACATCCACTGTTTAATAGTGGCATTATGCTGATTTTTGACCATGGCAATAAACTGCCTTACTGCATTGATGGCCTGTGCTTTGGTGCGTAATAGCACGACCCACGCATAGGAGGAAAAGTCATCAAAGAAACTAATGAAGTATTTATATTTGTGGTACGAGTCAACTGGGAAGCTCTTAAGATCGGAATGAATCTTTTCAAAAGGCTTCTTAGCACGCGTCTCAGAGGGTTTATGCGTTGAAGCAGGCATTTTCCCTTGAGCGCAACCAGGACATATGGGTGTCTCAGAAGGATATTTAAGGTCCTTAGGGAATCCCTTAGTGTGATCCTTGGCACGACGTAGTACTTCCTTCGAAGGGTGTCCTAGACGTCTATGCCAAATGTCGTAGTCAGCAGTATAGATTGTACTATGGGCTTCATGTACATTTTTTACTTGCGTGACTTCGGCATCAAGCCAGTAAAGTGTCTGACCATCTGCTAGGGGTTTTGTTTGTAATATGGGCGTCGTACTGCCCTTATAGAATAGAGATATATGCTGCGAATCCCCATGAACGCGCAATCCCTGTTGAAGAAACTCCCCCATTGACAATAGCTTAGTTGTCATCTGTGGTATATGAAAGACAGGATATATGCATGTAATACGCTCTGTTTTAATGCCATTGTGTTCCACAGAATGCCTTAGTAAGACTGAGCCTTTGCCTTGTATATAAAGAGGATGGGCTGCCGTCTTTACCATAGGCTTTTGTGAAAGGGGGGTATAACTTATAAAGTCCAGTTTATTGTTTGTAAAGTGTGCCGACGCACCAGAGTCAAGTAACCAAGTAGGTTCTCGCTCTGTTTGACTTTTCTTTCCCTTACATTTCGAGCATAAAGCGAAATCAAGACCATGAGCGCATAGATTAGCGCTATTTACGAATTTATTTACAAGTGCACTGTAACTACTATTTCTAGAAGCGCCAGTCGGCGCCGTCTCCAGTAGCACTGTAGGGTGGTCAGATTCATTTATTTGGGGAGGGAAAGTTACTAACCCGTCCTCATAGGGAGTAAAGTCATCTTGTCCGACTGTATCAGCAAAGTCGTTGTAGACGTTGTCATCATCATCCGCTTCGCTTCCCCAATCCAGAGAAATATCTGGGGAGGGGGCACGTACTGCCGCCTTCTTATGAAAGCCTTCCCACATTTTGGTTATTTCAACCGCAGTAGGGCTATCTGGGCATTCTTCGATAGGCTCAACCGTGTGAATGGGCTCCTTGCCCTTGTCTTTGCGCGCCTCTTGTTCAGCAGGCGAGACTAAAGGGGTCAAGGTTAGTTTAGGAGTATCTGGAGGCGAATTAATGGGCGCACTGCAGCCTGTAGGGAGGTCCTCATCCTCATCTGACATTTCCCAGTCCTCTGCGAAGGTGTTTGGGTTCTTGGTCCACGGGGAATCCGTGACCATCTGCCCAAGACGTTGCTCAAGCGTCTTTACTGTCTGTACTGTACCAGGAGTTTCTAAGGCCTGGGTGACCTCCAGAGCCTTGTGAAGGGACTTATAATGTCCTGGTACGCGTTTCTTCGCAGGAGGAGCAGAGGAGATGCGCTGCTCGAGCCCAGAAGGCGAGATATGCGCAATAGTCGTAGATGTAGCGGTATGACAATCTCGCTACGTCAAGCTCAAGTGTAAACTGTGAAGTGAACTGTCTGGTGAGCACACCCAAGCCTGGCGCGGAGATAAATCACGCGCTAACGCACAGTCACGGCGGAGGGACAATCAACTTAGAGTCTTTATGCAAGAGCTCAAGATGTCAAGGTCACGCCGTGGCACGCTGAGTGGAGAACCAAGAGGACAAGTTAGATTGGAGTAGAATAAGGAGTACAGTGGATACGCACCTGAGTGGAGAACCAAGAGGACAAGTTGGTTCCACTCAGGACGCTACAGGAGTGCTTATATACGCTACTGGAGCTGAGCTTAAACTGAGTCTAAACACTATTACTAAGTGTACAGTAAGACTCCCTGACTCAGGAGCTGACGCGTCGTGTCTATTAATAGCGCTATCTATTGTGCTGACTGATGCACTTGTCATAGCGCTGACGCGATGCCCTTATCGTGCTGAGTAAACTAGGTACAGCGAGTAAGCGTGAACTACTAAGCGAAGTCTAGAACTATCTAGAAGGTTCCTTCCTTATCTACCAATCGTATGAGTCCGTACGTGAATGGAATGTGACCGGATTAGGTTGTCCCGTTAAGGGTACAACTATCCCAGGGTCACGTGCTCAAAGGTGCACATGATGGCAGCATGTGACTAACAATATCTCGTACTTCGGCCCTTTATATCTTCCTCGGATAATTCCGTAAAAATACAGAAAATAGGAAAATAATATACGCGTCCATGACAGTAGAGGTGGGCGCTGGGAGCGCCGCAATGTCAGCAATGTGCGTATGCCCTTGCGTATGTTGCTTCTTGAACTTCTTGCCGGCGCGTTTATACGCTGGCGATGGTTCCCTCCCTGCTGCTGGGGCTGCTGCTGCTGCTGATTACCGCGCTTCTTGTTCTGCTGGCCTGAAGAGCCTTGCTGCTGCTGCTGCTGGAAGTCGGGGTCGTTACGCTTGCGCTTGACCGCCGACAACTTGTTGGCCGATTCCTTGTTAGAGGACTGGCCTTTTGTACGCTCGATTTCCCACTGATTGACCGCCGCAGTACGGATGTCGGTCAAAGTAAGCTTCTTTGCCATAGTGCCCGACATAAGGATAGGGACAAGGGATGATTCCCACTTGGCTGGTAGTTTCGAGAGAAGCATCATGGCCTGAAGGCCATCGGGTACTTTCGCAGAATTAGCGGCAAGGTGGTCATAGATAGTGGCCAGTTCATCAATCTGGGGGCCAGGGTGCTTAGCATAGTCCAGACGGAACGTCATGGCACGCTTAAAGTCCTGGTAGACGTTAGCGGCACTAATGCCCCCATACTGGGACTTGAGATGTCCCCAAACATCACCAGCAGTCGCAAATTTTTCAACCTGGCGTTGAATAGCTGGTGAAAGGCGCAGCACGATCGAGCCTAGGGCACGGTCGTCATCAGTAGCCCACGCATTGTACGCTTCAACCTCCGTAGGGGTAGGAGCGTCTTTGTCCTTGAAAGCAGGAAGGATCCATCTTCCGCTTATAATATCCCATAGTGCAGAAGACTTTAAGAAAGCCTCCATTTGCTTAGCCCAAATTTGGTAGTTGTTACCGTCAAGAACAGGGACAAGAGTGGTGAGAGTCGACATTTGTAAAAGGTTTCTGAATAGAGAGTAGTCAGCACCGTATGCGACTAATAACAGAAAAATAAACCGGCATAGTCTCCCCTTATAAGGAGACTAATGTCTGCCATTAAAGGCGACATACTGTCATAGTCTCCCCATAGTGGAGGAGACTAATGTCTGCCAATGAAGGCGACAACCCCACTGCAGGTACTAAAGGTAACCCGCCGTCGTTGCAGCCAATGAAGGCGCAAAGCAACTTATGGCAGGGCCCATAACCTGTTGCGCAGCAATGCACGCAGTGTACAGGTAGACCCTTACCTGAATAGAGAGCTTAGACGAGGCTTAGAGTGAAGCAGAGGAAGCTCAGAGTGGGGTGGAGAGAGATGTGTATTGGTACTCACTCCTATAGTAGGATTTATATACTCTATGGTCCACCCATGTCCGTTTGGGGAAAAGTGATGAGTAGAGGCGTCCACAATATCGTGTTTTCAGTGTTGCCTAATGTCTAATCACCGGTGGACTCGGAATAATCCCTTAAGGGGATTCTGTACGTATACCGTATGACTAAATACTCTGGATTACGTGTATAGCATAACTAATCGTACTGTCATTCCTACGTAATGAGCCTTATAGTAAGTATTACGGCTCAACAGACATTTCCTTTGCTGTATCACGTTTGGCGCAGTATGCAGCAAATCCTTCACCACAACATCTACGGCTTGCGCAATACATTCTGTCCTACCTAGTGGGAACTGTGGACATGCGTATAGTTTATGATGGTGCCAGTGGAGATGGCCTTCATGGCTACTCTGATTCTTCCCTGGGTGACCAGGTAGATGATAGACACTCCACTTCTGGTTATGTGTTCTTATTAGCCAATGGTGCAATAAGCTGGTCTTCGCGAAAGCAAAAGACTGTAGCCCAAAACACTACAGAGGCGGAATACATGGCCATGACCGACGCGGCCAACCAAGCCGCATGGTATCAGAGCTTCCTTGAGGAACTCGGGTACGAGGTCGACGACCCCATCCCACTGCATGGTGACAATAAGGGTGCCATTGACTTGGCCTTGAACCCTGTCACTGGGAGGCGATCAAAGCACATTGCCATTAGGCATCATGTCATTAGGGAGTACATCGAAAGGGGGACCATCACCCTCATTAGAACCCCTACTGCGGAAATGGTTGCGGACGGCTTCACCAAGTCACTTGTGCGAGTCCTGCTGCAGCAACACAACATAGACATGGGGTTGTGCTAGTCCTAGATTGCTGATCACGGGGAGATGTTGATAAGTGACCTGAGCGCATCTAGCGGCTCAATGGACATGCAGATAACGGACTGCTTTAGATAAGATATATTGGACTTATGTAGATTAGATTATACTGTATATGATCTTTACAATCTCGGACTTTCTTATCTATGACATCACTGTACAATGACATCATGGACTCCTCTGGACTCCCCTTGTATTTCGTCCTTGTACTCTGATCCTTGTTGTTATCTTTATTATGATGTCACTATGATATCATGTTCCAGACTTTCCTTGTTGTATACGCCTTGTTCTCCAGAACAGTACACTCCTTTGTCCACTTGTAGAACAATGCGTCTCGTATTTACTGTGACCAGCTGTTACCTGCGTCACTCTGTATTTTTGTATAAGTAGTGTAGCTTGTACGCTCCTGGTCCACATCAGTTCTCATCTGTTGTGTGCCAGGTATGTTTCCCTCTCTTGTATAAACATCAGTTCTCATCTGTTGTGTGCCAGACACCCATCTGCTTCACCTGCAAGATCTCTCTGTTGCTGCTTCAAGCCCACCTTCATATCTCACCACAGTCACCAGTTCACTGTGAGTATGATCCCTTCATGTGCGCTGTTCATCATTATCAACAGAAAATCCTCTTTTGCAAATAGTTTTTCCACCATGAGGTCTTGCACCTCCTGTGGTTGCGCTTTCATCGCAGCGATCTGTGCTTCAGCCTGTTCTTCCACTGAAAGTATGTGGCTAGATTGCACGGCGATAGTAGTGATGGCGGGAGTTGGTATGGTTGAGGAAGAAGGGGTGGGAGTTTGTTGGGTGGTCGTGGAGGATGCAGCAATTTGAGTGCTCTTTTGTGGGCAGTTATGTGAGATGTGCCCCATAGCACAGCATCCAAAACAGTGTCCCTCCTTTTGGAGTTGGAGTCGATCAGTGTCAGTGAGGGCCACGGAGGCTCGGGCATGTCCAACATCCATGGTGTTCGGGTCACAGTTCTTGTTGAGGGCTTGTAGTACCCACTGATTGCAGTTATGCCCTCCCTTCTTTTGATGCGGGGTTCGGTTTTTGCCAAGTCGATCCTTTAAAACCAGGTACTCAGCCTGTTGTAGTCAGGCAGCCCACTTCCAATCTTCCCATGTGACAGGGTGTTGGAAGTGAATAGCATTAACGACTAACTGGTTTTGGAGTCCGTCTTGGAACAACTCTAATGTTGTGGCTTCATCTGGGCCATACCCGGCTTTCATAGTCAGGTTGTTGAATTGTGCGATATAGGAGTCAATGTCTTCCCCCTTCATCACCAGGGTTTGTAGAGCTTTGCGGGCCTTTGTCTGCTCTGCAGTGTCAGTGTATGCTTGTAGGAATCGGGTTTCTACCTTGTTCCAGAGGTTGTTTTGGGTTTGCAAGACTCCCGCTGCTAACTGATTTTCTATCCATCTCATCTGCTCGTCGACCCAATCGTCGACAAGTGGCCCTCGGATGAAGGAGAGGAAGGCCATGGCTCACTGTGCGGGTATTGTGAGTAAGTCTGCTGTGGGATTCATTCCACAATACAGTTTGAAGGCATGTAGGAATGCCTTGCTCTTTTCTTGGTTTCTGTCAAACTCTGGCGGAGGGTTTCCTCCTAGGTGGCCATTACTGCCAGGGGGTGGTGCAGGTGGAACGGCTCCTCCAGCTGGTGCTGGTCTGCCACTGCCACCTCCACCTCCACCTCCACCTCCACTGCCACCGCCACCACTACTAGCAGGGGTTCCTCTGGTGGGTGCTCCACTTCCACTGGGCACTCCTCCGCTCGTGAGGGTGGTGCTTGCGGATGCTTGTCCTTGTTGGGCCATTGTGTAAGATGGGAACACTGAGGTGGGGAGGTTGGTCGTTGGTATGGATACACTTGGGGTACTGGGGGGGTCGATGTCGATTCCTGAGGGGTTGGATAGTCCTAGGGGTCTGGTTTGCAGGGTTAGGGGTACTGGTCCTGTTGTCATGATCCAATGATCGTGCCATCGATTATCTCTGATAATCAGTTCTTGGGAAAGACCACCAGATAGTTTCTCATGTTTCGACTTCTGTGTTTCATGTCTCAGTTCTGGAATGTTCTCGATTCTGCTTCTGTGTTTCAGGTTCCACTTCTCTTTCTGCCAGAATATTCTGTATGTTTCAGAGTCTCGTCTTCTGTCTCTGCCAGCTCACAAAATGAGAGAAAACACAGAAAAATATGATTTCCTGTACAGTATTTAAAGGGCAGTAGTACACCTTGTATTCCTCGTTCTAGTCTTGTTTAATACAAGCTATTGCCACTACCTGTCCAGCTCCTGCCTACTGTCTTCACTGCTTTACTGCTGCATCTGCATTGATTTGCAGAAGAGCCTGCTTACTGCTGCATCTGCATTGATTTGCAGAAGAGCCTGCTTACTGCTGCATCTGCATTGATTTGCAGAAGAGCCTGCTTACTGCTGCATCTGTCGCTGACAGAAGAGCCTACAGACTGACTGCCACACTGGTGCGCTGACCTCAGCACGACCCGGAAGTATCCGCATGACTAAGAGGTATCAACACTGTCAAGAGCCCTCCACTAGATTGTGAAACCTGTAGTGTACCATGCTCCTTCATTTGGGGAGTATTTGATGAAGGCTCAAAGGTGCTTGTCATCAAGGTAGTGAATTTGTCGGTATGATTGTGCCGAGGGGTTGAAGATGAAATATCCCTTGACTCCGTTATGTTCTGCCCAGACCGCAGCTCCTTTAACTCTATCTGATAGTTTGTCAGAGCTAAGGCGGTCAATGTACTTGGGCCTAAACTTGGTTCTACTGCGACTGGATGTTGCCACTGTGAGAGACTTGACTTAATGTAACGCCACCACAGGGGTGTTAAGTACGACGTGTACTTCAGTAAGTCAATGGGATCGGAAGGGCGTGAGTTGGCTAAGACTCAGTTCAGTGGTGAACAAGTATCACTTGGTCTCCCAGGGACACAAGGATAATAGTGGAAGGTCAGAGCTCAAGTGAAGGGTGCGAGCGAAAACAGGGACTCAAGCGCAATGGCGAGTCAAGGCTAGTTCGTGAGGCAAAGATGATGTGGTATTACACAAGAAGTCAAGTCTACCATACAAGCTAGGTAGGGCATGACTTATATACTAATACAGGGTGTTTGTAAAGTACAAACACATGGCACGATCCTAGGGTACTGGCCCTAGCGAGCTAACTAGGAAGTATGAATGGGAAGTCCATAAGTGTTACAGTTTCTGTTTCTGCTACATGCATCTTGACTCACTTCATTACCTACTGTACAATACACGGTTTCCGTGGGCTTCTCATTTGTCACGTGCCCATCCGTTTTGCTTCGTTTCAATTGCGCCCAACTCCTTTCGACTGGCGGTTTGCGCCATCAAAAAACACTACACCTTTCCAAGTTGATCTGATACACGCACGGACCCACGTGTCTTCATAACCCTCGATGTAGTACATCCCTTTGTACCTGATTCAGTGCAAGGTATCAGTCTGGCGTCATGTGTTTGGCTTAGCCAAACACCCTGTATTAGTATATAAGTCACGCCCTACCTAGCTTGTATGGTAGACTTGACTTCTTGTGTAATACCACATCATCTTTGCCTCACGAACTGATCTTCGACTCACCACTGCGCTTGAGTCCCTGTTCTTGCTCGCCTTTACGCTTGAGCCTTGACTATCTGCTATTATCCTTGTGTCCCTGGGAGGCCAAGTGATACTTGTTCACCACCAAACTGAGTCTTGACCGACTCACGCCTTTCCAATCCCGATGACTTGTCGAAGGCACACATCGTGCTCAATGCCCCTGTGGTGGCGTTACATTAAGTCAAGTCTCCCACCGTGGTGACATCCAGTTGCAGTCGAACCAAGTTCAAGCCCGAATATATTGATCGTCTCAGCTCCAACGAACTATCTGACAGAGTCAAAGGAGCAGCGGTCTGGGCAGAAAATAACGGAGTTGAGGGATACTTCGTTTTTGACCCCACAACAAGATCCTACCAACAAATCCACTACCTTGAAGACAGACGCCTTTGGGCATTCATTGAATACTCCCCAAATGAAGGAGCATGGTACACTACCAGACCAGTTCCCCTCACCCTGCAAACCAGCCCTTTGGGATCGTCTAATCCCTCAGGAATTGATATTGACCCCCAAGATACCACGTCCCCAAGCATATCAGTACCAACAACGAACCTCCCAGCCTCAGCGTTCCCCTCTTATGCAATGGCTCAGCAGGGACAAGCATCCACGTCGGCAAGTACCACCCTCACCAGTGGGGGAGGAGCACCCAGTGGAAGTGGAGCTCCCACCAGAGGAACCCCTGCCGGCGGTGGTGGTGGTGGCAGTGGCAGTGGCAGTGGTGGTGGACCAGCCCCAGCCAGAGGAGCCGCACCACCCATACCAGCCCTAGGAGGCAATGGCCACCTAGGAGGAAACCCACCCCCAGAATTTGATGGCAATCAAGAACAAAGCAAGGCATTCTTACGAGCCTTCAAGTTGTACCAAGGAATGAATCCCACTGTAGACCTGCTGGCAGTACCAGCCCAACGGGCCATGACATTCCTATCCTATATCAGAGGACCACTCGTCGACGACTGGGTTGATGAGCAAATGAGGTGGATAGAGGCCCAGTTAGCAGGGGGAGTCCCGCAAACCCAAGAGAATCTATGGAATGAAGTAGAAACCTGATTCATACAAGCTTATACCAATACAGCAGAACAAACCAAAGCCTGCAAAGCCCTGCAAAATCTCACAATGAAAGGGGAAGATATCGACTCCTATGTCACACAGTTCAGCAACCTAATCACGAAGGCCGGATACAACCCAGACGAAGCTACCATGTTAGAACTGTTCCAAGACAGACTCCTGAACCAGTTAGTAGTCAACACCATCCACTTCCAACACCACATTACATGGGAAGACTGGAAGCGGGCCACCTGTCTGCAGCAGGCTGAGTATCTGGTTTTGAAGGACTGACTCGGCAAAAACTGAACCCCATGACAGAAGAAAGGAGGGCATAACCGCGAACAACGGGTACAGGCCCTCAACAAGAACCGTGACCTGAGTGCCATGGATGTTGGACGCGCCCAAGCCTCCATGGCTCTTACAGACGCTGACCAACTCCAACTCCAAAAGGAGGGACGCTGTTTTAGATGCCGTGCTGCAGGGCACATCTCACATAACTGCCCACAAAAAGGCACTTGAATTGCTATGTCCTCCACAACCACCTGACAAACTCCCATCCCCTCTCCCCCAACCATACCAGCTCCCACTGTCACTACTATCGCTGTACAATCTAGCTGCGTACTATCAGTGGAGGAGCAGGCTGAAGCGCAGATTGCTGCCATGAAAGCACAACCACAAGAGGTACAGGACCTCATGGTGGAAAAGTTATTCGCAAAAGAGGATTTTCTCAATGCTTGAACCCAACGGCCTGGGCTAGAGCATTGAATGTAAATGTGTACCATAGCAGATATCGATCCATGAGAATCCCAGTTCTTTTCAAATCTGCACATGCAATGGCTGAACGACAAGTACTCCTAGACTCAGGAGCCACTGACAACTTTATCTGTGCCTCCTTATTAAAACGATTGCAGATCGGAACATGTGACGTCACGCAACCAATACGCATCTGGAACGTAGACGGAACTCATAACCAAGACGGGGCCATTACCCAATACACTGATTTGAATGTCTGCACCAGGAACAACACCAAGACACTTCGCTTCCTAGTAACAAACCTAGGAAAGGACAAAGTTATATTAGGCTACCCTTGGTTTTCGGCATTCAAACCACTTGTGAAGTGGGGTGAGGCAACGCTGAATGAAGAGTTCCAACCAGTAGTTGTATCCAGCCTCCAGTCATCAGACAAAGCCACGCCCATCGAAGCATCCATATGGGCATTGGAGATGTATCAACTTGATGAGGAGGCATGGGAGCAACTGATGGACGACGAGCAGGAACCCTGCATGGCGCTAATACGTAAAACTATGACTGCATCCAAGTTGGCACAACAAGAAGTGGCCAAAAAGGAGGAGTGAACATTTGAGGAGATGGTCCCACCAGAATATCGACGACACCGCAAGGTCTTCAGTGAGGAGGCGTCCCATCGCCTCCCACCAAAGCAACCATGGGACCACGCCATTGACCTAGTACCCAATGCCCCTGTGACAATGGACTTCAAAGTGTATCCACTAACGCAGGAGGAGGACAAAGCACTTGAGGTATTCCTCACCAAACAACTCGAGAGGGGGTATATTCAACCATCGAAGTCCCCATACATCTCACCATTCTTCTTCATAAAGAAGAAAGACGGGAAGCTCAGACCCATACAAGACTATCGACGACTAAACGCAGTCACTGTTCGCAACCACTACCCACTGCCCCTCATCCCCGAACTTATTGACAAAATCTGTGACGCACGACTCTTCACCAAGTTAGACATCTGCTGGGGATATAATAACATCTGCATAGACGAAGGGGATGAGTGGAAGGCCGCATTCAAAACGAACAAAGGAGCCTTCGAACCACTCATAATGTACTTCGGCCTCACGAATTCCCCAGCTACGTTCCAAGCAATGATGGACTTCACATTCAGAGGGCCAGTATTAACAGGCGAAGTAATCGTATATATGGACAACATTCTTATTGCAACCATTGATAACCTCGAACGTCATCATGAAAGGGTTCACCAAGTCCTGACAATTTGTGAAGAAAATGACCTCTACATCAAGCCAGAGAAGTGCAAGTTTGAGGTGTGTGAAACAGAATACCTCAGACTCATTATTGGACACAGGAAGCTGCAGATGGACCCTGTAAAAGTACGAGGCATCTGCGACTGGAAACCCCCAAAGAACCTCAAGGAAGTGCGTGCCTTCATTGGCTTCTGCAACTTTTATTGCCAGTTCATTAAACGATTCTCGTCAATCGCACACCCCCTTCACGACCTTACAAAAAAGAACACCCCGTGGCATTGGGGAATGGATCAACAATGCGCGTTTGAGTGTGTTAAAGATCAGATATGCCAAGAACCGGTCCTCCTATTTCCCAACTTAACAAAACCATTCAAATTGGAGGTAGACATGTCCAACATTGCAATTGGCGCAGTACTCAACCAGTTAGGAGATGACCAGAAACTCCACCCAGTCGCATTCCACTCAGAGTCATTGTCTCAGGCCAAGCAAAACTACGACATTTACAACAGAGAGCTACTCACAGTGGTCAAAGCCCTCCGCACCTGGCACACATATCTCATTGGCTCCCCTCATAAAATCATCATACACACCGATCACACCAACCTGCAGTACTGGAAGGAGCCACAAAAGATCAGTCACCGAGTAGCACGTGAACTCCTGGAACTGTCAGAATATGACTTCATGTTAAAACACGTTTCTGGCATTAAGAACAGTCGCGCAGACACCCTATCATGCTGGGCAGACTACACACCAAACGATGAGGACAACAACAATGTTATAGTCCTCCCCGCTGAACGGTTTATCTGAGCCACAGAAATGTCAATGCACGACATGGACATCTGGACCCAGATCACACAAAACCTCGACGAGTCGCAGGTATTGTGGTGGATTGAACCACACAACCTGAAGAAGCACGATGGGTTATGGTGGAAGGGTGAGGCCCTTGTCGTTGTCAGGGACAACGATCTTAAACGGGGGGTAATCACCTTTTTCCACGACATGCCAGCAATGGGACACCCCAGAATCACAAACACCTACGAACTCTTACGATGGGACTACTGGTGGCCCAACATGTGTAAAGATGTAGAAGAATATATCAAAGGATGCACTACGTGCCAAGCAAACAAAATCAACCCCCACTGACAAAAACCACACCTTTTCCCCATCACAACAGACCCAGACGCAGAACCATTCGAAGTTGTCACCATGGACTTCATCACAAAACTACCACCATCACAGGGATACGATTCAATCCTCACCATCACCAACCATGACTGTTTGAAAGCAGCTATCTTTATCCCATGTAACGAAACCATTACAGCAGAAGGCATAGCTCAGCTGTACCTTTGCCACGTCTATCCCCACTATGGAATACCCCGAAAACTGATTATGGACTGAGACCCCCGATTTACATCAGCATTCATGAAACAACTCTGCCAAGTCCTTGGAATCCGACAAAACATCTTGTCAACATACCACCCTCAGACGGACGGCCAATCCGAGTGGATGAACCAGTGGCTGGAACAGTACCTACGCCATTGGAGCAATGTGCAGCAGGACAATTGGGCAGAGGCCCTCCCAGTAGCACAGTTCGCACATAACTCATGGCCCAACACGACCACAAAACACTCCCCTTTCTCACTAATTATGGGCTGGGAACTGCACACCTCATGGACCCCAAAACCCACAACATCTCCATCTGTTGATTGGCAACTAGAAGATATGGGCACTCGTTGACAACACGCGCAAGATTGCATCAAACACGCCCAAGAACTCATGATGAAGTGAGGGTGTACCCGCTTTATCCCCTATCAGGAAGGGGTGCAAGTGTGGCTAGAGGGGATGAACCTTAAAACATTCTACCCCACAGTCAAATTAGCTCCCAAGCGTCACGGGCCATTCCACATTAAGAAGGTCTTATCAACGGTGTCGTATGAGTTGGAACTCCCAAAGTCATGGAAGATCCACCCCATGTTCCATGCCAACCTCCTCACCCCATATAAGGAGATGGAGCTACATGGGGAAAACTTCACACGACCACCCCCTGACCTCGTGAACGGAGAAGAAGAGTTCGAAGTGGAGCAGATCCTCAGATCAAGACTTCATGGCCGAGGGTGCAAACACCAATTCCTAATCCAGTGGAAAGGATTCCCCATGAGTGATAGCTCTTGGGAACCACTCGAAAATGTCCAACACGCACCTAACCTGAGTGCCGACTACTACTGGCACAATCCTACCACCGAAGGGGCTGGATGAAAGATATAAAAAGAACACCCAATGAACCCGAACAATGTGTCCCCCTCCCACTATTACTACCATCATGACTTCCACTCCCATCGTCTCCAAAATACCCTCATGCCCACCTGTGCAAATCATACTTGAACAACTGATTGTACCATCGCAGGACTTGGGTGTCCCCTTGCAACCAGAGGGTTGCATGCCATACTCCATGATCAATAGTCCTGATCCCCCCATGTTATCCCTGATTACCTCCACTCTTGACCACCTTTCCCAAGAAGAAGCCACCACCTCACTACTCACACTCACTGCCCCAGCTGTTGACACTCCTGTTACCACACATATTCCTGCTGTCCCCACTCCCCCAGAACCATGGACATCTATATCTCCACCTCCCCTTGAATGTGCACCCACTCCCCAATCCCCTCCAGGGCTCAATCATGTGCCCACGCCCCCCTCTCACCCACATCATGTAGAACCTGACCCCACTCTTGCCACCTACAACAACGATGAAGGAGGGGACGCAGAAGACCCGGGACTTCTGTTCCTCCACAACAACCAAGACATCACTCATCTGTACTTCCCCATGAAGATTGGGGAAGCTAGATATCCCAAAAAGATAGCCCAGTTCATCTATTACCGGAAGAATTACCAAGAGGTTGTTGGCACCATGGGTAAGGGATACCCCTGCTATGTGCAGTCGGTATACCTGAAGGACGTATACACAGGTCAGCTCGCCCAGCATGTCACAGACCACCAACTCACCATGTTCCATCCCCATGACCCCTGCGCCATATGCCTCAACAACGTCCTGACAGAGCTTCGTGATGTTCGCCTCCATGTGGATGTGTCTCACCTTCAGGAGTGTTTGCTACGATGAGATGCCATCACCATACGGCAGTTGGAGCTTCATTGGATGGAAACTGAGCTCATGCGGGATCATTTCCATGGGGACATGGATCTCGCGAGTGTACGCAAGTGACTACAGTATGCGCGGGCCATACCCCTCATCTCAGAAAAGTACAACGAACTTCAAGCTAAGTTCTTGCGCCCACGCCCCACTCCTGAAGCCATCCCCATTCCCCCACATGCTGGAGGGCCCTGCAAGATGCCACGTCTACAAGGGAAAAGCAGCAAGAGGACCCGCAAGTGTTTCCAGTGCAAGTCCACTGACCACTTGATTGTGCAGTGTCCACAATGGAGGGCCAAGCAGCCATGTCAGTGGTGTGGAAGTCGCACTCACCAATATGACGTATGCCTCATCCATCACATCTCCCCCATGTCCCCAGCCTATGTTGACCCCAACGATCATCTGCGGTGGTGTGGCAAGTGTCTGTGGTATGACGCACGGCATGTGGAGATCCACTGTCCTCAATACGAGCAGTGCAGAGAGTGTGGGGAGTGTGGTAAGCACATGTTCCTGCATCACCATACATGCCTGCAACCTCCCTCACGAACCCTGGATAACACTCCTGTCGAGGATGACTGGTACTACACCAGCGACTAGTCGAAGTCGTGGCGACTTCAAGTCTGACAGGGGGGTAATGTTACGGTTTCTGTTTCTGCTATGTGCGTCTTGACTCGCTTTGTTACCTACTGTACAATACGCGGTTTCCGCGGGCTTCTCCTTTGTCACGCGCCCATCTGTTTCACTTCGTTTCAATTGCACCTGACTCCTTTTGACTGGCGGTTTGTGCCATCAAAAACCACTACACCTTTCCAAGTTGGTCTGACACACGCGCAGACCTGCGTGTCTTCATAAGCATCAGGAAAACCCATGATTCACTTTTCAGTTCTTTTTGCACTTTTTTCACTTTCTTCAAGTAAAAAAAGTACACTCAATGGAAAGTACCACCTACTTTCCAAAAGAAATCCCCTCTTCTTTCTATGTACCTTTTCTTACCTTTCCACAATACTTTCTGAGAGTGTACTTTACTTTTCTTAACAATTAGTGATTTGCCCGGGTACTAGTAACCCTTGACGAGGGCTACCCATACCCGGTAAAACCCGTACTGGTACGGGTTCCCGTGGGTACAGGTTGGGGGTTGACGGGTTTTGTATTAGCACTGTACTACAGGTTACTATACTATGGGTATGGGAACACAAAGCATAATATAACTGACTACTTACTAGTGATGTTGTCGCCATCGCTCTCCCCACCGCCGCCTTTGTCACCACCGCTATCACCTGCACCACTGCCATCATGATGGTCATCATTAATGCCGCTGCCGTCGTGGTTGTCTTCACCGTCGTCACTGCCATGATCGTCTTTGTGTTGTCACCGCCGCTGCCACCGCCACGGTCATCTTCGTGTCACCACTGCCATGGTCGTCCCCACGTTGCCGCTGCTGCTGTCTCCACATCACCGGCACCATGGTCATCTCCGTGTTGTCACCACCATGGTCGTCCTTGCATCATCATCGCCATCTTGATCGTCTTCGAAGTGTCGCTGCCATCTCCATGATCGTCTTCATCGTCAACAAATGTCAGCGTGTAAACTTGTAAACTTGAATGGACCAATACTCATCCTTTTGGTTTTGTAGGGTGGCACTGCTGGCAGCATCATGCAGCCCAAGTCATCGAAATCGAAGAAATGAGTGCACTTGGGTCCACACGTCGAGCTCGGCTGTATTCTCCGCTCTTTCCCGTCTTTTGAGGCAATCGAAATTTGATCTCCCGACCAAATGTGCACGACGGTACCCTCAAACAACCATGCCACACCATTGGGTGTTTTGGATAGTGATCTGCCGATGGCCGATGGTGTTGCCACATTCGCATGCAAACAGAGACACTTTTGCTTAGCAGCCCGGTCCGCGTTGTGTAGGCTGAGCCACCATAGGGTGCTAACATGCCTGAGTGCCATTCTACGAAATGTGCAAGGCCGGGACCGAGGATGAACTTGGCAATATTGCCTGCAGGGTGCAGAACTGGAAAGTCGATCTATGTGAACCCAATGGAGATGAGACCCACGAGATCAACCAACCAACCTATGCCAATGAATATACTTGCAGGTGCCGGTACAGTGCTGCTGTTAGTTTGAAATGGGATGGCAGTTGCAGTGGGCAGCGAGAGGAGTTGCATTTTCATGGTGTGCTGAAGCAGACGCGATTTGGTGAAGCATTTTGCCTAAGAGAAAATCAGTTGCCCATATTGCACATAAGAAGCCCCAAGTGTAGCTCACTTCGTCTGCCTGTGGTTCGGATGTCTCTCCTTGTTTCGAAGCCACACGTGGACTGCGTGCTCCTGTAAGTGTGATGTTGATGAATTGATGTTTGCCCTCAGGCATCAGGAGTTGTACTCGGAGCGTGGTTCCATCACGAACGGACTTGACGATAGCTAGAAAATTTGAGTATCCCTGATTTAGCAAGAGTAGTGGTTTGCGGGCCCGTCCCGGCCCAAAAGCCTGCCATTAGGCTCGTCTTAGAGAGGCTTTAGGCCCAGTGTTTACAGGGACCAGGACTCTACTCGCGAGCCTCAGCGTCTTAGGCCAGTCTCGGCCTCCAAGACCCGGCTGGCCGCGTCTTGGAAGTACCACTATTAAACATTTTATTACATCCCAGAATACTACAACTGTCAACAGACTTTGTGAGGGATTCGAAGTTATCATCGACATTGTCACCATCCAAGTCACCATCACTGTGGTCTTCGGTGACCGGTGACCAGTGACCTCCTCCCAACTCCACTCCTCTGCGTCGTCAATGGCCAGAGCTCACGGACCCTTCTTGGTTGATGTCAAGGCGCTGGTAGGTATCACCACAGCTGCGTCGGCATGGCACGGTTGGCACGATTTGCTGGTGGAAATTGGCTAGTGTGGAAGTAGGAGCATCGATCATATCATATGCAGGTGGTTCGGATAGATGATGTGTCGCCTGAATGCCAAAAGGAGGTCACCTGGCCCTAATTGTCTCCCAATCAGCGCACGGCAAAGTCTGGTTAAGCACACCAAAAGCAAACAAAAGATGGTACTCACGTCACTGGGAATGGGATAAGGGATGGAAACAATGGCACATACTTGCTGTCTTTGTCGGTCACGAGCTGACCATGGCAGTAAGCGACGACGCGATCCGCATACTGGGTATTGTAGAAGCCTTGACAAACAGCACACATCGCAGCACATCAGGGTGGGAAAAGGAGTGGAACGGAACTCCGAGTCGCTCACCCTTGTCATCCGTCTCCCATGTCTTGATGACCGCGCCAGGGATAGGCGCACGGCTGGTAGTGCACACATGTCCCTCGGCGTACAAGTACTCGCCCTTCCTTTCCGATGACTCACCAAGAGGAACTGGTGGATATCACACAGACTTGGCGTGGCAAAGGGAATAAGATGCACCATCTGGTGCATCCTCGGTGAAGAACGGCCCTGAAATGCTGCTCTCCGTCCCTGCGCTGACCGGCAGGTCGTTGAGCGCATCGACGAGCACCGACATGCCGAGCACGTCCGAGAGCAGGATGAATTATTGATGGAGAGGGGTGCATATCTGCCCAGTGCAAGCCAGAAATTCGATGGCGATCATTCAATCTTCCGCCGTAACCCTATGGTATGCAATAAACATTAGATCGGCATATTTTCGAAAGTTGGGAGTGAACGCCCAAACGTTGAGTTGGGTCAGGAGGAAAGGTGATAAGGCTGGCGGCCACCATCAGTACGTACCGCGTCTCCGAGTCGTTGACGAACATGGAGCTTGGTTATGTACTCACTTTTGAGGGTAAGGTCGAGGGAAGTGAAACTAGGTGGCAAGGCAAGGCAAGGGAAAAATGCGAGTAAAGTGAAGGTGATAATAGTCCGGTAGAGTGTGATGGGGCCAGGCAAAAGCAGCTTGAAGGGGTCCAAGGGGATGGGGGCTGGTGCAGGAAAGTGTCGAGTGTGAACGTTGTGAACACTTGCGTCTGATATCTGCACTTCTTAGGGTCAGGACTGAACGGTGAACTTCTGAAACCAGCGCCCCCTACCCACCATGCCAGTGAGTACGGACCTCTGGTATTAATCCGCTGAAGTGGTAATCGCTTTGGGAACTGTGTTGATGCAGTCTGCTGAGGTGTCTGGCCATACAGTGAGAATCCCGTGAACTCTAGCTCACCAGCATCGTTGGCGCACAGTAGAGCGGACATAGCTAAGATGATTTGTGAGGGTAAAATATATATATATATTTATGAGTGCAACGAAGATTATTATTCCAGAGGGGTTAATACAATAGCCAATTTTGAAGGGGTGGATGAGATTGCGAATAGGTGGATACAATGGCGAAGGTATGGATGAAGTTTCAAAGGCACGGATGCAATTCCAAAGGCGTGGATGCAGTTCCGAAGAAGTCGCGAATCCCAGTGAATCCTAAGCCCAGGACACGAGTCCCTAACAATAGAGGCCTGGGACGGGGGACCGTGTGAGCCGAATGCCAAAATTAAAGACCGGGCCATGAGCCCTGCCAGGACCCACTTCTCGTCCCAGTCCCGTCCCAGTTTCAGACGGCTGTCTTAGGCTGGCCTTAGGCTTTGAAGCCGAGCCCGCAAACCACTAAGCAAGAGATGTTAATCTACATACCATCGAGCTGTTTTCCCTTCCACTCGTTGATGAATCCTTGTGAATCTAAAGGCATGCTGTGTATGACCTGCCACGCCTAAGAAACAAAGGTAAATGTCACTCCTCAATCCAAAGAACTGACTCACCTTCGGTCCGTGGGGGTTCCATTGGCCACAACCAGCAGACTTTGCCTCCGATTCGAGGCCTTTCCATTGAAGGTCATCTGGGGCAAGCGCACACTGGGTTTGTAAAAGGGTAATAGAAGTCGAGAGGGTAGGACTTACTAGTTTTGATACTGTGGCGAATCATGTGGTGATCCGATCCAATGAATGTGCAGCTCAACCAGAGCCATCTCTAGAGGGATGGGTAATTTTGGTACTACCTGAAGATGGGGTCATTGGCGTGGGTGGGCCAAGGAGCAAGGGGGAGCATGGATGTGCTGTCGAAGGCTGTCAGTTCGCGCAGTTAGTTCCTTGGTGAAGGCAGGCTGCAGGGGCCCACACCAGCAGATGATGGAGATGTGGCGAGGATGTCAAGCATGGGCACGGGGACATCTTACTTTGCAAGGGTTGCAGGAGGAGTGAGCAGCATGTGCGTGACATCAAGCGCAATGTTTCCCTAGCCAATGATGAGACATGTTCCGTCTCGTGTAGCAGTGGTGGTGCAGTTGTGGCACAGGACGCGTGGGTGTGTAGTGGTATGTCTGACTCCAAGTCCATCGTCGCATTCGGCAAGACATACCTGTTGGTGGTTCGGAAGTGTGAAGTTAAGGGGCAACTTGAAGATGAAAGAAAGGACTCGGATTGTGAAGTCAATTCAATACTACTAGTACCAGAACTACAGAATCTCGAATGAGTGGTGGTCAGCGAACTTGTTAACATAAAAGTTAGCAAATGAATCAAGAATGTCAGTGTAAGAGAAGTGCTTCTGAACAGGCTCCTGGCCAAAGTAAGGGAGGAGATGGACTGTGTGGAAGATCGTGTCGATATGCACAACCCCCAGAAGCAGTTGCTTGTGCCAATTATATTCTCATTTGACTAACCACATACCTGTCGCCTCGTCCCTGTGCGCACTATTGTTGGAGAGAGTATACCACCATACAAGCGCTGCAGGAAATTTGTCACCACCGTGCTCAAGAGAAAAAAATAGGAGAACCTGAGCGACAGCATAGCCAGACATTGGGAGGTCCTTGTTTCCACCATCCCCCATGTTTACCAGGACCACGTCATGCCACAACAATCCCCCCCTCCAACTCCACGTTGACCGAATCTGCTCTTGACGAAGCCCATGTATACCACAAGGGTTGCTAGGGGCAAAGAATATTGATGAGGCAGAGGTATAGAGTGAAACTTTCTTATTTGAGATCAGGAGTCCTCATACACGTAGAGTCTTCGAGTCAGAGGTATCCGCGTTGGGCCTAGAGCCGCTTGATAGTAGCTGGTAGTAGAGGAACTGTTGAACGAGTGTGGGGAATGTGGGCTGTTTGATATATGTTGTGATGCTCGTCACCATTCCCTTGTGGTCTGGGCATGGTATGAATACCATTCTTGGACATAAGATTAGTTCTGTGTACATGATGTTTTGGCCAGTTCAACATGGGCAAGAATTGTTGAGTCATTGATGATGTCAGCTGGGTCTTTGGCATTTTGTTTGCCTCTTTGTTCATTGAAAGCTTCCCGAACATGCTCTGTAAAGTTTTAAGACTTACAGGTCAATACAAGATAGATGACGAACCCATCACTTTCAACTGCACATCAAGTTGTGACTTGTCGAGCATCCCCCTCTGCGTGAAGTTGATTCACGCAGCCATGAGTTTATCAAGGCATTGATTCATGATAAGAATCTGCTTGAGAGGTTTGTTACGATTGCTTCAGCGCCATGGCTCTTTGACAGCCTTGATGTGTTTCACCTCCATAATGGATGAACAAAGGCCATTTGGGGCACCAAAGAGACATATCATGTCAGGATAATGATTCATGGCATGTTGTCAAGGAAGTGAGAAGTTGTCTCAGACGCCTTCTTCTTGAAATATGGTCCGGTATTCCAGAAATTGCGCAAGTGCGTCTTCAAGCTCGGTAAGGCTACTCTCCAAAATCGCATTACGACGTGCAATATAACAAAATTCCAAAAAAGCCCTGATTGTGTAGAGCATCTTGTTGGGCACGTATCCTTCAATTGCAGGCAGGTACACCTTTCACGATCCTAGAGGTGGGCTCACGACCGCGTTGCTACTACTTAGTTGTAAAGGGGACTACCGGGGATTGCACAGGGCCTGGGCTCAATACTGGGTTGCGTACAATGGGGGAAGGGCTCGATACCTTTGGGTACACGCTTGAGCCACCAAGCGGAGTTTCGCCTATTATAGCTAGGCAAAGCCTTCTTGAGCCACCAAGAGAAGTGCCACCAATATAGCTTGGCAGAGCCTAGGTGTAAGACTACTTGTCCTTCAGCAAAGGGCAAGAGAATGGAACTAGAATTCATGATGGGAAACAGGGAACAAGACTAGAACGAGGAATACAAGGTAAAACTACCGGCTCCTTAAGTATCTTTACAGGAATCCTATTTTTCTGTGCTTTTCCTACTATTTTCTAGGGATGCGTAAATGCAGAACTAAATATAGACTGAGCACGTCAGTCTGTCGCGATGGTTGCACGACCTATGCGCAGTCGAGAATCTTCGAATTGGAACGAGAAGCAGAATCTGAAACATGAGATGAGAATTGAGAAACCGAGAACTTTCCAAGGCTTTTCCAGAGACTGATTATCAGAGACAATCAATGGCACGATCGGTGGATTGTGACAACACCTGTAGAAAGACAGGAATGAGAACTTGAAGGAAAGTAACTGGAAATACTCACCTTCATCAATGCCCTTGAATTGTCCCCGGTCCACTGCTTGAACCCCCGACCCTCAGGAAACCTTCGCAGGCCAGCAAACAGTGGCACAGCCACAATCCTAGCAGAGAAGTGTCAGTTCTTTTTCCTTTGCTCAACCAACTGGCTGAGATGTACCACCAATCAATATTGTCTAAAATTGCCTTGCCTGGTGCACCGCGGTGTTTTTGACATACATACGTTGATACCCAGTGGACAAGGTGGTCCTTAAACGTGCCCTTGATAATTGGTGTAGGAGATCAGGGGAGAGTAGCTCGTAGACACCCGCACAGGGGAAATCGTTTGTGAATGGCTAAGGAGGTTTGTGAGTGCAGTAGTTAAAGAAGCAAAAAACCGTACCTCGACATCACCCACAACGCCATATAACTTCCATAAATCTCTGAGTCCAAGTAGTTCTCGAATGCCGTCTGTATGTTCTCTTGACCTAGGGCTTCCAAGGGTTTCTAGGTCATCTTTATGGGCAGTACACCTAAAAGGCGGTGGAAGGGCTCAAGTTAGCAGCACAATGTAGAGTAGAACTGAGAAGCTTACTTCGCACACCAGTTTGTAACGATGCAAGAGATGAGCACTTGTTCAGGGTAATCAGCGATATATGGGCCGAGGCCATATATTACCCGCCGATGGAACCCATTGGCACATTGAACAACCTCTGGCTCCAACATTCCCAGACATAAGCTGCAGAGGATGCGAGCAAGTGAAGTGTGAAATAGCTGGCGGTGGAACCTCTGAAACCCAGGGTTGTCGTGGTACCTTTTCTCAGCTGTTGTTGTAGAGCAGCGTCAGACAGACAAGTTAGCCACGCAATAAAGGAACTCGCTTTGGGCTATCGCAAGGAATCCCGCAAGTGCAACTCCACCACGACAAGACTGGCAAAGGTTGTTGTAAAGGTTCCCAATCGACAAGTACAAGGGGTAATAATCTGTCTGACCCGTTGCTACAGACACTGTGGTCTTATCACTTCCCAAAATGATGGGAACGAACGCCAACCCATGCGTCTTCAGATCTTGAGCTATTTCAGTCTGAAAATTTGTCAGCATGAGCCATGGTTTTGTAGAAAGAATTGAGAGATCGCACCACTTGCTCCCAGGCCCAGTCACCGCCCATCATGTGCTTGTACAGGTGAGTGCCATCTTTATCAAAGGCATGGTATGGACTATAGTCCATGCCGCCCTCAAAATCTGGATTCATCAGCATTCTGCAGACGATCAGATGAGGGTCATGGTAGAACACCTCATGCACGTCCGACATCCACTTTGGTTGGGATTCACCGATGTCATCGCTGAGTTTGCTGTTATAACGGACTGTGAAACTTTGCCAGAGAACATCGCCAATAGTCAGTTCATCGATTGCCGCATAGAGGTCTGTATGGTTTGAGAATGGCACATTACCACTCGACCGCTCCATAATATTTAATAGCATGTCAACATCCCCTTCTGACATGTGAGCCTTGCTGTACAGTAGCTCTGCCATTTCAAACCCCTCCCTACTCTCAAACGCTCCCCAGTCGGCTGAGTTCGCAGCTGGTGGACAAGATGGGCACAGTTGTTCTCCCAGTTTTGGATAGCTACCATCCTGTTGGCAGGGTTTTCCTATCAACAAGATCATTAATCGATGGATTGACGGTGAAGAGTCCTCACCATCAATTTCCAGATGAAACAGGTAGCGTGAGCCTGGAACCCCAGAAGTAAAAGGCACTTGTCTCGTGTGCCCTGCTGGGGGTGACAAGGAGAGATCTGTATCAACATCAAAATCTGAGCCTGCTGCGTGTGGAGTGGAGATTGTCAAGTGAGAAGCAGTGGTAGTGGCGGAGGTCGGGACAGGTTTGTCCTCAAATGGCAGCAGTGACAAAGGGTGGTGAGTGGAGGCATAAGAATGTTGGGAACCTTTGCAGGCGGAGCCCTGAGCGCCAGAGTCTGATTCAAATGAGGTCACCTGGTCTAATTCGTTTGCTGGCACATCTGAAAGGTCATCAGACTCTAAATTGTCCGAATACATCGTATAAAGGTGAGGAAGAGGATCTAAATATAGGTCAGTACAAACTACACACCCACGCTGCTTGGGACTGACCGTCTAGGTCATCTTCAGAGTTCCAACTTGGGTGAACAAGAAGCCAGTGCTTTTTGAGGCTGAGGTCAGAACGAAAAGACCTTCCACAGTGTGGGAAAGTACAACAAATGTAGGAGTTCTCGATTGCCATCTGTTCTTCACAGTACATGGAGGCCAACGAAAACTTGAAGTTGAAGAAAAGGAGGTGCAATTACTAGTACTTACATTACATTATATTTACACTAATAATTGTTTTGGTCAAAGTAATAGAATTGTATTAGTATAGTCGTACTAATACAATATTATATTAATTAGTAGATGTTCACTACGGTTGCATGGAGGCCACAGAGTAGTAATAAAAGCCTCTATTGACCAGTAGTCCAAGAACGTTTTACTTTTGAGAGGGGCAGTGAAGAAGGCATATGTGTAGCAAATAGTAATTTTTTGGTAGTACAGAGAATCGGCTCGCTGCGAACACCGAGTCAAATAGTACTGGTGACAGTACAGCTTTAGAGCAACTGTTGCTTCCTGAATGCACGTATGCAACTGCTGCGGGACAATTGATGCTTCCAGCGCGAGAACAACCAGCGTGAACATAAGCTGACATGATGCCATGATGGGTGCTCGTTCTCCTTACCTTGACTCGTCTCCTCACACACACCTTTTGTTTCAGACATCACGAGCAAGGTATGTCATATCAAAATACCGGTGTAGAAGTAATACTCACATGCTATAGATGCCGCATCAAATAGCCATTTTGATTGTGGGGGTGGTCACAGCTGTTTTGGCAGTCTATGTTGGACAGAATCCTGTTGGCCCAGTGGAGGCCTGGGTATGTCACATTCTCATGCTATGAGACCTTGCTAATCACTCCTAGATGAAAACTGTGAATTTATCGATCGCCATTGGACTCAATGCAACGGTCCAGCTCTACTGGGGTGGGGGGCTGATTGGGGGCAACCTCGCCCTGTTCCGGTTTGTGATGCCTCGCGATCAAGTCATGCTGGCGGCTTGAAGGGGGGGAATATTAGTAGGGGAGTGGTAGATATAAACAAATTGGATGATAAGGCGTCCGTTTTGTTGAAAAAAAGGATCTTACTTTTCAACACTAAGACGCCTTGTGAACGCGCCAAGACTCGTTCGAGCGAGGTGTTACGCGATAAGATGTACAGTGATAAGAGATCCTAGTTCGCATGCACTTTTTTTGAAGATCTATATATCAGGTCTCATATGTAAACGAGGAATCATAGAAGGAGATGATGCTCAGCTAGCACAACGAAGTGGTGAGGAGGCATGGGAATATCAATCCGACACCATCCTGCTACGGGCTTTGCAAACGCCCCAATCTCTTCTTGAGTTTCCGGCTAGTTCCGTTGTGCTGACATGATGCTTCCTCTGAAAATTGAGCTCTGAGAGTACAATGGAGGCTGATTGGAGGGCACGCCAACTGAGGCTATGCCCTTCATTACACCAAACATCCACCCTTTGAGTGCTTGAAGATGAGTTACTCATGCATGATCTGTGATCTGGTTCATCAGGCTCCTATAGCATATTAGGGCATGTGTGCAAACAAGGTCAGATAACTCACAAGGGCCAGTGATTGACTCAGGGTGTAATGATATGGTGTAAAATTTAGGGGATGACTGTGACAAGGCGAAAGACTCCTGGTGAGGCCGCATGTATGGGGCGATGTTGGCAGGGAAGGTCCATATGTTTGCAATGATCACCTTCCTCTGAAAATTGAGCTCCAAGAATACAATGGAGGCAGATTGGAGGGCACACCGACTGAGGCTATGCCCTTTGTTACACCGAACATCCACCCTTTGAGTGCTTGAAGGGTGACCCCATATCTCAAATCCTCTCCAAGAGATCAGCATTTCTCAAGTAAAGACCACACTTCAATTGGATATAGCAAAAAGAGTAACAAGTTACTCATGCATGATCTGGTTCATCAGGCTCCTATAGCATATTAAGGCATGTGTGCAAACAAGGTCAGATAACTCACAAGGGCCAATGATCGACTCAGGGTGTAACAATATGGTGGGGATGACTGCAACAAGGCGAAAGACTCCTGGTGAGGCCGGCACACATGTGGGGCGATGTTGGCAGGGAAGGTCCATATGTTTGCAATGATGAAGGAAAACACTGGAACAAGGATCAGTGTATAAGTTCATCATGCGATTTGTGGGATGAGACCACTCTCCCCAAAGAAGTGAAGCACATGAAGCAAAGTGACAAGTGCATGTGACATGTAACCACTTAGGAATCATGTTGACTGTACTGGCATGTATGTAACTTTGAACCCCGCTCTTGATTTCGAATCTGCTGCTTGACGAGTACTATACTACTAGAGGTGGCTACGGGGAAGTGTCATCCAGAAGTCTATTGAAGCCATTCTAAACCAATTCTCTAGGGTGTTTGATCCAGACGCTTGTTCAGACACTTTCTAAATGTAAAGTATCATCTTGGTGTCAATTATGTTCGTCCTACTCCATCCATCTGGCAAGAAAGTCTCTCTATCACTTGTCACCAACCCATCACATTTGGAGGTATGTGATCCAATTTTTGGAAAATGACGAAGTTAGCCATAGGCTACTGCCATGGATGTTTTGCCTCGATGCTACTTCTGCAGGACAGGGCATCGTCTATGAAACTATGGGCTTCCACAATCTCCCATCCTATAGCTTGGGCACTGGTAGCACAATCCATTTTATCGTCGATAACCAGATTGGCTTCACTATCAACCCTCGTTTCTCACAATCAACACCATAAGTTAATCTTCCAGAGAGAGCAGACATTGATATAAGATTCATAACTATCCCTCTTCTTGTCACTGGCCCTGGTCTCGGTAAGTCCTTCCTATCATATTGATCAGGGGCCGACTCAGACCCCGTCATTACTCATCATTTCTACCCTTGCAGCTGCAGCGAATCTGCTCCATGCCCCAGGTGTGTGGCTCCAAGTATGTACCGAGACACACATTGTTGTGTGGCTTGTACCCGCAGACCTAAATCTCATCTTACTATAGGGCCATTGTGTTTGTATGTCTCAGTAGTGGCCTGTCTGTATGTACCTGGAGCACAGATTGTATTTGGATTGCTTGTTGAGGTACTATTTCACGATCTAGAGCTTGGGCTGGCACCGAGTTAGTCACAAACGAGATCACGCAGGGCCCGGGCTCGATACCGGGTTGCGTACAGAGGTTCGGTCGATTATGTAAGACTGCTTGCGCACGGCTGGGCACAAGAGAATGGAAATAGCACTGGATTTCAGAGACAAGCTACAGAAGACAAGACTAGAACAAGGGGATACAAGCTACCCTACAGGCCTTTTTATACTGTACAAGATTCCTATTTTTCGGTATTTCTATAGTTTTTCTTGGAATGCGCAGTCTCTCTGTAAGGATCGCACCATAAGCACACAATCGTATCGTAAGTAGAACTTTCCAGAATAGAAGGGAGAATCATCAGATAGAATGAGAAGCAGAATGTGAAACATAAGGAGCAGAACGAGAAACGGGACATTTCCTACAGATCTTTCTAAGATCGATGGCATGATCTAGTGATCATGACATACGCCCCCTTCTTGATCAATTCGTCCTCAAATCTAGGGTTTGTCAATTTTGGGCTCATTGATGGCCTTGTACTTCTTTCAATTGCCGTGAACAATGGACCAAAGATCGATGTCGAAGGGATTGAGTGGGTATTCTGGGTCTTTTGCTTCTGATCGATAACGATAAAGGACATGTTGTAAGGCACCATCGAATGTCGGTGGCTTGGCACTATCCGTGGTCTTTGGTTTTTCACCTGGTTTGAGATAAGGTGAGGGCCTTGGTTTGTTCTCTTTTGGCGCGTCCCTCTGAGTTTGTGGTCGGTATTTGTTGAATTTGGGCAGAGGAGTGTTGCGTATTTGTTTGTGGGGGCCCTCGTTGTCTCCATCGTATTCTCGGGCACGTTTTTCTCGGGCGGGCGCGTGCAAAGGACGTTTCGCGGACACGATAGCGATTCGAGTTGCCGGGCTGTCGAGGTGTGGTGTTGGTACGTGGTGATGTGGCACGGTTGGCCCGACTTCGTCTGGGTCTCGGGGTCGTTCACAACCGTGTGAGAGAAAGAGGGCGGGGTATTGTGTGTTAATTGGGCGAGGAGGGTTGATTGGTGGTGTCGAAACCGAGATGTTCAAGGTTTTTACCCCCTCAAAAGGGGTGGTATTGTCCACAATACGAGCAGACACAGGAGGCGTGGCGATGGGAGAGGCGAGAGTGTCGCCATCGTCGTCGGCGTAGAGATCAATGATGTCAGACAGAGGATGGGCGTCGTCGTCATCATCGTTGCAGAGATCGATGACGGCCGGGAGGGGAGGACGTTTGTCGGGGAGAGCGAAAGAGGACAAGGCAAGGGGTAAGGGAGGAGGGGAGGTGTGAGGAACAGTGGGCATCGCGAGTGACGTGGCGAATGACGGCGAGGCGAGGCGCGTAAGCAGAAGAGAAGGCAGCGGGGTTTGGGGCATCGGAGGGGAAGGAGCAGGAAGGAGGAGCGGGTGTAGGTTAGGAGATGTGAATGCAAGGTTATTTATTTGCATTGTGGGGCTGTCCGAATAGTTGGCGAGATTGTCAGTGAGAGCGAGACTATTGATGAGATGAACGCGTTCATCCGGGTGAAGGGCAAGCGCATCACGTAATACATCCGGGGCCGTGCGGGGTGGGACAGCTATGTCGTTGATCTGGGAGCGTCACGTCCGGCGTTTTGGGCAATCTTTTGTGAGGTGCCCCGTCTGTTGACAGGAGAAACATCTGCCGTCCCTCTGACAGCGGGCGTAATCGGCATTGGAAAGATTCGTTCGAAACAATCGTCCGGAAGTGGAAATGTTATTGACATCCATTGGGACCACGCTATCGACAGGGGGTGTTGGTGGGGGCATGACGACATTGGTTGTGATGGGGATAAGACCGGAATGACGAGGAGTCTTGATGCCGCGGGCTTGTAGGCAACTGGCAAGAGTACGCGCACGCTGAGCCTCAGCGCGAGTGGCGTCTTGCCACTCAGTCATAGTTTCCAAGGGTGTGGTGCGCTGAATGCAAGCGCGAAGGAGGGGCTCAGTGAGGCCACGGCGGAAAAACTCCACCATGCCACTGGTGTCCCAATGCCATTCGGCTGCGCTGGCGAGGAACTTGAATTGCGAGATGTAGGAATCTACGTCATCATTCTGCATTTGAAGTGTTGTCAATTTTTGATAGGCATTTTGCTTGCTGAGTGTATCTGTCCAAGCTGTCTTGAATGAGGTTTCGAACGTGGTCCATAGTTGCTCGTCAGTTTCGGCGACGGGATTTACGGTACGGCTTATCAGGCCGTCAAGTCTTTGTTCTTCCAAATTGACCCAATTGTTGATGGCTGGTCCACGCATGAATCCGAGCGCGCAAATCACCCTGGAGTACGGGTTCTGCATAAGTACATGGTCTCTGTTAAGTTTGCGATGTAGGTGAAATTCCCGCAGGAATTGTTCGCTGTCTGCGCGATTTCCCGTGAATAGTGCTGGGGGTGTGCCTTTGAGGGCACTGGTGAGCGGGGCAGTAGCCATGGTTTCAGTAGAGAACGTGGGGGGAATGGTCGGGATGGTGGGAGTAGGCATGGGTATAGAAGATTCGACGAGGGCGAGATCGATGTGGATCGGGGTTAGGCGACAAAAAGCTGCTGTGAGTTCTTCGATGGGGTCGGGGAGTGGGAGATCTAATGTAATGCCTTTGTCGATGTATTCGAGATGTTCGTCTTCTCTTGGTGCTTCTGTGGGGATAGGCGCGAGGGCAGGGGGGAGTTGTTCAGGATTAGCTTCGTCATCCGGGCGCCACCAACCTAGACCTAGGTCGTTTTTGCGATCGATCGCGGCTGATCTTTGAGTACGGTGGATGTGTTCTCCTCGATCTGAGTCGAAGTGGCGCTCTACAAAGTGCCAAGCGTGATTAATGAATTCGATAAGGAATACTTGCTGTCCGAGCACGCAGCAATAGCCTCCGTGGGGGTCAATTGACGATGTGTTCCAATATGCAGATCCTAGTACGTGCACGGGAAGGTCATCTGCCCAACACCAATAAACCTCAATCCAACTGTCGTCCTCTGGGAACTGTACTTGTAGGCTTGCCACGGTCAAACGTGTCTGTGTTTGCCACTGGGTAGTGTCGCAAGGGCTGCGCCTTGTAGTTCGTAGTTATGTATGCGCCGCCCGCCCTTTCGTTCACGGGGTCGTAAGGTTCAGTGTTAATCCAGATAAGGTCGCGAGACAGAGTCTTGTAGGTTTGTGCGCGCTGCCCGCCGGTACGTTGGCAGGGTTGTAGGGTCCAGGGCTCTCGCTGTCTGGACGAGAGGGTCTGAAGGAAGGTTCTAGTCTTATTTCACGATCTAGAGCTCGGGCTGGCACCGAGTTAGTCACAAACAAGATCGCACAGGGCCCGGGCTCGATACCGGGTTGCATACAGAGGTTCGGTCGATTATGTAAGACTGCTTGCGCACGGCTGGGCACAAGAGAATGGAAATTACACTGGATTTCAGAGACAAGCTACAGAAGACAAGACTAGAACAAGGGGATACAAGCTACCCTACAGGCCTTTTTATACCGTACAAGATTCCTATTTTTCAGTATTTCTATAGTTTTTCTTGGAATGCACAGTCTCTCTGTAAGGATCGCACCATAAGCACGCAATCGTATCGTAAGTAGAACTTTCCAGAATAGAAGGGAGAATCATCAGATAGAATGAGAAGCAGAACGTGAAACATAAGGAGCAGAACGAGAAACAGGACATTTCCTACAGATCTTTCTAAGATCGATGGCACGATCTAGTGATCGTGACATACCAGAAGCGGAACATTTATTGACCTTGCTAGTACATCTGGTGCCCGTTGCGATGGTCCGATGCGCACAGGCTTCATGTAGCTATACTAGTCCCTACGGCATCAGGAGGACCATAGACAAAAGAATTCCAAATCGCACTGGAAATGGTTATGATTCACATGAGTACCATATTGTAACGTTCCACCGGACGTTCCTTCTTGTACTACGGACAAGGCTTTCGGGACGACCCAACGATCACCGGGATATGTCGAAGTCACGTGCTCGATCTTGTACTAGCTCGATAACGAGGCGTAGTAGCGTTGCCCAAAGGATACAACAGGCGATAAAGAGAGCAAGTCGAAGTTGATATGACAGAGTGGTCGGCAGGACAGCACAACCAAGGGAGAATGATGCAGCACGTTCCTTGAACGGCAAGAGTAAAGCGGAAAGGAATGGATAGAGGCCTTGCGGTGATCTCTCAGCTAAGGACGATTCAATAGATGTATAAGCACCAAAGGTAGCTAACAGCACACAACTGGCAAGACAGCGCAGAAGTGGCACTACAGTGGGTGGTATAATCCAAGAAGTCAAGCTTGGGTCTTCAGCGACCATAAGCCCTAGTCTATATACATGTCCAAGGAGGTTTGAACCCCAGCTTGGAACTCCGAAACCCTAATATCCGGATCCTAGGAATGAGTCACAAACGAGTCAGAGATAACAATCCACCAATGGCAGTAAGGCGCAAAGGTATGAGTCAGAGATAAAGATCCGCAGCTGTATGAGCGCTGCTTCCGTCCAATCAGAACGCAAACGTGTACAATCCATCAGAATCAAGGCACAATCGATCAGGCACATACGAGTCATTACAAACACGAGGCAGTCGAGACCGGTCCAGGCACAAGCTCATCTGGACCCTTCTGGTGCAAGTCTAGCCAGGTCACGTGCCAGGGTCACGTGACGGGCGTTTGATGTAAGATCACGTGATCTACTCCCAGTATTCTTGAGCGAATCCGTGGTAGTCGGGAAAGTCACGTGACTTAGCTATTTGTTGGGTTGTCCACGCCCCATATCCCATAACTACAACCTCTTCTTCGGCTTCTTCAGCACGTGATCGCTTCACGGCAGTGTTCCGAGGTCGTGCAGGGGTGTTCGGGGGAGCGGTTACGGGCGAAACCGTAACACATATGACTTGGATAAAGATAAAGTTACATTAAGTACACCTCTGACATTTTATTAAAATTGAGTTGCTAAAACTCCCGACTCCCGTCCAAGTGATGAACAGCGCACATGAAGGGATCATACTCACAGTGAACTGGTGACTGTGGTGAGATATGAAGGTGAGCTTGAAGCAGCAACAGAGAGATCTTGCAAGTGAAGCAGAGTGATAGTCTGGCACACAACAGATGAGAACTGATGTTACATTTAGAGGTGGAGACATACCTGGCACACAACAGATGAGAACTGATGTGGACCAGGAGCGTACAAAGTACTCTACTTATACTGCTACAGGGGGTGACGCTGGTAACAGCAGGTCACAGTAAATACAAAGCACATTGTTCTGTACACAGATAAAGGAGTGGACTAGAAAGAGAACAAGGCGTAGAGAACAAGAAGAGTCCAGACTATGATATCACAATAGAGATAAGAACAAAGGAAAATACATAGACATAGTACAAGGGCAATCCAGAGTGGTCCATGATGTCATGTACATATGTGATGTCATAGATAAGAGAATACAAGAAGTCCGAGATTGTAAAGATCAAAAATAATCTAATCTACAAGTCCTGTATATCTAATCTAAAGCAGTCCGTTATCTGCGTGTCCATTTGAGCCGCTAAGTGCGCACAGGTCACTTATCAACACCAAGTGCAAAAAAAGGAGCAGACTTGTTAGCAAACGGCACCAACTCCAAAAAGGAAAAGTAACCATCAGTTGGTTAGAGCGGCAAGTACGTGGCAAGTATAGACAAACAAAATTGAAACATGTGGTTAGGAAACACCAGTTTCCAACTACACCTAATGTCATTTCCACATCCAGCTCACAGCATGTCCAACGCTACTAATTCTGGTGACAGAATGGCTACTAGAGGCGATGCCAAGGCGAAGATGACCAAAGTCATGGCCATGGTTCACTCTGGTGGTCTTGAGGAAGATTTGCGTCAAGAAAATGGCAAAGCTGTTACAATTCTTACTTCTTGTCCATTTGTGTCCTGACTTGTTCTATCTCCTACGTTCCACTTGCACCTGACTCCTTTCGACTGGCGGTTTGCACCATCGAAAACCACTATACCTTTCTGAGTTAATCTGACGCACGCATGGACCCACGTATTCTTATGACCCTCGATATGGCACATCCCTTTGTACTTTATTTAGCACGAGGCGTCAGTCTGGCGTCATGTGTTTGGCCTAGCCAAACACCCTGTATTAGTATATAAGTCACGCCCTACCTAGCTTGTACGGTAGACTTGACTTCTTGTGTAATACCACATTGTCTTTGCCTCACGAACCGACTTTGACTCGCCTTTGCACTTGAGTCCCTGCTTTCGCTCGCCTCTTCGCTTGAGCCTTGACCCTCCACTATTATCCTTGTGTCCCTGGGAGACCAAGTGATACTTGTTCATCACCGAACTGAGTCCTAACTGACTCACGCCTATCCAATCCCGCTGACTTGCTGAAGTACACGTCGTACTTAATGCCCCTGTGGTGGCATTACATTAAGTCAAGTCTCTCACAGTGGTGACATCTAGTCGCAGCCGAACCAAGTTTAGGCCCAAGTACATTGACCGCCTTAGCTCCGACGAACTATCAGACAGAGTTAAAAGAACTGCGGTCTGGGCAGAACACAACGGAGTCGAGGGATACTTTGTTTTTGACCCCTCAACACAATCATACCGACAGATCCATTACCTCAATGACAGACGCCTTTGGGCCTTTATCGAATATTCCCCATCTGAAGGAGCGTGGTACACTACAGGACCAGTACCCCTCACCCTGAACACCAGACCCCTAGGAGCCTCCAATCCTTCGGGCATTAATATTGACCCCTCTGACACCCCATCCCCAAGCATATCAATACCGACAACTAACCTCCCCGCTTCAGCATTCCCGTCTTACACAATGGCCCAACAAGGACAAGCATCCGCAAGCACCACCCTCACAAGTGGAGGAGGAGTACCCAGTGGAAGCGGAGCACCTGCCAGAGGAACCCCCGCCAGTGGTGGCGGTGGCGGTGGTGGACTGGCACCGGCCGGAGGACCCACACCAGCTCCTGGCGGCAATGGTCGCTTAGGAGGAAACCCCCTGCCAGAGTTTGATGGGAACCGAGAAAAAAGCAAGGCATTCCTACGTGCCTTCAAACTGTATTGCGGAATGAACCCAACAGTGGACCTGCTTGCAGTACCTGGACAACAAGCCATGGCTTTCCTCTCTTATATTCGAGGACTGCTTGTCGACAATTGGGTTGACGAACAGATGAGGTGGCTTGATGATCAATTAGCAGCAGGAGTCCTACAAACCCAAAATAACCTCTGGAATGAGGTAGAAACCCGGTTTCTGCAGGCGTATACCGACACTGTGGAACAGACGAAGGCTCGCAAAGCCTTGCAAACTTTGGCGATGAAGGGAGAAGATATCGACTCCTACATTGCCCAGTTTGACAACCTGACGACAAAAGCCGGGTATGGCCCGGACGAAGCTATAATGTTGGAGTTATTCCAAGATGGACTCCCAAATCAGTTAGTCATTCATGCCATCTGCTTCCAACACCCCGTCACATGGGAAGATTGGAAGCGGGCAGCTCGATTACAACAGGCTGAGTACCTGGTTTTGAAGGACCAACTTGGCAAGAACCGCACCCCACGCCAAAAGAAAGGAGGGCATAACCACGAACAGTGGGTACAGGCCCTCAACAAGAACCGCGACCCAAACACAATGGATGTTGGACGCGCCCGAGCCTCCGTGGCTCTCACCAACGCTGACCAAATCCAACTCCAAAAGGAGGGGCGTTGTTTTAGATGCCGCGCTGCAGGGCACATCTCGCATAACTGCCCACAAAAGGGCACTCAAATTGCTACTTCCTCCACGACCACCCAACCAGCTCCCATCACCACTTCCTCAACCATACCAGCTCCCGCCATCACTACAGTCGCCATACAATCTAACCGTGTACTTTCGACGGAAGAGCAGGCTGAAGCGCAGATCGCTGCAATGAAAGCGCAACCTCAGGAGGTGCGAGACCTCATGGTGGAGAAGCTATTTGCGAAAGAGGATTTTCTCGACACTTGAACCCGACGGCCTGGGCTAGAGCACTCAATGTAAACGTGTACCATAGCAGATATCGATCCATGCAAATCCCAGTACTCTTTAAATCTGCACACGCAATGGCCAAACAACAAGTACTCCTGGACTCAGGAGCAATGGACAATTTTATCTGCGCCTTGCTACTGAAGCGGCTGCAGATCGGAACATGTGACGTCACCCAACCAATACACATTTGGAATGTAGACGGGACTCATAACCAAGATGGGGCCATCACCCACTACACAGACCTGGACGTCCAAACCGGGAATGACACCAAAACACTTCGCTTTCTAGTAACGAACTTGGGAAAGGACGAAGTTATACTAGGTTACCCGTGGTTCTCAGTGTTTGAACCACTTGTGAAGTGGGGAGAAGCGATGCTGAATGAAGAATTCCAGCCAGTGGTCATATCCAGCCTCCAGTCATCGGACGAAGCCACGCCCGTAGAAGCATCAATATGGGCGTTGGAGACGTACCAACTTGATGAGGAGGCATGGGAACAAATCACTGACGACGAACAAGAGCCATGCGTGGCGTTGCTGCGAAAAACCACAACAGCGTCCGAACTAGCACAACAGGAAGCCGCGAAGCGGGAGGTACGAACCTTTGAGGAAATGGTCCCCCCAGAGTACCGGCGATACCGTAAGGTGTTCGACGAGGAAGCATCACACCGCTTCCCACCAAAACAGCTGTGGGACCATGCCATCAACCTGACACCCAATGCACCTGCGACGATGGATTGCAAGGTGTACCCGCTAACACAGGAAGAAGATAAGGCCCTTGACACATTCCTCGCTGAACAGTTAGAGAGGGGGTACATTCAACAGTCGAAGTCCCCATACGTTTCGCCCTTCTTCTTCATAAAGAAGAAGGACAGAAAGCTCAGGCCCGTACAAGACTACCAACGGCTAAACGAAGTCATGGTCCGAAACCACTACCCACTACCCCTTATCCCCGAACTCATTGACAAAATCCGCGATGCACGACTCTTCACGAAACTGGATATCCGCTGGGGATACAACAATATCTGCATAGACGAAGGACACGAGTGGAAGGCTGCCTTCAAAACAAATAAAGGAACCTTCGAACCAGTCGTAATGTACTTCGGTCTCACGAACTCCCCAGCAACTTTCCAAGTGATGATGGACTTCACATTTTGAGGACCAATATTGACAAACGAGGTGATTGTATATATGGACGATATCCTCATCACAACCATCGACAACCTCGAACGACATCACGAAAGGGTTCACCAAGTTCTGACTATCTGTGCGGAAAATGACCTTTACATCAAACCAGAGAAGTGTGAATTTGAAGTGCGCGAGATGGAGTACCTTGGACTTATCATTGGGCATGGGAAGCTGCAGATGGACCCCATAAAAGTACGAGGGATCTGCGAATGGCAACCCCCAAAGAACCTCAAGGAAGTATGCGCCTTTATTGGCTTCTGCAACTTCTATCGCCGATTCATCAAGGGGTTCTCATCCCTTGCACGCCCCCTCCATGATCTCACCAAAAAGGACACTCCGTGGCACTGGGGAGTAGAACAACAGAAGGCATTTGAATGCATCAAAGACCAAATATGTCGAGAACCAGTCCTCCTGTCCCCCAATTTGACAAAACTGTTTGAACTGGAGGTAGATGCATCCAACGTTGCCATTGGTGTGGTGCTCAATCAGTTTGGAGATGATCAAAAACTCCACCCAGTAGCATTCCACTCAGAATTGTTATCCCAAGCTGAGCAGAACTATAACATCTACGACAGAGAGCTACTCGCGGTAGTCAAAGCTCTTCGCGCCTGGCACACATACCTCGTTGGCTCACCCCACAAGATTATCATACACACCGACCACGCCAACCTTCAATACTGGAAGGAACCACAAAAGATCAGCCGACAAGTAGTGCGCGAGTTTTTGGAGTTGTCAGAATACGACTTCGTACTAAAGCATGTACCTGGCATCAGAAATGGTCGCGCAGATGCCCTATCTTGACGGGCAGATTATGTTGAGCCATAATACTTACTATAAGGCTCATTACGTAGGAATGACAGTACGATTAGTTATGCTATACACGTAATTCGGAGTATTTAGTCATACGGTATACGTACAGAATCCCCTTAAGGGATTATTCCGAGTCCACCGGTGATTAGACATTAGGCGACACTGAAAACGCGATATTGTGGACGCCTCTACTCATCACTTTTCCCCAAACGGACATGGGTGGACCATAGAGTATATAAATCCTACTATAGGAGCGAGTACCTATACACATCTCTCTCCACCCCACTCTGAGCTTCCTCTGCTTCACTCTAAGCCTCGTCTAAGCTCTCTATTCAGGTAAGGGTCTACCTGTACACTGCGTGCATTGCTGCGCAACAGGTTATGGGCCCTGCCATAAGTCGCTTTGCGCCTTCATTGGCTGCAACGACGGCGGGTTACCTTTAGTACCTGCAGTGGGGTATGTCGCCTTCATTGGCAGACATTAGTCTCCTCCACTATGGGGAGACTATGACAGTATGTCGCCTTTAATGGCAGACATTAGTCTCCTTATAAGGGGAGACTATGCCGGTTTATTTTTCTGTTATTAGTCGCATACGGTGCTGACTACTCTCTATTCAGAAACCCTTTTACAAATGTCGACTCTCACTACTCTTGTCCCCGTCCTTGACGGTAACAACTACTCGATTTGGGCTAGGCAAATGGAGGCTTTCCTTAAGTCTTCTGCACTTTGGGATATGATTAACGGAAGACGGGCTATTCCTTCTGTTAAGGATAAGGACGCCCCGACCCCTGCGGAGGTTGAAGCCTACAATGCATGGTCTACTGATGATGATCGTGCCCTAGGCTCCATTGTTTTGCGCCTTTCACCGGCTATTCAACGCCAGGTTGAAAAATTTGCGACTGCTGGTGATGTTTGGGGACATCTCAAGTCCCAGTATGGGGGCGTTAGTGCCGCTAACGTCTACCAGGACTTCAAGCGTGCCATGACGTTCCGTCTGGACTACGCCAAGCATCCTGGCCCCCAGATAGATGAGCTTGCCACTATTTACGACCACCTTTCCGCCAATTCTGCCAAAGTACCCGACGGCCTTCAGGCCATGATGCTTCTTTCGAAGCTACCTGCCAAATGGGAGTCATCCCTTGTCCCTATTCTAATGTCGGGCACCACGGCGAAGCACCTTACGTTAACCGACATCCGTACTGCGGCGGTTAACCAGTGGGAAATTGAGCGTACGAAGAACCACTCTTCTAACAAGGAGTCGGCCAACAAGTTGTCGGCGGTCAAGCGCAAGCGTAACGACCCCGACTTCCAGCAGCAGCAAGGCTCTTCGGGCCAGAACAAGCAGCGCGGCCAGCAGCAGCAGCAGCAGCAGCAGCAGCAGGGAGGGAACCATCGCCAGCGTAGTAAACGCGCCGGCAAGAAGTTCAAGAAGCAACATACGCAAGGGCATACGCACATTGCCGACGTTGCGGCGCTCCCAGCGCCAACCTCTACGACTATTGCGCATATCTCGCCTTCTGGGCTCGAGCAGCGTATTTCCTCCGCTCCTCCTGCGAAGAAGCGCGTCCCAGGACACTATAAGACCTTCAATAAGGCTCTGGACGTCACCCAGGCCTTAGAAACTCCTGGTACAGTACAGACAGTAAAGACGCTTGAGCAACGTCTTGGGCAGATGGTCGCAGATTCTCCGTGGACCAAGAACCCGAACACCTTCGCAGAGGACTGGGAAATGTCAGATGAGGATGAGGACCTCCCTACAGGCTGCAGTGCGCCCATTAATTTGCCTCCAGATACTCCTAAACTGACCTTGACCCCTTTAGTCTCGCCTGCTGAACAAGAGGCGCGTAAAGACAAGGGCAAGGAGCCTATTCGCACAGTTGAGCCTATCGAGGAATGCCCTGATAGCCCCACTGCGGTTGAGATAACCAAGATGTGGGAGGGCTTCCATAGCAAGAAGCCAGTACGTGCCCCCTCCCCAGATATTTCTCTGGATTGGGGAAGCGAAGCGGACGATGATGACAACGTCTACAACGACTTCGCTGATACAGTCGGACAAGATGACTTTACTCCCTATGAGGATGGGTTAGTAACTTTCCCTCCCCAAATAAGCGAATCTGACCACCCTACAGTGCTACTGGAAACGGCGCCGACTGGCGCTTCTAGAAATAGTAGTTACAGTGCACTTGTAAATAAAGTTGTAAATAGCGCTAATCTATGCGCTCATGGTCTTGATTTCGCTTTATGCTCGAAATGTAAGGGAAAGAAAAGTCAAACAGAGCGAGAACCTACTTGGTTACTTGACTCTGGTGCGTCGGCACACTTTACAAACAATAAACTGGACTTTATAAGTTATACCCCCCTTTCACAAAAGCCTATGGTAAAGACGGCAGCCCATCCTCTTTATATACAAGGCAAAGGCTCAGTCTTACTAAAGCATTCTGTGGAACACAATGGCATTAAAACAGAGCGTATTACACGCATATATCCTGTCTTTCACATACCACAGATGACAACTAAGCTATTGTCCATGGGGGAGTTTCTTCAACAGGGATTGCGCGTTCATGGGGATTCGCAGCATATATCTCTATTCTATAAGGGCAGTACGATGCCCATATTACAAACAAAACCCCTAGCAGATGGTCAGACACTTTACTGGCTTGATGCCGAAGTCACGCAAGTAAAAAATGTACATGAAGCCCATAGTACAATCTATACTGCTGACTACGACATTTGGCATAGACGTCTAGGACACCCTTCGAAGGAAGTACTACGTCGTGCCAAGGATCACACTAAGGGATTCCCCAAGGACCTTAAATATCCTTCTGAGACACCCATATGTCCTGGTTGCGCTCAAGGGAAAATGCCTGCTTCAACGCATAAACCCTCTGAGACACGTGCTAAGAAGCCTTTTGAAAAGATTCATTCCGATCTTAAGAGCTTCCCAGTTGACTCGTACCACAAATATAAATACTTCATTAGTTTCTTTGACGACTTTTCCTCCTATGCGTGGGTCGTGCTATTACGCACCAAAGCACAGGCCATCAATGCGTTAAGGCAGTTTATTGCCATGGTCAAAAATCAGCATAACGCTACTATTAAACAGTGGATGTCTGACGCTGGAGGAGAATACAAGTCTGATGAGTTTACTAAGGTACTGAAAGATATGGGCATTACTATCCTACAAAGTGCACCACATACTCCCCAACAAAATGGTCGTGCTGAACGCTTTATGCGTACTTGTATGGATAAGGCTCAGGCTATGCGCCTTGAAGCCTGTCTCCCTCAATCCTGGTGGGAATTTGCGGTCCTACATGCAGTACATTGCTATAATAGGACTCCAATAAGTCGCCTTAATTGGCAGACACCCTATATGAGCTTGCATGGTGAAGCACCTAGTCTTTCACACTTACGAGTGTTTGGATGTGGCGCATATGTGCACATACCAGAAGATCGCAGATCGAACAAACTTGACCCTAAAAGCGAACAAATGATCTATATTGGTCATACTGAGGGCATAAAAGCATATAGATTCATGCGGATCAAAAACAACACAGTGTTCACCAGCACTACTGCATTATTTGATGAGACCGTATACCCTAAGTGTGAAACACAAAGGGTGCGGGGTACAACCCGCATAAATGAGCCAGTAGAGAATCAACCTCCTATGGAGGATGAACCATCACCTACACAGCCCATTCCAAGTGGTTTTGACGATGATATGCCTACTCATCGTCCCCCTAAACAGAGGCAAAATAGGGAGGATGCGCCAGACCGCGACGGCGGATCTGTGGAACCAGAGGAACCAGAAGCGCAACAGCCTCCGCCTCCTGCGCCAGAACCAGCACTACCACGACGGTCTGCGCGCTTGAGGAAAGTACCTACTCGTCCTGGCAACGTCTATGGGGAAGACAGGCACCCCACAAGCATAACTAAAGACGTTGAACGGAGTAGCAAGTGGAAAGAAATGGTTGGAAGACAGCCTGGTCGCTCCAGAGCTGATAGTACGCCAGGGCAAAGGCAGATTCCAGGAGGATTTCCTGAGACAAACCCTGACCCTCCACCTGCTGAGAGTGAAGCTCCGCCAGAACCCTCAGAGGATGAAGTAGATGATTTATTGTCACGCCTTGCTCAGGAAGGGGGAGTAAAATTCCTAGATCATCTGCTTGCCAAGGCAGTTCCATCTAATGATCTGGAACCACTGGACACTTCTAATATACGGGAGTGGACCTATAAAGATATAATACGCATGCCTGCAGCACAACAAAAGGAATGGAAGACTGCTTGTCGCGAGGAACTAGAGGCACTTCGCAGACGTAATGTCTTTGAGCTTGTGGAACCCCCTAAAGGGAGGAAAATAATAAAAAATAGATGGGTCTTTGATCAAAAGACTGATGGTCGCAAGAAAGCCCGGCTTGTTGCCAAAGGCTTTTCTCAGGTTGAAGGTGTTGACTATGATGAAATATTCTCACCAGTAGTGCGCTTTGAGACTGTCCGGATGATGCTCGCGCTTGCAGCGCTAGAGGATTGGCACATCACTGGACTAGATGTTAAAACTGCCTTCCTATATGGAGAGCTCGATGAAGAGCTATACATGGAACAACCTGAGGGCTTCAAAGCTAAAGGGCATGAAAATAAAGTACTGCGACTAAAACGCGCCATTTATGGACTTAAACAAGCTGCTCTAGCATGGTGGAAAGCGCTGGATAAGTCCATGGCTGCGATGGGCTGTAAAAGGCTATTATCTGACTCAGGACTCTTTACCCATAGAGGAAAGAGTGGCGCCCTTGTAGTGATCATTGTCTATGTTGATGATGTGATCTTTATGGGATCGGACAAAGCCCTTCTAAATGAGCTTAAGAATAGGTTCATGGAGGCTTGGGAATGTCGTGACTTAGGTGATGCAAAGGAATTCTTGCGTATGCGCATTCAGCGGAAACATGGAAAGATCTTTTTAGATCAAACCGCTTACTTAGAAAAGGTGCTGCAACGCTTTGGACTCGCAGATGTGAAAGCAACTGCGACTCCACTTCCTGAAGGGTACCAACCTGTACCTAATAATTCACCAGTCAACCCAAGCGTCAGGAGTAAATACCAGCAAGTTATAGGTTCACTCCTATACATAATGCTTGGGACTCGTCCTGACATCGCCTATGCAGTTGTTAAACTATCACAATTCGCTGCAAACCCCTCAGAGGACCATTTAAACAGAGCACTCTATATCTGTCGCTATTTGCTCGGGACTTCTTCATACTCTTTGGTGTATGATGGAAGATCAAATGGAGGCTTAATTGCCTATGCAGACTCTGACTGGGCTTCAAACCCAGATAATAGGCGATCTACCACAGGTTACATGGTTAAACTGGCTAATGGGATATTCAGTTGGAACTCTAGAGCGCAAAAGACAGTTGCATTATCTTCCACTGAAGCTGAATATATGTCGCTGTCGGATACTAGCAGACAATTAGTTTGGATAAAGTCACTCTTTACTGAGCTTGGCATCAAACTAAGCCCAATACCACTCTGCGGTGATAATCAGGGGTCCATCTTTATGGCCTCAAACCCTGTCCAAGAGAAGCGTATTAAACATATTGATATACGCTATCACTACATAAGAGAAGTAGTGAGGGACAAGAAAATAGAACTATTCTTTATAGATGGTTCAGAGAATCCCGCAGATATGTTTACCAAGAACCTAGGGCGTATTAAGTTCGAAAAATTCAGAAGTCAGTTAGGACTTGAGTTTTACTCGTCCAACTAAGTCACAAGGCAACAAACTTGGCCTTGAGACAAGCCTGAAAATTCCATTAATACTATGGAAGGTATATCGAGCGACGCTTGAAGACATTGTCTTCCGCATACATAGATTCTTCTCAACCAGAGAATCACAACATTTCCGCTCATTATACCAAAAAATCAGCCCAATGAACTGTAATAGTTCAAAAGCTGAAATGGGATGGTGAAGAGAACTCGGTCTCGAAACCGCTCTCATGGTTCCAAGATAGACTCCCTTCTAATCATGGCTAGAATATTAATTCGCCTTACACACTTGCTTAGAGCGCTTAGTAGCTGCACTTAGCAAGGGGGAGTGTTGAGCCATAATACTTACTATAAGGCTCATTACGTAGGAATGACAGTACGATTAGTTATGCTATACACGTAATTCGGAGTATTTAGTCATACGGTATACGTACAGAATCCCCTTAAGGGATTATTCCGAGTCCACCGGTGATTAGACATTAGGCGACACTGAAAACGCGATATTGTGGACGCCTCTACTCATCACTTTTCCCCAAACGGACATGGGTGGACCATAGAGTATATAAATCCTACTATAGGAGCGAGTACCTATACACATCTCTCTCCACCCCACTCTGAGCTTCCTCTGCTTCACTCTAAGCCTCGTCTAAGCTCTCTATTCAGGTAAGGGTCTACCTGTACACTGCGTGCATTGCTGCGCAACAGATTACACACCAGGCGATGAAGACAACAGCGATGTCATTGTTCTCCCTGCGGACCGCTTCATCCGGGCTACCAAAATGTCAATGCACAACATGGACATTTGGACCCAGATTGCGCAGAACCTCAATGAGTCACAAGTACTGCGATGGGTCAAACCGCACAACCTGAAAAAACATGGGGGGTTATGGTGGAAGGGAGAGGCCCTTGTCGTTGTCCCCGACAACGATCTTAAGCGGGGGGTAATCACCTTTTTCCACGACACACCCACCATGGGACACCCTGGAATCACAAACACCTACGAACTCTTACGATGAGACTACTGGTGGCCCAACATGTGCAAAGACGTCGAAGAATACATCAAGGGTTGCGCCACATGCCAAGCCAATAAAATCAACCCCCACCAACAAAAACCACACCTTTTCCCTATCACAACTGACCCAGAAGCAGAACCGTTCAAAGTTGTAGCCATGGACTTCATTACGAAACTACCACCATCGCAGGGGTATGACTCAATCCTCACCATCACCAACCACGATTGCTCTAAGGCAGCCATCTTCATCCCATGTAACGAGACAATCACCATGGAGGGCGTAGCCAGACTATACCTTCGCCATGTCTACCCCCATTACGGCATACCCAGAAAACTGATCACCGATCGAGACCCCCGGTTTACATCAGCATTTATGACACAACTCTGTCAAGTGCTTGGAATTAGGCAGAATATCTCATCGGCGTATCACCCCCAAACAGATGGGCAATCAGAACGAACCAACCAATGGCTGGAACAATACTTACACCATTGGAGCAATGTGCAGCAGGATAACTGGGCAGAGGCCCTCCCTGTAGCGCAGTTTGCACACAACGCGTGGCCCAATGCGACGACAAAACACTCCCCCTTTTCACTTATCATGGGGTGGGAGCCACGTACCAATTGGATCTCAAAACCCACGACTTCCCCATCCGTCGACCAGTGCTTGGAAGCCATGGGCAACTTCCGACAACATGCACAGGATTGTATCAAGCATGCCCAAGAACTCATGATGAAGCAAGGGCGCACTCGCTTCACCCCCTATCAAGAAGGAGCACAAGTGTGGTTAGAAGGGACGAACCTTAAAATGTTCTACCCCACAGCCAAATTAGCTCCCAAGCATCACGAACCATTCTGGATTAAGAAGGTCCTATCAGCGGTGTCTTACGAACTGGAACTCCTGAAGTCATGGAAGATCCACCCTGTGTTTCATGCCAACCTTCTTACCCTGTATAAGGAGACGGAGCTGCATGGGGCAAACTTCACACGACCCCCTCCTGACCTTATCAACGGAGAAGAAGAGTTCGAGGTGGAGCGCATCCTTGGATCAAGGTTCTATGGCTGAGGGCGCAAGCTCCAATTCCTGGTCCAATGGAAAGGGTTCCCTGTGAGCAATAGCTCGTGGGAACCACTCGAGAATGTTCGAAACGCACCTGACCTTATCGCCGACTTCTACCGGCATAACCCTACCACCGAGGGGGCTGGACGAAAGATATAAAAGAACAATCCACACACCCGAATAATGCACACCCCCTCTCCCAGTCTTAACATCATGATGTCCACTCCCATTGTCTCAAAAGTCCCCTCGCGCCCCCCGGTGCAAATTATACTCGAACAACTGACTGTACCCTCACAGGATCAGGGTGTCCCCTCGCAACCAGAGGGTTGTATGCCATACTCAGTAATCCTTAGCCCAGACCCCCCTGTTCTATCTCTGATCACTCCCACTCTCGACCGCCTGGCCCAAGAAGAGGCGGCCACCTCACTACTCACCCTTACTGCCCCACCTGTCGACACTCCCGTCACCATACCAATCCCCGCCGTCCCTACTCCCCCAGAACCACGACAGGACACTCCGCCACCACCTCTCGAACACATACCACTCCCCCCGTTCCCTCATGGCATTGACCACATAACTACACCCAGCACACAACCCCGCCTTGTTGAGCCTGACCCCAACTACACATTCATTGATGATGGAGAGACAGGAGAGGATGCCACAGACCCAGGACTCCCTTTCCTCCATAATGACCCCGACCTCTCTTATCTGTACTTCCCGCTGAAGATCAGAGAGGCCGGATACCCGAAGCAGATCGCATGCTTCATCTATTATCGAAAGGACTACCGAGAGGTTGTTGGGACTATGGGGAGGGGACACCCATGTTACGTGCAGTCGGTTTACCTACAAGGGGTGTATGAGGGGCCGCTACCCCGACATATCATGGATCAGCAGCTCACGATGTTCCACCCACACAACCCACGAGCCATATGCGTCAACAAGGTCTTGACAGAGTTATGCGATGTTCGTCTCCACGCAGACGTAGCGTGCCTTCAAGACTGTTTGCTGCGGAAGAACGCAATCACTGTGCGGTAGTCCAAGCTTCAATGGATGGAGACAGACCTCACGCGCGACCACTTCCATATGGATATGGACCTTGCAAGCGTGCGGAAGCATTTGCAATACGCGCGCACAATACCGCTGATATCTGAAAAGTATGACGAGCTCCAAGCCAAGTTCATACGCCCTTGCCCCACACCCGAGCCTATTCCCATTCCCCCACGCACCAGAGGGCCTTGTGAGATGCCACGCCTTCAGGGCGAAGGCAGTAGATGCCCTCACAAGTGTTTCCAGTGCAAGTCCACGGACCACTTGATTGTGCAATGCCCTCAGCGAAGGGCTAAGCAGCCGTGTCAGTGGTGTGGAAGTCACACCCATCAGTACGATGTATGCCTCATCCATTGCATATCTCCCATGTCCCCAGCCTACATTGACCCTGACGACTGCCCCCGGTGGTGTGGCAAGTGCCTGCACTACAACGCACAGCATGCAGAGATCCACTGCCCTCAGTATGAGCAGTGTAGGGAGTGTGGAGAGCAGGGTAGACATATGTTCCTGCATCGCCACGTGTGCCCACAACCCCCTTCGCCGACCCCAGATAACACTCCTGTTGAGGACGACTGGTACTACACCAGTGACTAGTCGAAGTCGTGGCGACTTCGAGTCTGATGGGGGGGTAATGTTACGATTCTTACTTCTTGTCCGTTTGTGTCCTGACTTGTTCTATCTCCTATTGTATGATACGCAGTTTCCGTGGGCTTCTCATTTGTCACGCACCCATCTGTTTCGCTCCATTTTACTTGCACCTGACTCCTTTCAACCGGCGGTTTGCACCATCGAAAACCACTATACCTTTCCAAGTTAATCTGATGCACGTGTGGACCCGCGTGTTCTTATGACCCTCGATATGGCACATCCCTTTGTACTTTATTTAGCACGAGGCGTCAGTCTGGCGTCATGTGTTTGGCCTAGCCAAACACCCTGTATTAGTATATAAGTCACGCCCTACCTAGCTTGTACGGTAGACTTGACTTCTTGTGTAATACCACATTGTCTTTGCCTCACGAACCAACTTTGACTTGCCTTTGCACTTGAGTCCCTGCTTTCACTCGCCTCTTCGCTTGAGCCTTGACCCTCCACTATTATCCTTGTGTCCCTGGGAGACCAAGTGATACTTGTTCATCACCGAACTGAGTCCTAACCGACTCATGCCTATCCGATCCCGCTGACTTGCTGAAGTACACGTCATACTTAACGCCCCTGTGGTGGCGTTACAATAGAAGTGATCCAAGTGGGAAAACTTATTGTGGACGCTTGGAAACAGTGACTCTGATACTATCCCAGAAAGTACTTCTGAGGTGACTGAGAGATATAGGAGGCCAGTGATGACCTCCTCCTGCTTCTCCCACATGGCCAAAATGGCCAGACCTTCATCCATGGGTCCAGTGGGGGCACCAACAACACCTGCTGCTGGGGCAGGGCGGTAGGGAACATGGGCGGGGTTGGAGTGGGTGAGGTGTCTCCTCACACCATTCATCAACATGAGTGACGTGAAGGTCACTCCCCATGTCTGCCAATTCGTGCTGTCCAACTTGGAGAGGACAAGAGTTGGTGGGAAGGAGAGGTGGAAGGTGGGCGAAGTCATTTGAGATGTTTGTGAATCTGGTTCTGAGCAGTCAGAACCAGCCCAGATCTTGATATAGGAAAGTAGAAGTCCAGCCATAGGAGCGCTATAACTCCATAACACAGTAGTGTGTCATGCCTCAAGTTTGTGCAACTTGGAAACTATACTTATAGTAGTGGAATCATTTTTATGATGGCTGCCTTATACTGAGATCTCCTAGGCCCAGAGGGCTAGCAGTCATGTCATATGGCTTTATCAGGGTCTAGCAAGAAGGGCACATAGAAGCATTGTCTGGTGAAGGACACTTCAAGGCCATCTCTAACCTTTAGGGCTAAGTAGACTGGGGCTACTAAAGATGTACAGTAAAGGGTAGTACCCTAGAGAGGAGCCAACAGCAAATTCCAGAGACAATGATAGGGATCAACTCCCATAACAATTGTGACTGTCATCTGTGGAGTCTCTAGAACAGACCGTTAAGGGTCTTGGTACTAAGCAACTAGACTAGTGATATGTGCCATGCAGCGAATGTTGAGACGCGACTGATTCAAGTCACATGTCTCGTGGGATATGATTGAGTCATCCCATATACTAAATACGGTATCTGTCCCTTATGGACTAATCAGGACTTGGCCGGACTCTTATGGACCGCTTTTGTTTATCTTTATTGTTAGAGTTACGTGTAGACTCTTATTGTTCTTCATAGTTAAGATACCGGTATTATCTGCTTTAGGCAGCTATTGTTCTCAGCCCTCCAATGGCATTTCTCCCTCTGGCACACAGACCACCTGTATTGTGTTTGGATCACCTGTGCGCACAGACCATTCTTAGCTAAGTGTCCTGTATATAAGGACTGCTGTTTTCGCCTCTACACTTCAGAGTTTACTTCCCCTCTGAAGTGTAAGTCCCTTTATTATTACTTCTCTTATTTACCTTTACTCATGAGACGTTCCTTTATAGTAACTTGTCTCTACTAGGTATGCAGTTGTAATAGAGTTTACTTCCCCTCTGAAGTTAACTTGTCTCTACTAGCTTTTGCTATTAACGCTTCGCTCGTTAGTTCTGCGCTTCAACAGGTTATGGGCCCTGATGCCTAATAACTAACTTGCGTTATACCTACAGATCTACTTGTGTCAACTCTGCTCACTTCAGCCGACCACACCTTTTTTGTTGTCACCTACATCCTCAGTGAGCATCCTCTTCCATTCACAATCGACACATCCTTTCTCGTCCACCATGACTCTGTCATGTGCCATTCTGGCTAGCCTCCTAAGGAGGTTCTCGTGAAAGGTCTTTATGACCTTAAATTCCTCTGTGCGCACTACCCTACAATATTTTCTATACCCGGTCTTCATCCGGAAGTGCTTTCATAGGCCAATAGGGGAAGACCCTTGCAGCTATAAGCCTCTCTAATGGTTGGGTGATACTTGGTTAATACCTGGGTCACTTTAAGGGGTGTGAAGGCCTGGTTAATAGTCAAACCCAGAAGTCCTTCCCTCTGACACAACTAGGAGACGCTACTATACTATAATGGTATTTACATAGTAGCTATGACTAGACCTCTGCCAGGAGAAGTATTCGTGTAATGCCACCACTGGCGTTAGTCCGACTTGGACTGCGAAAGGGCATTTACGACTTAGCAAGGTATTCTTTTGGGGTCACGTGACGTTAATCACGGGATACACGGCGCCTATTCTGCACGTGATCTGGCTGTACACTAGGGCAAGTTGTGCCACTAGGTAATCCGATTGGTAAAGACGACTTGCGCGACGAGGCAAGCGAATCACACGTGGATGGGATGAGAAGAGAGTGGTGATTGAAGAAGACCAAGATGGCGTATCTTGGTCTTATCGAGCCACTATTTATACATGTATGAGGATGCTTTAAAGCTCCTCTCGAAGTTGTACAACTAATAGCGTAAGTAGCTCGAACCCTACTACGGCCATCATGTGATAAATGCATGCCACATTGGCATGTGATTCTACTACCGTGCTGACTAACCTATCTGTCCATGACTCATTACTACTTACTAACGTGGTCATATCCGTACAGTAAGTGTCCATTCCTGCGATTGTGACAATTCGCTCCCTTTGTGCAGGATTCGCTGCATGGCATGTATCACTAGTCTAGTTGCTTAGTACCAAGACCCTTAATGGTCTGTTCTAGAGACTCCACAGACGACAGTCACAATTGTTATGGGAGTTGATCCCTATCATTGTCTCTGGAATTCGCTGTTGGCTCCTCTCTAGGGTACTACCCTTTACTGTGCATCTTAGTCGCCCCAGTCTACTTGGCCCTAAAGGTTAGAGATGGCCTTGAAGTGTCCTTCGCCGGACAATGCTTCTATGAGCCCTTCTTGCTAGACCCTGATAAAGCTGTATGATATGACCACTCGCCCTTCTGGGTCTCAGAAGATCACAGTACAAGGCAGCCATCATAAAAATGATTCCACTACTATAATAATCCCAAGTCGCACAAACTTGAGGCATGACACTTTACTGTGTTATGGAGCTATAGCGCTCTTATGGCTGGACCTCTACCTTCCCTTTACAAGATCTGGGCTGGTTCTGACTGCTCCTCGGAACTAGATTCTATAAACATCTCAAATGGCTTCGCCCTCTTTCCACCTCTCTTTCCCACCTACCCTCATCCTTTCAAAGCTGGACGGGACAAACTGGCAGACATGGGGAGCGACGTTCACATCGCTCATGCTGATGAATGGAGTAAGGAGGCACCTCACTCACTCCAATCCAGCCCATGTCCCCCACCATCCCGCTCCAGCTGCAGGTGTTGTTGGTGCCCCCGTTGGGCCCACTGACGAAGGGTTGGCCATTTTGGCCCTATGGGAAAAACAGGAGGAGGTCATCACAGGCCTCCTATACCTCTCAGTCACCTCAGAGGTCCTCTCTGGCATTGTATCAGAGGCACTGTTTCCAAGTGTCCATGATAAGTTTATGCATCTGGATCACCTCTATGGACAGGTCGGCTCTATGGCCACCTTTAATCTATGGGTGGGCTTGGCCAATACCAAGCTTCAGGAAGGTAGCCCCTTCCAACCTCAACTCCAGAAGATGCTGGACGCGAGGAACACCCTTGTGGAGCAAGGGATGCCCGTCTCGGACATGCAAATGTCCTTCATACTTCTAGACGCGCTACCCCCCTCCTACAGCACCATAGCAGGCACAATCCTAGCCTCTGGCCCCCCTGCCAACCTACAGCCTCAGGACCTAATCAACAGGTTCATCAATGAGGAATCCCGCATCGCTGGTCCCCCAGCATCTTACAATAAGATAGCCCCCATCAAGAAAAATTCGCCTCCGCACGATCATGCGTCGCAGGCATCGGGCAGCTCTGTGTCTCCGGACACAATCTGCCACTACTGCAAAAAGCCTGGCCATAAAAAGCCAGACTGCTATAAACTCAAACGGGACCAGGAGAATGCCAAGAAAGGGAGGGCTGGGCAGCGAGGGAAAGCTGCTCAAAACACAATGACTAAGGCCCCAGACTCACTACCGGGAAACAGGTTTGCTGCGGCCAATAGCATACCTGTACCAAAGAGTCGATTATTTACAATAGTTAACGGCTCTGGGAAAATAGAGGAGGTACATGAGGTACCTCAGGTCTCCCTTTACATGATGAGTGCCAAAAACACTCAGAAAGCGACAAGATGGATGATGGACAGTGGAGCATCAGCACACTTTACACCACACCTTGTGTAGCGGTATGACACCTCGCTACGTTGAGTCCAAGTGTGAAGTAATGGATGAACCGTCAGGTGAGCACACTCAACCTGAACACGGAGATAAATCACGCGCCAAGCGTGCAGTCAGTGCGGAGTGGACTAAAGCTCAAGTCCTTTATTCAAGGATACGAATAGTCAGTGATCACACAATGGCACGCTGAGTGGAGAACCAAGAGGACAAGTTTAGATTGGAGAGTAAGGAGTACAAGGAGAATACGCACCTGAGTGGAGAACCAAGAGGACAAGTTGGTTCCACTCAGGACGCTACAGGGGAGTTTATATACGCTACTGTGGCTGAGCTTGAACTGAGTCTAAACACTATTACTAAGTGTACAGTAAGACTCCATGACTCAGGAGCTGACGTGTCGTGTCTATTAATAGTGCTATCTATTGTGCTGACTGATGCACTTGTCATAGCGCTGATGCGATGCCTTATCTTGCTGAGTAAAACCTAATACAGCGAGTAAGTGTAAACTACTAAGCGGGTTCTAGAACTATCTAGAATGTTCCTTCCTTATCTACCAATCATCGGAGTCCGTACGTAAATGGAATGTGACCAGATTAGGTTGTCCCGTTAAGGGTGCAACTGTCTCAGGGTCACGTGCTTGTAGGTGCACATGGTGGCAACACGTGACTAATGATATCTCGTACTTTGGCCCTTTATATCTTCCTTAAATAATTCCGTAAAAATACAGAAAAATAAGGGAAATAATATACGCGTCCATGACATCACCCCCCTTCTTAAGGGTCGACGTCCGCATTGGCCTCTGTGTACATATGAGATGCTTGCCAAGGCAAGGACGCGTAGATGAGAGCCGCTATTTTTCTAGGCGCGCCCGGGCTAGAGGAGTGGAACTCCTTGACTTTGTCCAGGGCGTGAGCTAGGTTTTTAGCTGGTTCCCAGGTGTCCTTGCCTTCACCGTAGCCCTTCCAGCGAACGAGGTATTTAAGAGTATGACCGAAGAGTTTGGAGTCTCTTATGTGGTCAACTTTGTACTCTTCCTCTCCTTCGACTGTGATGGGTTCAGGTGGAGGTGGCATGAGCCCGTTAACTTCGTTTCCCTTGTAAGGGGAGAGGCGTCTACATGAAATACATCATGGATCCGTAATGCAGGGGGGAGTGCAAGCTTGTAGTCGACGTCACTTTTGACTTCAGTGACTTCAAATGGGCCTAGTTGTTTTGGGCCCAGTTTGGACGACTGCTGGTGTATCTTTATTTGCTTAGCTTGCAGCCAGACTTTGTCCCCGACGTTGAAGACGTATGGCTTGTGTCTTTGTTCAACGTCTGTTTGCATTCGCCTTTTACTTAGGCGTAGAGCTGCCTCTGCATCCCTTCTTGTGGAAACTAGGTGTTGTAGACGCTTATCGAGCGTTGGGATACCGGTGGGCCTACCAGTGGGAATGGTGAAGTCCGGTGTGTACCCGTATAGTAGCTCAAAGGGGGTGTGCCCCGTGGCTGAGTTGAGTCTACTATTGACTACGAATTCCGCTGTAGGGAGCAGGTCTGCCCAATCATCCTGCCTTTTACTAATGAACAAGCACAAGTAGATTTCTACTTCTTGGTTTTTGCGCTCTACCTGTCCATTAGCTTGAGGGTGATAGGCGGTAGTAAGGCCTGCGTCTATCCCTAGTCGCTTGTATAATGCCCGCATGCTCCTTGCAGCAAACTGGGGTCCCCTGTCACTGATGATTTTCTTGGGGATCCCATGCAAGGGGAAGACTTGCTCAAAGTAGATGGATGCTACCCCATCAGCCGTGATTTGGGATGTCACTGGAAATAGGTGGATCTGTTTTGTATAATGATCCACTATGTTAAGGA
>JAKELL010000203.1:0-85906 GCA_021524915.1 Lactarius akahatsu
TCACCAGTCAATTATCAACTCGAACTTCCCACGCAGTGGAGTATTCACCCCATGTTTCACATTGACTTACTCACGTCTTATCGTGAAACGCCCATGCATGGGAAAAATTTCCAGCGCCCGCCACTGGACCTTGTGGATGGGGAAGAGGAGTACAAAGTGGAGCGCATTCTAGACTCCCAAAGATTCGGCCGGAGCAAGAAAGTGCAGTACCTCGTGAAATGGAAGGGGTACCCAGACTCGGAGAACCAGTGGGTCAACAAAGATGACATCTTCGCTGACGACGCCCTAGCGGAATACGAACGGAGTTCGAATGCAAGGAAGATCCATATAAGGCAAGGGCAAACCACGAACTGCTCCCCATCCTTTCATCCTGGACTCCTCACTACAACCGCCATGTCTCTTCCCACTTCCACCTCTTCCACCCCTCTCGCTGCCCATCTCATCGACAGCCTCACCCACGAAGAACTCCGGGAGGCTCTCGCCAACGCGCAGTCCATCATCGACGTCGAGGAGCCTGACCAGCCCGCCACCTACTGGCTCACCAACGACAATGGCGACCGCCTCAACACAGCGCCGTACACCGAAGCCGAAATTACTCGGCTTCGTACAGCTGTCAGACTCTTTGCGAGTCCCCCATCTCGACCTGAACCCACTCAAGTCGAGTTCAAGCAGGAAGAAGACGCCCGCAACCCTGAGATGGCAGGAGTGGACGAAGACACGGGACTGGAAGGAGTCAGCGGAGGACTGGAAGCGCTGGCAGCTAGCAACAGCCGCAGCCAGGCGGGCCGTCATCTACCACCGACGCCGACAACATACCGAGACACTGAGAGAGCAGTGTACGAAGCAGTCGAAGGGACTCTAAGGGAATGGTACCCAGTTGAGCAACCCTATCTCATTACGGCCACCGACTCTGACAACCCCCGTGAAACCCCCTACGCATGCGACACCACGGGTTGCCCCATATACCGCGGAGGCGTGGTTGTCGACACCCACGACTCCACACTGCCGGCTGTTCGCCTCCAGTACCTAGGAGGGTCGTCGCGAGTCGCACCACACGGGTACAAACACAACCGGGGGGAGGACTTTGTCCATTACCCCATCACCGACGCCCAAGGAGTGACCCGCCAGGCCTCCTACATTCAAGTCATCGTGGGGCCAGACCCCATCATCCTCGGACTCGTGGAGGACAGCGACAAGGTGTATAGCCGCCCCTTATACGCCAAACCTCACGTCCGCGAAGCCGGCAAACCCCACTACACGCCAGAAGACCTATTCGCCCTCGTCGGAGGGCACAGCAACCAACACAGGGTAGACCGCGCGGTGAACGAGTTGAAGGACGTGGGGCTCAAAGCTGAGTTGACCAGATTCCATGCCTACCGACACGAAGCTGAGAGGATGGAGCAGCGACTCCACACGCTAGCTCAGGCGCTCGGAGGGGTGCAGTCGGAGTTAGCCCAGTGCAAGTTCCGGCTAGAGATGGCGAACACGTTGGATAGGATTACGGAGAGGCAGGAAGCTTGGGTCAGCGGGATAGGCCCCACTCGGCGCCGTGGTCATCGCGGCTGAAAAGGGGGGTGATGTCACGGTACACGAGAAACGGACTCTTACTATACGGATATGACCTCGTTAGTAAGTCGTAATGTGTCATGGACAGAAGTATCAGTCAGCGAGAGTAGTAGAATCACATGCCGCTGTGGCATGACTCATTCCTAGGATAGCTGTAGTAGGGTTCGAGCTACTTACGCTATTAGTCATATGGATTCGGGAGGAGCTTTAAAGCTGCCTCATACAGGTATAAATAGTGGCTCGATAAGACCAAGATACACCATCTTGGTCTTCTTCAATCACCACTTCACTCTCATCTCTTACGCATGATTCGCTTGTCTCTCCCAGAGCAAGTCGTCTTTATCAACCATCGGATTACCTAGTGGCTCGGCTTGCCCTAGTGTACGCTCAGATCACGTGCCATAGAAGTGCCGTGTATCCTGTGATCAGGTCACGTGACCATCAAGAATATTTTGCTAAGTTGTGAACACCCTTTCGCAGTCCAAGTTGGACTAACGCCAGTGGTGGCGTTACACCCGACAAGAACTCAGCGACGCCCTCAATCACGTCCAGTCCATCATCGACTTGGAAGACCCTGACCAGCCTGCCACGTACTGGCTCACCGATGGTCGAGGGCAGCGCCTCTGCACCGCACCGTACACCAAAGCTGAGATTACTCGGCTTCGTGAGGCTGTCGGAGGGGACGAAGATCCCTCACCTCGACTTATCACCAGTTGCGTCGAGGAAGAAGAAGAACAAGGCCACGCTGCGATGGGAGGAGTGGATGAAAACACAGTCGTGGAGGGAACCCACAGAGGATTTGTGCCAACAGCAACTGGCAACCACAGCAGCATGGAGGGCCTGTGTAACGTCTACCATGGACGTTTGCCTGACTTAGGCCTCTTGGCAAGTGGCGATCCTTGAAAGTCGAAAGTTGCAGTTAGCGAAGGTCTCTGGATAGAAGGCGGGATGGGGCTGAAGGCTCTCGTCTCTTCCGAAGTAAGCGTGGAGGTCTTCTAGTTGAATGACTCCGTGGGGAACCTTATCAATGTACTTAGCATTGGCCCAGGAAGCACTGTCGACTATGAAGAAGGGTTGGAACGAGATAAGTATGTAAGGACCTTATCTATAGCAGTTACGACATTACGGTAGTATGCTTTCCTATTACGGTAGTTGGGATACGTACTATAGCGGGCGCAATACACCCTCTGAGTGAGAGAAGCCCTATGGCTATCTCGAAGTGGTAGTTTACATCAGGTGTGTGTAAAAACGCGATATTGTGGACGCCTGTACTCATCACTTTTACGCATATGGACAGGGTAGGACCATAGAGTATAAAAACCCTCCCATGGGGAGGGAGGCGAATAGGATATTCACTCTCTTTCTCACTTGCGCACCCTCTCCACTCTATAAGTCTCTCAACCTACTCAAAGGTGAGAACTCCATTCCTGTTAGCTGCGCGTATTGCTGCGCAACAGGTTATGGGCCCTGTTACAGGGTTTGCCGTCGCACTCTTTGATAGAGTTGTGCCTTGTGGTCATCGCCCACCACAACGTTGCCTTTGCAAAGAGGGACTCGTGTGGTTGTAGGCATTAGACTCAAGGAGGCTCCCTGGTTCATAACAGCCCAATATTGTGCTCTGGAGGAGTACACAGACTAGGCCTCTCGCCTAACTAAACAAGGCCATGTGTAAACTTCCATTAATTTGGAGGCGCTGCACATGATAACCTTGGGGCGATGCTGAGCAGTTCTATTGGCTTAGCGATTAACTGGCAGACTGCAAAGACCAGCGCACAACATAGGATTGACCTATGGGTCAAAACGGGACTAATATTGGCTTTTTATCTTACTCAGTATTGTTATTATTGTAACGCAATGCTGACGTTCTCAAAGCCGACAGATTACTACATCTATGTCGTCCCAACTCACTACGCTTGTCCCCGTCTTCGATGGCTCTAACTGGGCCACCTGGTCTAAGCAGATGACCGCCTTCTTCATGTCGCAAGGGCTCTGGGGCTACGTTGCTGGCACCATCCCTGTCCCTCCCGTTGCCGATGCCGCTGAAAGAGCGGCTTGGATGCGAAGCGATGAGATGGCTAGGGGTAATCTTACCCTACGCCTCTCGCCTGCTATACAGCAGGCAGTTACTGGCAACACTTCCCAGCTTCTTTGGGAATCGGTCAAAGACCGGTACGGTGCGGTATCCATGCCCCGCATCTACAAAGATTTCAAGGAAGCCATCTCCATTCGCATTAACACTAATCAGCATCCTGCTCCCCAGTTTGAGAAGATGGCTGCCGCTTTCGCTCATCTTGGAGCAGTCACTGTTGGTACTGGACCTAATGCCACCACTCTTGCCATTCGCCCACAGCTGCAGGCACTTATTGCCATGTCCGCTCTGCCCCAGAAATGGGAGCACCTCATTCCTGTCATGTGCAACAATCTTGCCTTGGCAGATCTTCAGCCCGATACCGTATCAGCTTGTGTCGAGAGCCAGTACGAGACTGAAACCAATCGCGGACAGCATAAGGCCGCTCATAACGCGCAGAAGCTTTCTGCCGTTAAGCGGAAGCGCAATGACCCTCGCTTCTCTAAGCAGGGTTCTTCGTCGCAGCAGCCTAGCACCTCTGGCCCATCCAACCAGCAGCAGCCTTTTAGGCAGCGCGGGGGACGAGGATCCGGAAAAGGCAAGGTTAAAGGGAAAGGCAAGGCACCTGCCCGTGCTCCACAGCACTCGCATATTGCCTCTGTCGCCGCACTAGCCCCCCCCACTTCCCACAAGGTGACTCATATTGGGTCATCTGGTGTCTCCACGAGGACAGAAGTTGAATCACCCTCTCCCCAGAGGACTTCGGGCTTCTTCCCTTCCGTCAATAAGGCATTGACGCTCGCTGAACGGCTGGATGTACCCGCTACAGTCCAAACCGTAAAGACGCTCGAGCAGCGCTTTGCTGATGTTGATGCCCTCATGCGTCCTCGCATTGAAAAGTTCATGGATGAAGAGTATGACTCTGATTTCGATATCGATATGTCGCAGCAGCCTTCGGGCAGCGCACAACCGATAATGGACATTGATGGCCTCGATGACACCGAGATATTTGGTGAGCACTCCAATGCTCTCCAACTTGACTTATCGGATCTGACGATAAGCGATGGGGGTTCTAATACAGAAAACCATGCCCCCACGCCTCCTTACGTCGACCTGGCTTCTATTGTCGAAGCAACAGTCAGGTGGGCTACTACCGGCGAAAGCCGTTTCCCTCCTCGATCACGTTCTAATGAACGGATTGAATCCATTTGGCGTAGTAATCAGCAGTACCTTAAAGATAACGGCAAAGAAACGGACCCTCGTTTCGACACCCTTGTCTCTCCTTTGGTCTCTATAGGCCGATCTTTGACACCGGAGTCTTTCTTGACTGGACCGGATACTGAGATCCTCGATTGGGGATCATGTGATGAAGAGTACGTCTTTTCTTCACTTAACGCACCACATGCTGATAACGTTACAGTATTAGCCCTGCCCCCAAAAAATCAAAAATGGGGCAGCTGTAATAGTTTTGTATATCTACGAGAATCGCATGTAGTAGCACCGAAGTTACTCAAAATGTACAATATTAGCAGCGCTCTCCTCGATTCCTTTGAGTGCGAGCACAATGAGTACTTCAGTCAATGCGCTAAGTGTTTAGAGCGTACAAAAAATATGTGGCTCCTTGATTCAGGAGCATCAGCACATTTCACTAATAAACTTAGTGACTTCATCGACTATAAGCCAACTGCTAAGTCTGATAAGATTCCTGTAAAGACTGCAGCTCATACACTCTACGTTGAAGGAACCGGAACTGTCTTGCTAGAGCATTACATCGCAGACAAACCCGTGACCACGCGGGTATATCCGGTCCTATACATCCCTAGAATGAGCTCACGTCTTCTATCTATGGAAGTCTTTCTACAGCAAGGTTTGCGCGTTATGGGGAATTCGCAGCATATTAACTTGCTACGTAAAAAGAAGACGATTGTCCAATGTAAACCCCTTCTCCACGGACAATCCTTATATTGGCTAGATGCCTCTATATCCACCCTAACTGAGTCGCTTATTGCGAACCAATCTGCATTACTCAATGTAGACTATGACCTTATGCATCGTCACCTCGGTCACCCATCCAAAGAGGTTTTGAGACAAGCTAAGGAACACACTAAGGGCTTCCCAGAAGGGATTATAATTCCCACCTCTGATAACATATGTCCTGGGTGTGCGCAAGGCAAAATGCCTGCTGCCTTACATCCTCCGTCCGATACAAGGGCTAAAGCCTCTTTCAATCGAATACATTCTGATTTGAAAAGCTTCCCTTTACCGTCATACCATAAATACAAGTATTTTATCGTCTTCTTTGACGATTATACTTTGTTTGCATGGATTACTCTTTTACGGGATAAAGCCTCTGCTATTACTGCTCTAAAGCAGTGGCTTGCGCTAATTAAAAATCAATTTAGCGCTACCATAAAAGAATGGATGTCTGATGCCGGCGGTGAATACAAATCGGATGCTTTCCTAAAGCAGCTTAAGGATGCCGGCATTACAGTGCTACAGTCAGCACCACATACGCCTCAGCAAAATGGGCGCGCTGAGTGCTTTATGCATACCATAATGGACAAAGCTCAGGCAATGCGCCTTGATGCTTGTTTACCACAGAGTTGGTGGGAATTTGCAGTCCTACATGCTGCACATTGTTACAATAGAACCCCCATAAGTCGCCTTCAATGGCAGACTCCTTACAAACTATTACACAATGAAGTCCCTGATATATCGCATCTTAGAGTCTTTGGTTGTGGCGCATATGTACATATTCCAGAAGCCCGCCGGGTGAATAAACTTTCTCCCAAAAGCGAGCTAATGATCTACCTTGGTAGAGGACCTGGAATGAAGGCTAACATCTTCATGTGCACGCCAAATACCTTGTTCTACTCAGACAAGGCACTCTTCGATGAAGCTCTATTTCCTAGGTGTCCAATAGACAATCCTAGACGTGAGCCCCGTGGTGTAACTCAGTTAGATGATACAGTTCCACATGAGCTGTCTAAAGACCATACCACTCCTGGTGATGATGATGACCTACCACCTGAGCCCCCAATTACCAAAGGGAGGAGCGCTCCCCAGCCGGCCGCTGGACCCCCTTCTAGTACTCATACTAGAGGGATTGGATCGCAGCTACCTCCGCCTTTACCCCCTGAACCAGTACCTGGTCCTAGTGAACCTAGGTGCTCGGGGCGTACAAGGAAACTAGTTACTCGTCCTGAAAATGTCTATGGAGATAGGCCTCCTACTACGATTATTCGAGACATTGCGCGGACTCACACATGGCGACAATTGACACAGCTGCAGCCAGGTAGCTCCCAGCAGCGTCCACGTCTGAGTCGGACGGCTTCAGGTGACATTCCTGAACAAGCCGATCCTGACTCTTCCGGTGCACAGAGTGATAATCCGCATGATTCAGACGAAGTAGATCAGCAACTTCTGATCCACCTAGCTCAGGAAGGGGGAGTCAAATTTCTAGATCTTCTGCTTGCCAAAGCAGTTTCACCATTGGATCTAGAGTCACCTGATACCTCTAATATTCACGAATGGACCTACCGGGACATTCTTAAAATGCCAAGTGAACCCCAGGAGGAGTGGCGTAATGCGTGCCAAGAAGAGCTTACCTCTCTTCGCAAACGCAAGGTCTATGATCTTGTTAACCCGCCACAAGGCAGAAGGGTGATCAAGAATAGATGGGTATTTGACTTAAAGTCAGATGGCCGTAAGAAAGCCAGGCTAGTTGCCAAAGGCTTTTCACAGGTTGAAGGCATAGACTATGACGAAATATTCTCGCCAGTGGTACGGTTTGAGACTGTCCGGATGATGCTCGTGCTTGTAGTGCTGAAGGATTGGCACATCTCTGGACTTGACGTCAAAACTGCCTTTCTTTATGGAGACCTCGATGAGGAACTCTATATGGAACAACCTGAAGGGTTTAAAGACCCTAGCCAACAAAATAAAGTCATGCGCCTTAGGAAAGCTATATACGGACTTAAACAAGCAGCACTCGCTTGGTGGAGAGCGCTGGATAAGTCCATGAGCACCCTTGGCTGCATACGACTTCAATCAGACTCAGGTCTGTTCGTGAATGAAGACAAAACAATTGTAGTTATTGTTTATGTCGATGACGTTCTTTTCCTTGGAAGGAATAAGAAGGACATAGCATCCCTGAAGAGACGCTTCATGGAGATATGGGAATGCAGAGATTTGGGTGATACCAAAGAGTTTCTGCGCATGCGCATATTACATTCCAAAGGAAGAATCCTGATAGATCAGCAGGATTACCTTCAGAAAGTGCTGCAGCGCTTTAACCTGATTAACGCCAAATCAGTACCTACCCCACTACCGGAAGGGTATCATCCATCCCCTAATAAGGGAACTGCAGCCCCAGAGCTCCGTGCGTCATACCAACAAGTGATAGGATCGCTCCTATACATTATGATTGGTACGCGACCAGATATTGCCTATGCTGTTACCAAGATGGCGCAGTTTGCTGCCAATCCATCGGAGGACCATTATAAGCGTGCACTTTACATTTGCCGCTATCTACTTGGTACCTCAAACTATGCTTTAGTCTTTGATGGCAAAAGCGATGGTGGTATAATAGCATACGCAGATTCTGACTGGGCTTCTGACCCAGTTACCAGAAAGTCCACTACGGGCTACTTAGTAAAGATGGCTAATGGAGTGTTCTGCTGGAATTCTAGAGCGCAGAAATCTATCGCGCTCTCATCCACTGAAGCAGAATACATGTCGCTGTGTGATACAAGCAGACAATTGGTCTGGATTCGCTCGCTCTTTAGTGAGCTTGGAATAAATCTCGGACCTATTCCATTATGCGGAGATAATCAAGGCTCCATATTCTTATCTTCTAATCCTGTTCAGGAGAAACGGATCAAACACATTGATTTGCGTCACCATTACATACGTGATGTGATCCGTGAAAAGAAGATAGAGTTATTCTTCATTGAAGGAGCTGAAAACCCCGCCGATCTTTTTACTAAGAATCTGGGTCACATTAAATTCCTAAAATTCAGGGAACAGCTAGGGCTAGAGTTTGGCTATTTGCCACTCAAACACACCATGTCCAATGATGGGGATTCGTGATGGAGAGCGTGAAGGAGCTTTTGTACCTCTGAGGAACACATGTTTCTCTATGTTCCTCCGCGTCCATCGTTTCTTCTTCATGAAGAGTACAACGAGCAACTGTCTCCTCATAGAACAGGACAGAATCACCTAACTAGACATGGTGCGATGTCGCTTCTCCAAGCAGACATCTGGCTCTAAGCCTCTCATCGAACTACCAGAAGGGAGTTCGTACGTCCTGTCCCTGACGGGAACATAATAATCATACTTCAAGATTGGAAGAATGTCGTTGATGATAGCCATTCACAACTTGATGAGACGGGTTAGAGACAGCCATAGTCTCATCAACTCCTACGCAACCCTCACTCGATGCTCATTCCCAATGCTCGTGAGATTGCTAGGTAATTGCTTAAGACACGCTTTAATAGCTGCACTAAGCAAGGGGGAGTGTTGGAACGAGATAAGTACGTAAGGACCTTATCTATAGCAGTTACGACATTACGGTAGTATGCTTTCCTATTACGGTAGTTGGGATACGTACTATAGCGGGCGCAATACGCCCTCTGAGTGAGAGAAGCCCTATGGCTATCTCGAAGTGGTAGTTTACATCAGGCGTGTGTAAAAACGCGATATTGTGGACGCCTGTACTCATCACTTTTACGCATATGGACAGGGTAGGACCATAGAGTATAAAAACCCTCCCATGGGGAGGGAGGCAAATAGGATATTCACTCTCTTTCTCACTTGCGCACCCTCTCCACTCTATAAGTCTCTCAACCTACTCAAAGGTGAGAACTCCATTCCTGTTAGCTGCGCGTATTGCTGCGCAACAAGAAGGAGTGGTACGGGGTGGCTACACGCTCATTGCAGTATAGAAATACTTGGTAAGCTGCGACGTCCAGAGGGAAGTCCACTGATCCGCAAAGGGACAGGCAAAGGTAAGTCACGGGGGATCCCTGGTCTAAAGGGATATGCCGGACAACTCACTTAAGAGGGGAGACCTCTTAGCAAAGACGAGTAGATGGTGGTGGTACTGGAAGAAGACCAAGATGCTGTTCTTGGTCTTCGCACTACTCTACTTATACAGATACGCGTGGGCTTTGAAGCGCCGCTTGAATACTACTAGCCAATAGCGTAAGTACCATGAACCCTAGTACAGCTATCCTAGTATGAGTCACTCCAAGATCCAATCCGTTATCATACAATCACATGTGCCGGAGCTTACCCAGCTGACTGATCCTACAAGTCCATGATGATATACTGCTGACAGCGATGTCATAGTTGATGCGTCAGTGTCCACTTCCCAGCCTGAGGCGCCGATCAATCCAAAACGTAACGGCCTGCATCCTCATCCGACGCCGACAGCACATTGAGATGCTGAAAGGGCAGTGTACGAAGCGGTCGAAGGAACGCTGAGGGAGTGGTACCCAGCTGAGCAGCCCTATCTCATCACCACCACCGACACTGACGACCCCCGTGAGACCCCCTACGCCTGTGATACAACGGGGCGCCCTCTATACCGTGCTGGGGTCATCATCGACATGGAGGCCGTGCCCATGCCTGCGGTCCGTCTCCGATACCTCGGAGGCACTGCGTGCACCGTGCCTCACAGATACAAACATAATTGGGGGGATGACTTCATCCATTACCCCATCACCGACGCACAGGGGATCACGCAACAAGCCACCTTCGTCCAGGTCGTAGGGGGGCCAGACCCCCTCGTACTCGGACTCGTAGACAACAGCAACAAGGTCTACAGTCGCCCTCTCTACGCTGAGCCGCAAGTCCGCGAGGCCAGCAAGCCCCACTACACCCCCGAGGACATGTACGCCTTTGTTGGCGGGCACAGCAACCAGCACCGCATGGATAGGGCAGTGAATGAGCTGAAGGATGTGGGGCTTAAAGCTGAGTTGACCCGCTACCGCGCCTACAAGCACGAGGCTGAAAGGATGGAGCAGCGGCTACACGCCCTCGCTCAGGCTCTTGGCAGAGTGCAGGGGGAGCTCACGAGGTGCAAGTTCAGGCTGGAGATGGCCAACGTGCTGGATCAAGTTACAGAGAGGCAAGAGGCATGGGTAGGAGGAATTGGCCCCACTCGGCACTGTGGGCGTCACAGCTGAAGAGGGGGTGATGTTACGATCAGAGAAATGGACTCTTACTACATGGTTATGACCCCTTAGTAAGTAGTAATGTGTCATGGACTTAACGCATCAGTCAGCAGTCGTAGTATCACATGTTAGATACTCTGACTCATTCCTAGTAGTAGCTGTAGTAGGGTTCAAGCTACTTACACTACTAGTCGTCTTGGATTGGAGGGGAGCTTTAAAGCTACCCCGCAAACTGTATAAGTAGGGTACGCAGAAGACCAAGAACGCCATCTTGGTCTTCTTCAATCACTACCATCTTGACTTGCACTCCTGCCTTTCGCTTGTCTCCCTTGAGCAAGTCGACTCACCTACTGCCCAGTGAGCTTGAGAAGCGTCCTGGTGCAACGACTCCAATCATGAGATCGAGTGACTAAGCCACCCCAAAGAGCTCCAGACGAGCGAGTTCTTATTCCGCTAAGTTGTGAACGCCCTTTCAAAGTCTAAGTCAGACTTAACGCTGGTAGTGGCGTTACACCTTATCTTTGCTGAGTAAAACCTAATACAGCAAGTAAGCGTAAACTACTAAGCATGGTCTAGAACTATCTAGAAGGTTCCTTCCTTATCTACCAATCATGAGAGTCCATATATATATGGAATGTGACCTGGTCAGGTTATCCCATTAAGGGTGTAACTGTCCCAGGGTCACATGCTTAAGAGTGCACATGATGGCAGCATGTGACTAACAATGTCTCGTACTTTGGCCCTTTATATCTCCTTAGATAATTCTGTATAAAATACAGAAAAATAGGAAATAAATATATGCGTCCATGACAATTTTTGGTCTTCATGGTACTCTACTTATACAGATACGTGCAGGCTTTAAAGTGCCGCTTTAAGAGTCACTAGCCAATAGTGTAAGTAGAGCAAACCCTAATACAGCTATCCTAGTATGAGTCACTATGAGTCATTCCAGAATCCGTTCCGTATTGTACAATCACATGTGCCAGAGCTTACCTGGCTGACTGATCCTAAAGTCCATGACGATATATCGCTGATGAGAGTGTCATAGCTCGTTGTTACGATTCCTGCTTCTTGTCTGCTTGTGTCCTGGCTTGTTCTACCTCCCATTGTACGATATGCAGTTTCCACAGGCTTCTCATTTGTCACATGCCCATCCGTTTCGCTCCGTTCCACTTGCGCCTGACTCCTTTCAACCGGCAGTTTGCGCCATCAAAAACCACTATACCTTTCTGAGTTAATCTGATGCACGCGTGGACCCGCATGTTCTCATGACCCTCGATATGGTACATCCCTTTGTACTTCATTTAGTGCGAGGCATCAGTCTGGCATCATGTGTTTGGCTTAGCCAAACACCCTGTATTAGTATATAAGTCACGCCCTACCTAGCTTGTACGGTAGACTTGACTTCTTGTGTAATACCACATCGTCTTTGCCTCACGAACCAACTTTGACTCGCCTCTGCACTTGAGTCCCTGTTTTCGCTCGCCTCTTCGCTTGAGCCCTGACCTTCCGCTAATATCCTTGTGTCCCTGGGAGACCAAGTGATACTTGTTCATCACCGAACTGAGTCTTAGCTGACTCGCGCTTATCCAATCCCGTTGACTTGCTGAAGTACACATCGTACTTAATGCCCCTGTGGTGGCGTTACATTAAGTCAAGTCTCTCATCGTGGCAACATCTAGTCACAGCCGGACCAAGTTCAAGCCCAAATACATCGATCGTTTTAGCTCCGACGAACTATCTGACAGAGTAAAGGGAGCAGCAGTCTGGGCAGAAAATAATGGAGTCGAAGGATATTTCATCTTCGACCCGATGACAAGATCCTACTGACAAATCCACTATCTTGAAGACAGATGCCTCTGGGCATTCATTGAATACTCTCCAAACGAAGGAGCGTGGTACACTACCGGACCAGTACCCCTCACCTTGCAAACAGGCCCTCTGGGATCATCAAACCCCTCAGGAATTGACATTGACCCCCAAGACACTGCATCCCCAAGCATATCTGTACCAACGACAAACCTCCCAGCCTCAGCATTCCCATCCTACACAATGGCTCAACAGGGACAGGCATCTGCAAGTACCACCCTCACCAGTGGAGGAGGAGTACCCAGTGGGAGTGGAGCCCCTGCCGGAGGAACCCCCGCCAGTAGTGGCAGTGGCAGTGGCAGTGGCGGTGGTGGTGGTGATGGCGGACCGGCCCCAGCTGGAGGAGCCGTACCACCCATGGCAGCCCCGGGTGGCAATGGTCGCCTAGGAGGGAATACCCCACCAGAATTCGATGGAAACCGAGAAAAGAGCAAGGCATTCCTACGTGCCTTCAAACTATACTGCAGAATGAATCCAATGGTAGACCTGCTTGCAGTACCCGGACAACGAGCCATGGCCTTTCTCTCTTATATCCGAGGACCGCTTGTCGACAACTGGGTCGATGAGCAGATGAGATGGCCCGATGATCAGATAGCAGCAGGAGTCCTACGAACCGAAAATAACCTCTGGAATGAGGTAGAAACCCGATTCCTGCAGGCATACACTGACACTGCGGAACAGACGAAGGCCCGTAAAGCCTTGCAAACCCTAGCAATGAAAGGAGAAGATATCGACTCCTTCATTGCCCAGTTCAACAACCTAACAACAAAAGCTGGGTATGGCCCGGATGAAGCCACAATGTTGGAACTGTTCCAAGATGGACTCCCAAACCAGTTAGTAATTAATGCCATTCGCTTCCAGCACCCCGTTACATGGGAAGACTGGAAGCGGGCCGCCCGACTACAACAGGCTGAGTACCTGATTCTGAAGGACCGACTCAGCAAAAACCGAACCCCGCGCCAAAAGAAGGGAGGGCATAACTGCGAACAGTGGGTACAGGCCCTCAACAAGAACCGTGACCCAAACGCCATGGATGTTGGACGTGCCCGAGCCTCCGTGGCTCTCACCAATGCCGACCGAATCCAACTCCAAAAGGAGGGACGTTGTTTTAGATGCCGCGCTACGGGGCACATCTCGCGTAACTGCCCACAAAAGAGCACTCGAATTGCTGCTTCCTCCACAACTACCCAACCAGCTCCCATCCCCACTTCCCCGACCATACCAGCTCCCGCTGTCACTACTGTCGCCATACAATCTAACCGCGTACTTTCGACGGAAGAGCAGGCTGAAGCACAGATCGCTGCGATGAAAGTGCAACCTCAGGAAGTGCAAGACCTCATGGTAGAAAAGTTGTTCACAAAAGAGGATTTTCTCAACACTTGAACCCGACGGCCTGGGCTAGAGCACTCAATGTAAACATGTACCATAGCAGACATCGATCTATGCGAATCCCAGTTCTCTTTAAATCTGCACACGCAACGGCCGAACGACAACATCTGCAAAACTGGTACCTGTCAAAGCTGTCAGGGACCGGTCCAGACCGGTCCAGACAGCTTTTGACACCCTCCACCTTTACAGATGAAGTACTCCTGGACTCAGGAGCAACAGACAATTTTACCTGCGCCTCACTACTGAAGCGGCTGCAGATCGGAACACATGATGTCACACAATCGATACGCATCTGGAATGTGGACGGAACTCACAACCAAGATGGGGCCATCACCCAATACACTGACCTGAATGTCCGAACCGGGAACAACACCAAAACACTTCGCTTCCTAGTAATGAACTTAGGAAGGGACGAAGTTATACTAGGCTATCCATGGTTCTCAGCATTCGAACCACTTGTAAAGTGGGGGGAAGCAACGTTGGATGAAGAGTTTCAACCGGTGGTTATATCCAGCCTCCAGTCATCAGACAAAGCCACACCCGTAGAAGCATCAATACGGGCGTTGGAGACGTACCAACTCGATGAGGAAGCGTGGGAACAGATCGCAGACGATGAACAGGAGCCATGTGTGGCGATGCTGCGAAAAACCACAACAGCATCTGAGCTAGCACAGCAAGAAGCTGCAAAGCGGGAGGAACGAACCTTTGAAGAAATGGTCCCACCAGGGTATCGGCGATACCGTAAGGTGTTCGACGAGGAAGCATCGCATTGCTTCCCACCGAAACGACCGTGGGACCATGCCATCGACCTAACACCCAATGCACCTGCAACAATGGACTGCAAGGTGTACCCATTGACACAGGAGGAAGATAAGGCTCTCGACACATTCCTTGCCAAACAGTTAGAGAGGGGGTACATCCGACAGTCGAAGTCCCCATACGTTTCACCCTTTTTCTTCATAAAGAAAAAGGACGGAAAGCTCAGACCCGTACAAGACTACCGACGGTTAAATGAGGTCACTGTCCGAAACCACTACCCACTACCCCTCATCCCTGAACTCATTGATAAAATCCGTGATGCGCAACTCTTCACGAAATTGGATATCTGCTGGGGATATAATAACATCTGCATAGATGCAGGAGACGAGTGGAAGGCTGCCTTTAAAACGAACAAGGGAACCTTCGAACCACTTGTAATGTACTTCGGTCTCACGAACTCCCCAGCAACTTTCCAAGCCATGATGGACTTCACATTCCAAGGACCAATACTGACGAACAAGGTGATCGTATACATGGACGATATCCTCATCACAACTGTCGACAACCTTGAACGACATCGCAAAAGAGTTCACCAGGTCCTGACCATCTGCGCAGAGAACGACCTTTATATTAAACCGGAGAAGTGCGAATTCGAAGTGCGCGAGACGGAGTACCTTGGGCTCATTATTGGATATGGGAAGCTGCGGATGGACCCCGTAAAAGTACGAGGAATCCACGAATGGCAACCCCCAAGAAGCCTAAAGGAAGTACGCACCTTTATCAGCTTCTGCAATTTCTATCGCCGATTCATCAAAGGGTTCTCCTCCCTTGCGCGTCCTCTTCATGACCTCACAAAAAAGGACACTCCATGGCACTGGGGAGTCGAGCAGCAGAGGGCGTTTGAACGCATCAAAGACCAAATATGTCAAGAACCAGTCCTCCTCTCCCCCAATTTGACAAAACCGTTTGAACTAGAAGTAGACACATCCAACGTTGCCATCGGTGCGGTACTCAATCAGTTAGGAGACAACCAAAAACTCCACCCAGTAGCGTTCCACTCAGAATCACTATCCCAAGCTGGGCGGAACTATGACATCTACGACAGAGAGCTACTGGCAGTAGTTGAAGCTCTTCGCGCCTGGTGCACATACCTCATTGGCTCACCCCATAAAATTATCATACACACCGACCACGCTAACCTTCAATACTGGAAGGAACTGCAAAAAATCAGCCGACGAGTGGTGTGCAAGTTTTTGGAGCTGTCAGAATACGACTTTGTACTAAAGCACGTACCTGGAGTCAGGAACGGTTGTGCAGATGCCCTATCCTGACGAGCAGACTATGCGCCAGGCGATGAAGATAACAACAACGTCACCATCCTCCCCGCAGACCACTTCATCCGGGTCACCGAGATGTCAATGCACGACATGGACATCTGGACCCAGATTGCGCAAAACCTTGACGAAGCACAAGTACTACGATGGATCGAACCGCATAGCCTGAAAAAGCACGAGGGATTATGGTGGAAAGGCGATGCCCTTGTCGTTGTCGGGGACAATGATCTTAAACAGGGGGTAATCACCTTTTTCCACGACACACCCACCATGGGACACCCCAGAATCACAAACACCTATGAACTCTTACGACGAGACTACTGGTGGCCCAATATGCACAAAGATGTCGAAGAGTACGTCAAGGGTTGTGCCACATGCCAAGCCAACAAAATCAACCCCCACCGACAAAAGCCACACCTTTTCCCTATCACAACCAACCCAGAAGCAGAACCGTTCGAAGTCGTAGCCATGGACTTCATTACGAAACTACCACCGTCGCAGGGGTATGACTCAATCCTCACCATTACCGACCATGACTGCTCCAAGGCAGCCATCTTCATCCCGTGTGTTACATTTTGGATTGATCGGCACCTCGGGCCGGGAAGTGGACACTGACGCGTCAACTATGACATCGCCGTCAGCAGTATATCATCATGGACTTGTAGGATCAGTCAGCCAGGTAAGCTCCGGCACATGTGATTGTACGATAACGGATCGGATCTCGGAGTGACTCATACTAGGATAGCTGTACTAGGGTTCACGGTACTTACGCTATTGGCTAGTAGTATTCAAGCGGTGCTTCAAAGCCCGCACATATCTGTATAAGTAGAGTAGTGCGAAGACCAAGAACAGCATCTTGGTCTTCTTCCAATACCACCACCATCTACTCATCTTTGCTAAGAGGTCTCCCCTCTTAAGTGAGTTGTCCAGCATATCCCTTTAGACCAGGGATCCCCCGTGACTTACCTTTGCCTGTCCCTTTGCGGATCAGTGGACTTCCCTCTGGACGTCGCAGCTTACCAAGTATTTCTGTACTGCAACAAACGTGTAGCTGCCCCATACCACTCCTTCTTCATAGTCGACAGCGCTTCTTGGGCCAACACTCAGTACATCGATAAGGTCCCCCACGGAGTCATTCAACTAGAAGACCTCCACGCTTACTTCGGAAGAGACGAGAGCCTTCAGCCCCATCCCGCCTTCTATCCAGAAACCTTCGCTAACCACAACTTTTGACTTTCAAGGATCGCCACTCGCCAAGAGGCCTAAGTCAGGCAAACGTCCATGGTAGACATCACACCGTGTAACGAAACGATCACCGTGGAGGGCGTAGCCAGGCTATACCTTCGCCATGTCTACCCCCATTACGGCATACCCCGAAAACTGATCACCAACCGAGACCCCAGATTTACGTCCACATTTATGACACAACTCTGCCGGGTTCTCAGGATTAGGCAGAATATCTCATCGGCGTACCATCCCCAAACAGATGGGCAGTCAGAATGAACCAACCAATGGCTGGAACAATATTTACGCCATTGGAGCAACGTGCAGCAGGATAACTGGGCAGAGGCCCTCCCTGTAGCGCAGTTCGCACATAACACGTGGCCCAACGCAATGACGAAACACTCCCCTTTCTCACTCATCATGGGGTGGGAGCCACGCACCACTTGGATCTCGAAACCCACGACCTCCCCATCCATTGATCGAAGGCTAGAAGACATGGGCACGCATCAACAACATGCACAGGATTGTATCAAACACGCCCAAGAACTCATGATGAAGCGAGGGTGCACCCGTTTCATCCCCTATCAGGAAGGAGTGCAAGTGTGGCTAGAGGGGACGAACCTTAAAACGATCTACCCCACAGCCAAATTGGCTCCCAAATGACACGGACCGTTCCATATTAAGAAGGTCCTATCGACGGTGTCTTACGAATTAGAACTCCCAAAGTCATGGAAGATCCACCCCGTGTTTCATGCCAACCTCCTCACACCATATAAGGAGACGGAACTACATGGAGAAAACTTCATGCAACCTCCCCCTGACCTCGTGGATGGAGAAGAAGAGTTCGAAGTGGAGCAAATCCTTGGATCATGGTTGTATGGCTGAGGGCGCAAACTCCAATTCTTGGTCCAGTGGAAGGGATTCCCCATGAGTGACAGTTCATGGGAACCCCTCGAGAACGTGCGACACGCACCTGACCTTATCGCCAACTTCTATCAGCACAATCCTACCCCCAAAGGGGCTGGACGAAAGATATAAAAGGAGCGACCTGCATACCCAAGACCAGGGTGTCCCCTCGCAACCAGAGGGTTGTACACCATACTCAGTAGTCCCTAGTCCAGACCCCCCCATCTTGTCTCTGATCACTCCCACTCTCGACCGCCTCACTCAGGAGGAGGCAGCCACCTCGCTACTTACTCTTACCGCCCCACCTGTCGACACTCCTGTTACTGTATTGATCCCCGCCGTCCCTACTCCCCCGGAACCACAACAAGATACTCCACCACCGCCTCTCGAACACGCACCACCTCCCCCATTCCCTCCTGGCATTGGCCACATAACCACACCCACTACACAACCCCGCCGTGTTGAACCAGACCCCGCCCTAGCCTTCCTCGACAATGATGAAGGAGACGCTATAGACCCCGGACTCCCCTTTCTTCGTAATGACCCTGATCTCTCTTATCTCTATTTCCCGTTGAAGATTGGAGAAGCTGGGTATCTGAAACAAATTGCACGCTTCATTTATTATTGTAAGAATTATCAAGAGGTTGTTGGAACTATGGGGAGGGGGCATCCTTGCTACGTGCAGTCGGTCTACCTGCGGGGGGTGTATGAGGGGCAACTCCCTCAGCATATCACGGACCAACAGCTCTCTATGTTCCACCCCCACGACCCTCGCGCCATATGTGTCAATGAGGTCCTGACGGAGCTGCGCGACGTCCGCCTCCATGCGGATGTGTCCCGCCTTAGGGAGTGCCTCCTGCGGAAGGATGCAATCGCAGTACGGGAGTCCGAACTCCGGAGGTTAGAGACAGACCTCATGCACGATCGCTTCCACATGGACATGGACCTTGCGAGCGTGCGGAAGCGGTTGCAGTACGCACGCGCCATACCGCTGATATCTGAAAAGTATGACGAGCTCCAAGCCAAGTTCATACGCCCTCACCCCACACCTGAGCCTATTCCCATTCCCCCACACACCAGAGGGCCTTGCGAGATGCCATGCCTTCAGGGCGAAGGCAGCAGACGCCCTCACAAATGTTTCCAGTGCAAGTCCACAGACCACTTGATCGCGCAATGCCCTCAGTGGAGGGCCAAGCAGCCGTGTCAGTGGTGTGGAAGTCGCACCCATCAGTACGACGTATGCCTCATCCATCGCATATCTCCCATGTCACCAGCCTACATTGACCCTGACGACCGCCCCCAGTGGTGTGGCAAGTGCCTGCACTACGACGCGTGACACGCAGAGATCCACTGTCCTCAGTATGAGCAGTGTAGGGAGTGTGGGGAGCGGGGTAGGCATATGTTCCTGCGTCGCCATGTGTGCCCCCAACCCCCTTCACCGACCTCAGACAACACTCCGGTCAAGGACGACTGGTACTACACCAGTGACTAGTTGAAGTCGTGGCGACTTCAAGTCTGATGGGGGGGTAATGTTATGATTCCTGCTTCTTGTCTGCTTGTGTCCTGGCTTGTTCTATCTCCCATTGTACGATACGCGGTTTCCGTGGGCTTCTCATTTGTCACACGCCCATCCGTTTCGCTCCATTCCACTTGCGCCCGACTCCTTTCGACTGGCGGTTTGCGCCATCGAAAACCACTATACCTTTCTGAGTTAATCTGATGCACGCGTGGACCCGCATGTTCTCATGACCCTCGATATGGTACATCCCTTTGTACTTCATTTAGTGCGAGGCATCAGTCTGGCATCATGTGTTTGGCTTAGCCAAACACCCTGTATTAGTATATAAGTCACGCCCTACCTAGCTTGTACGGTAGACTTGACTTCTTGTGTAATACCACATCGTCTTTGCCTCACGAACCAACTTTGACTCGCCTCTGCACTTGAGTCCCTGTTTTCGCTCGCCTCTTCGCTTGAGCCCTGACCTTCCGCTAATATCCTTGTGTCCCTGGGAGACCAAGTGATACTTGTTCATCACCGAACTGAGTCTTAGCTGACTCGCGCTTATCCAATCCTGTTGACTTGCTGAAGTACACGTCGTACTTAACGCCCCTGTGGTGGCGTTACACTCGTACATCAGTGTCCACTTCCCAGCCTGAGGCGCCAATCGATCCAAAATGTAACACAGTGCCTGCTCTAGTAGCTGTATAGGCTGTTTGCTGTTATCAATTGATGTTGTCTTTTGAGCCATAACTGGACATTCTCCTAGTCCTTAGCTGTGTGCGCTGTCTTGCCACTGTCCCTTCCTTATCTGCTTTATCCCCTATCATCTCTAGCCACCACGGGTGTGCTCACCATCTACTTCTCTCACCTTCTCATCTACTTCCCCATCTGTATCCTTTGGGCCACACTACTGTGTCTCGTCCACGAGCTGGTAGTCAATCGAGTATGTGACTTTGACATATCCGGTGATTGTTAGGTTGCTTTGGTAGCCTTGTCCACAGCACAAGAAGAATGTCCAGTGGAACATTACATTACATACATATTTGCTCCTATTAGCAATGCATTCTTTGTGAGTTTTGAAAGGTGCGCACAGGTGCAGCACACTGGAAGACAAAGGAAGTGGCAGCATTGAGTCTTGCTGAGATTGATCTAAATGATGAACAGCGCACATGAAGGGATGATACTCACAGTGACAAGAGGACTGTGGTGAGATATCAAAGGTGGCTGGAAGCAGCAACAGAGTGAATCAAGCAAGTGAAGCAGATGTGGGGTCTGGCACACAACAGATGAGAACTGATTGTTATTACAGGAGAGGAGACATACCTGGCACACAACAGATGAGAACTGATGTGGACCAGGAGCGTACAAGCTACACTACTTATACAAAGCTAGAGGGTGACGCAGGTAACAGCTGGTCACAGTAAATACAAGGTGCTTTGTTCTACAAGTGGACAAAGGAGTGTACTGTTCTGGAGAACAAGGCATATAGAACAAGAAGAGTCTAGACTATGATATCATAGTGACATCACAATAAAGATAAGACAAAGGAAAGTACAAAGACGTAGTATAAGGACAGTCCAGAGGAGTCCATGATGTCATGTACATAAGTGATGTCATAGATAAGAAGATACAAGAAGTCCGAGATTGTACAGATCATAATATCTAATCTACAATTCCTGTATCTGATCTAAAGCAGTCCATTATCTGCTTGTTGTTACGTTCGGATCGATCGGCACCTCGGGCCGGGAAGTGGACACTGACGTGTCGGCTATGACACCACCGTCAGCAGGATATCATCATGGACTTATGGAGTCAGTCAGCCGGGTAAGCTCTGGCACATGTGATTGTACAATAACGGATCGGATCTCGGAAGTGACTCATACTAGGATAGCTGTACTAGGGTTCACGGTACTTATGCTATTGGCTAGCAGTGTTCAAGCGGTGCTTCAAAGCCCGCACGTATCTGTATAAGTAGAGTAGTGTGAAGACCAAGAACAGCATCTTGGTCTTCTTCCAATACCACCACCTTCTACTTGTCTTTACTAAGAGGTTCCCCCTCTTAAGTGAGTTGTCCGGCATATCCCCTTAGACCAGGGATCCCCGTGACTTACCTTTGCCTGTCCCTTCGTGGATCAGTGGACCTTCCCCCAGACGTCGCAGCTTATCAAGTATATCTGTACCGCAATGACCGTGTAGCCGCTCCGTATCATTCTTTCTTCATACTCAACAGTACTTCTTGGGCAAGCGCCAGATACATCGACAAAGTCCCTCAAGGGGTCCTCCAGCTAGAGGACCTTCACGCCTACTTCGGAAGAGACGAAAGCCTTCAGCCCCACCCCGCTTTCTATCCAGAAACCTTTGCCAACCACAACTTTTGACTCCCTAGGATCGCCACACGCCAAGAGGCCTAAGTCAGGCAAGCGTCCGTGGTAGACGCAACACTTGTCCTTTTGAGCCGCTAAGTGCGCTCAGGTCACTTATCAACACTAAACCCATGGAAATATTGTATATTTTGCTTGGGTTGGGGCTGATACATGAAATATATTTACAGCAGAGATAACAGTCTATGCTAGAGTTGAAACTGGGGGTCAACGTCTCAACATGTCACAGTACGGGAGGAACGGACTCTTACTATACGGATATGACCCCTTAGTAAGTAGTAATGCGTCATGGACTTAACACATCAGTCAGCGGTCGTAGTATCACATGTTAGATACTATGACTCATTCTTAGTAGTAGCCGTAATAGGGTTCGAGCTACTTACGCTACTAGTCGTCTCAGGTTCAAGAGGAGCTTCAAAGTATCCTCTCATGTGTATAAATAGTGGCTCGATAAGACCAAGATAAGCCATCTTGGTCTTCTTCAATCACCACTCCATTCTCTTCTCGCCCACGTGTGATTCGCTTGCCTCGTTGTTACGATTCTCATCTTTCTGTACAATAGGTCTTATCTGCTTATCTGTCTCGTCTCGCGTTCACGTGTACGTTTACCTATGTTCCGCTTCGATTCGATCCCCGCCTCTTATCTCGCACCAACCCCATGACCGTAGGGAAGCCAGGGCTGTGACTTCTAGAGCCCGCTGACGTCATTTGAATCCCGCGTGCCCCCGCAGGATTCTCTTGTACTATTCATGGACCTCCCCTTCACACTTCCTCATTAGCTCGCTGGGGCCAGTACCTCAGGATCGCGTCATATGTTTGTACCCCACAAACATCCTGTAGTAGTATATAAGTCACGCCCTACCTAGCTTGTACGGTAGACTTGACTTCTTGTGTAATACCACAATTGTCTTTGCCTCACGAACGTCTTTGACTCGCCGTTGCGCTTGAGTCCCTCTTCGCTCGCCTTTTCGCTTGAGCCTTGAACTTCCGCTATTATCCTTGTGTCCCTGGGAGACCAAGTGATACTTGTTCACCATCGAACTGAACCTTGACCGGTTCACGCCTAGCCGATCCCGTTGACTTACCGAAGTACACATCGTACTTAACGCCCCTGTGGTGGCGTTACACTCGTCGTGCAAGTCGTCTTTATCGATCGGATTACCTAGTGGCATTACAGGCCCTAGTGTACGTTTAGATCACGTGCCAAATAAGCGCCGTGTATCCCGTGACCAAATCACGTGACCTCGAAGGAATATTTCGCTAAGTCGTGAACACCCTTTCACAGTCCAAGTCGGACTAACGCCAGTGGTGGCGTTACATTAAGACCAAGATCCATTCATCGTGGCGTTCACAACCAGGGACCAGTGGAGAAACTTTCAGACCTACTCCCTCGAACGAAGAGGAGACTGCAACGTCCCAACACAATTCTTAGGAGCTGCTCGGTGGAGGGAATACAGGGGAGAAACAGGATACTTCGTAGATTTCGCATCGGGCCCAGCCCGATGCCGCCCCGTTGAGTTCAATTTCGATCACCTGTGCTGGGTCGAGATTACGTGGAACCCCATAGACAATCGCTACGACGCAGTACGACCTGCAGGACAAAACTACAACTGCGACATTGACTCAAGAAACCTACCCACACGCGCAGAGTGGGGACGCATAGACGGACAACCGGAAGAGGAACCAAGCACCTCTGAACCCAGAACCCCCGCACCATCGGAAACCAGCGGAGACGACGAAGAAACAAACAACGAAGAGTCAGAAGTTGGGGACATAATACAAACAGCTGAGTCCCTACGTATAAACGAACCAGAAAACATTGAAGTACACCCCCCTGTAGAAATGGCCACCGTGACAATCACCGAAGTCGACACAGCCATCGAAGAAGCCCGAAGAATCACGGAAGAAGCCGAAGCCTACCTACGCCCCATCAACCCAACAACAGGACACCGAATGACAGCCGACGACGCGGCAATCTTCAGAGCGGTAGGACCAGACGTCGTGGACCCCCCACCAGGCGCAGGAGGCCCCCCACAACCTAGAAGACCAGGAGGCAGCTTCGGCCAAGGACCCCTAGGAAGACGACAACCTCAATTCGGAGGAGGAGGAGGTGGGGACTCATTCGGAGGAGGACCACCACCACCGGCAGGAGGACCAGCCCCAGGAGCACCAGGAGCACCAGGAGCACCCCATGGGGCTGACAAACTAGTGGGAGAAACTCCAAACATCTTCGACGGAAATAGAGATGAGTACGAATCCTTCCTCACGCAGTGGCACATATACTGGGGACAAAATTCAGAAGCGCCAATTATGACCAACATCTATCGGCGATGCCTACTGTTCCTAGGCTTCATCAAAGGACCGTGAGTGTCGAATTGGACACTCGGCTTCCTCCAATGGCTCAACAACAAGCTACATCACGGACGCAGCCGATATGATCCCTACCTGTGGGACACTCTAACGGCAGGATTCTCAGACCGATTCTCAAACGTACTGGAACAAGAACAGGCGCAGGCCACCTTAGCAAAAGGATTCAAGATGATCGGTGACGACATTGATTCGTATGTCACCAACTTTGAACAGCTGGCACGGAAGGCTGACTACCGCCTCAACAACCGCCAAACCCTGGACCGATTCACAGCGGGATTACCGAGAGCATTATTCACAAAAATCTACGAGTTGGACGACCCCCAAACCTTCAACCAATGGAAAGAGGCCGCACTTCGAAGGCAGAAACAGTATATCCATCTACGCGCCCGCCTCAGAATCAACGCCACCCCGCGCAACCCCCCAACGCCGAGACCTCAGCAGAACCGCGGCTATACCCCACAATGGGCACCACCCAGATTTCAACCACCTTGCCGCGACCCAGACGCCATGGACACATCGGCGGATCGCACCCGAGCATGCCTCACCGAAGTAGGAGACCCAAACCAAGGGGGCTACCAACGACCCCCATTCCCGCCAAGAGGAGGACCAGGACAAAACCAAGGAGGGGGTCAACGCCGCGATATGAGGGAAGTAATATGTTACAACTGTAACAACCCGGGCCACTTCTCACGAGAGTGCACACACCCCAGAAAGCCAAGACAGCCTGCCCAGCTGTATACAAGCACGAGCTGAGGCGCGGACACCGGCTACTATGGCCAAGAACCCGTAACAGTGCGTCGCGCAGAAACCACCCCGCAAGAACAAGCCAAGGAGTGGATGGAAACATTGAGGGGAGCCAGTGACGAGGTCAAGGACCTCGTATTTAAAGATCTGTGGACCCAAGAGGGTTTTCAAGATGCCTGAACCCATCGGCCTGGGTGAGGGCAGTCAACTGTAATTCTGTAATCATGACTCGCTACCGTTCTCTTCGAATTCCAGTCTCGATTCGCACGAATTACTCTATGGCCGACATAAAAGGGCTCGTGGATTCTGGAGCCACCGACAATTTTATAAGACCCACATTCGCTAAACGAATGGGGCTCGGGCTGCAAACCCTCGAAAAACCAAAAAAGATATGGAACATTGACAACACGGAGAACAAAGCTGGGTCTATCACTCACTTCGTCAACCTAAACGTCCAAACCAACGGAGCATCTAAAGTCATGAGGTTCTTGGTTACGGATATCGGAAATGAAGACCTCATACTGGGATACCCCTGGCTAGCCACATACGAACCTACCATCAGCTGGGCACACGCCACCATCCACGAAAATGCCCTCCCCATAGTCCTCCGATCAATCAACCCCATCGAGACACAAACCACCATCGCCGGCGCAATAACCCAAAATGAAGCCGAAGAGATCGTCCAGGAACTCAAGGAGGAATGCCAGATACGCACCACAGCCACCGAACTCGCTATAGCAGCTAACCAGAACACTGTCGTCACCACCATCCCCGAACCGTACCAGCGATTCGCAAAGATCTTTAGCGAAGAAGCATCCCACAGATTTCCACCATCACGACCATGGGACCATGCAATCGACTTCAAGCCCGGCACACCCCCCAGCATCGACTGCAAAATCTACCCGATGTCACAGGATGAAGACAGTCAGCTACACGACTGGCTGGAAGAACAACTCAAACTAGGCTACATTCGACCATCGAAATCCCCTTACGCCTCCTCATTCTTCTTTATCAAGAAGAAGGACGGAAAGTTAAGGCCGGTACAAGACTATAGACGTATAAACGCCTGTACGGTGCGCAACCAATACCCACTACCCCTCATGTCGGAACTTATAAACGATCTTGGAGATGGGCACATTTTCACTAAACTCGACATCCGATGGGGGTACAACAATGTACGCATCAAAGAAGGCGATGAACACAAAGCAGCATTCAAGACAAAATATGGACTATTCGAACCACTCGTCATGTACTTCGGACTCACAAACTCACCAGCAACGTTCCAAAACATGATGAATGACATACTGGGCGATACAATCCGCGTCTTCACAGCGATGGGTACAATCATTTGCGTCTATATGGACGACATTGGAATAGCCACCCTTGAACATGCCGGACTTCAAGCACACATAGAAGCTGTAAGCGCAGTACTTCAAATCGCGATGGACCACGATCTCTACTTCAAACCCTCCAAGTGCACCTTCCACCAACTGCAAATGGATTACCTAGGGGTAATCCTTGAAAAGGGGGTGACTCGCATGGACCCCGTAAAAATCGCAGGCATACGCGACTGGCCTACACCCACGAAAGTATGTGACGTACGATCCTTCCTAGGCTTCTGCAATTTTTACCGTCTCTTCATTCGCGGTTTCGCCACACACGCACGAGCCCTCAACAAACTTACGCGCAAGGACACTGAATGGACATGGGGCAAAGACAAAGAAACGGCATTCCAAACCCTCAAAAACCTAGTCACCAGCAAACCAGTACTAGCTCACCCCACGCTAACGGACCAATTTGAACTCGAAGTAGACGCATCCGGATACGCCATAGGCGCAGTTCTCCTTCAAAAGAAACAAGACAGGAAATGCCACCCCATCGGATACTTCTCAGCCACCCTAAACGAAGCAGAACGCAACTACGACATCTACGACCTGGAACTCCTAGCCATCGTCAAAGCACTACAACACTGGAGGCACTTCTTAGCGGGATCGCCACACAAAGTTAAGATCTTCTCCGACCACCTCAATCTCACACATTGGAAATCACCACAAAAGATAAGTCGTCACATAGCCCGCGAAGTCCTAGAGCTCATGGAGTATGACTTCGAGATCCACTGTCACGGTACGCGGGAAACGGACTCTTACTATACGGATATGACCCCTTAGTAAGTAGTAATGTGTCATGGACTTAAACGCATCAGTCAGCCGTAGTATCACATGTTAGATACTACGACTCATTCCTAGTAGTAGCTGTAGTAGGGTTTGAGCTACTTACACTACTAGTCGGCTCGACTTCAAGAGGAGCTTTAAAGTGTCCTCTCATATGTATAAATAGTGGCTCGACAAAGACCAAGATAAGCCATCTTGGTCTTCTTCAATCACCACTTCATCCTCACCTCTTACGCGTGATTCACTTGTCTCTCCTGGAGCAAGTCATCTTTATCGACCATCGGATTACCTAGTGGCTCGACTTGCCCTAGTGTATGCTCAGATCACGTGCCATAGGAGTGCCGTGTATCCCGTGATCAGGTCACGTGACCATCAGGAATATTTTGCTAAGTCATGAACGCCCTTTCACAGTCCAAGTCGGACTAACGCCAGTGGTGGCGTTACATTAAGACCAAGATCCTTTCACCGTGGCATTCACAACTCGAGACCAGTGGAGAAACTTCCAGACCTATTTCCTCGAACGAAGAGGAGACCGCAACGTACCAACACAATTCCTAGGAGCAGCCAGGTGGAGAGAGTACTGCGGAGAAACAGGGTACTTTGTAGACTTCGCGTCGGGACCAACCCGATACCAACCCGTTGAGTTCAACTTCGATCATCTGTGCTGGGTTGAGATTACGTGGAACCCCATAGACAACTGTTACGACGCAGTACGCCCCGCAGGAAGGAACTACAACTGCGACATCGATTCAAGAAACCTGCCCACATGCGCGGAGTGGGGACGCATAGATGGACAACCAGAAGAGGAACCCAGTACATCAGAACCAAGAACCCCTGCGCCATCTGAAACAAGTGGAGACGATGAGGACACCGATCACAAAGACGAATCAGAAGTCGGGGACATAATACAAACAGCTGAGTCCCTACGAATAAACGAGCCAGAACGCATTGAAATACACCCACCCGCAGATATGGCTACAGCAACAATGGTACAAGAAGACCTCGCAGTTGAAGAGGCGCGAAGAATCACCAAAGAAGCCGAGGCATACTTACGCCCCATCAACCCCACAACCGGGCACCGCATGACGGCCGATGACGCCACCATATTCAGAGCGGTAGGCCCAGACGTACCTGACCCACCACCGGGAGCAGGCGGACCAGCGCCACCAAGAAGACCAGGGGGAAGCTTCGGCCGAGGACCACCAGGAGGTGGAAGACCACCAGACAGGGGAAGACAACCCCAATTCGGAGGAGGAGGTGGAGGAGATCCCTTCGGAGGAGGACCCCCACCGCCACCACCACCAGCCGCAGGACCAGCGCCAGGAGCACCACACAGAACAGACAAACTTGTGGGGAAACCCCTGAGCACATTCGACGGAAACAGAGATGAGTATGAGTTGTTCCTCACACAGTGGCACATTTACTGGGGGCAAAACTCAGAAGCACCAATCATGACCAACGTCTATTGACAATGCCTGCTATTCCTGGGATTCGTCAAGGGACCGCGAGTGTCTAACTGGACGCTTGGCTTCCTCCAATGGCCCAACAACGAACTACACCACGGAAGAAGTCGCTACGACCCCTTCCTATGGGACACCCTCACAGCGGGATTCTCGGATCGATTGTCGAATGTCCTGGAACAAGAGCAAGCGCAAGCTACCCTGGCAAAAGGGTTTAAAATGATCGGAGACGATATTGATTCGTACGTCACCAACTTCGAACAACTAGCACGGAAGGCTGACTATCGCCTCAATGACCGTCAAACATTGGACCGATTCACGGCGGGCCTTCCGAGAGCCCTATTTACAAAAATATACGAGCTGGACGACCCTCAAACCTTCAACGAATGGAAGGAAGTGGCGCTGCGGCGACAAAAACAATACATCCATTTACGCGCCTGCCTAGGACTCAACACAACACCCCGCAATGCACCACCACCGCGACCACAGCAAAACCGCGGATACGCCCCACAGTGGGCGCCACCCAGGCTCCCACCACCGCGCTACGACCCAAACGCCATGGACACAACGGCAGACAGAACCCGCGCACGCCTCGCGGAAGTAGGAGATCCAAACCACGGAGGTTACCAGAAACCGCCGTTCCCACCGAGGGGAGGGTCAGGACAGAGTCGAGGAGGGGGACAGCGTCGCGACATGAGGGAAGTAATCTGTTACAACTGTAACCAACCAGGCCACTTCTCACGAGAATGTACACGCCCCAGAAAACCAAGGCAATCCTTCCCACCACGTGCAAGCACAAGTCGAAGCATGGACACCGACTACTACTGTAACGCCACCACTGGCGTTAGTCCGACTTGGACTGTGAAAGGGCGTTCACGACTTAGCAAAATATTCTTGATGGTCACGTGACCTGATCACGGGATGCACGGCACTTCTATGGCACGTGATCTGAGCGTACACTAGGGCAAGCCGAGCCACTAGGTAATCCGATGGTCGATAAAGACGACTTGCTCCGGGAGAGACAAGCGAATCATGCGTAAGAGATGAGAGTGAAGTGGTGATTGAAGAAGACCAAGATGGTGTATCTTGGTCTTATCGAGCCACTATTTATACCTGTATGAGGCAGCTTTAAAGCTCCTCCTGAATCCATACAACTAATAGCGTAAGTAGCTCGAACCCTACTACAGCTATCCTAGGAATGAGTCATGCCACAGCAGCATGTGATTCTACTACTCTCGCTGACTGATACTTCTGTCCATGACACATTACGACTTACTAACGAGGTCATATCCGTATAGTAAGAGTCCGTTTCTCGTGTACCGTGACATCACCCCCTTTTCAGCCGCGATGACCACGGCGCCGAGTGGGGCCTATCCCGCTGACCCAAGCTTCCTGCCTCTCCGTAATCCTATCCAACGTGTTCGCCATCTCTAGCCGGAACTTGCACCGGGCTAACTCCGACTGCACCCCTCCAAGCGCCTGAGCTAGCGCGTGGAGTCGCTGCTCCATCCTCTCAGCTTCGTGTTGGTAGGCACGGAATCTGGTCAACTCAGCTTTGAGCCCCACGTCCTTCAACTCGTTCACCGCGCAGTCTACCCTGTGTTGGTTGCTGTGCCCTCCGACGAGGGCGAATAGGTCTTCTGGCGTGTAGTGGGGTTTGCCGGCTTCGCGGACGTGAGGTTCGGCGTATAAGGGGCGGCTATACACCTTGTCGCTGTCCTCCACGAGTCCGAGGACGATGGGGTCTGGCCCCGCGATGACTTGAATGTAGGAGGCCTGGCGGGTCACTCCTTGGGCGTCGGTGATGGGGTAATGGACGAAGTCCTCCCCCCGGTTGTGTTTGTACCCGTGTGGTGCGACTTGCGACGACCCTCCTAGGTACTGGAGGCAAACAGCCGGCAGCGTGGAGTCGTGGGTGTCGACAACCACACCTCCGCGGTATATGGGGCGACCCGTGGTGTCGCATGCATAGGGGGTTTCACAGGGGTTGTCAGAGTCGGTGGCCGTAATGAGATAGGGTTGCTCAACTGGGTACCATTCCCTTAGAGTCCCTTCGACTGCTTCGTACACTGCTCTCTCAGTGTCTCGGTATGTTGTCGGCGTCGGTGGTAGATGACGGCCCACCTGGCTGTGGCTGTTGCTAGCTGCCAGCGCTTCCAGTCCTCCGCTGACTCCTTCCAGTCCCGTGTCTTCGTCCACTCCTGCCATCTCAGGGTTGCGGGCGTCTTCTTCCTGCTTGAACTCGACTTGAGTGGGTTCAGGTCGAGATGGGGGACTCGCAAAGAGTCTGACAGCTGTACGAAGCCGAGTAATTTCGGCTTCGGTGTACGGCGCTGTGTTGAGGCGGTCGCCATTGTCGTTGGTGAGCCAGTAGGTGGCGGGCTGGTCGGGCTCCTCGACGTCGATGATGGACTGCGCGTTGGCGAGAGCCTCCCGGAGTTCTTCGTGGGTGAGGCTGTCGATGAGACGGGCAGCAAGAGGGGTGGAAGAGGTGGAAGTGGGAAGAGACATGGCGGTTGTAGTGAGGAGTCCAGGATGAAAGGATGGGGAGCAGTTCGTGGTTTGCCCTTGCCTTATATGGATCTTCCTTGCATTCGAACTCCGTTCGTATTCCGCTAGTGTTACGTCTACCACGGACGTTTGCCTGACTTAGGCTTCTTGCCTGGTGGTGATCCGTACAAGTCGGTAATTGCGGTTGGCGAAGGTACTTGCGTAGAAAGCTGGATGAGGTTGTAGGCTTTCGTCTCGCCCGAAGTATGCGTGGAGATCTTCAAGTTGTGGGACTCCTGCTGGGATGTGATCGATGTATTGAGCATTAGCCCACGTAGCGCTGTCAATGATGTAGAAGGTGTGATAGGGGGACGCTACTCGGTCGTTGCGATACAGAAAGACTTGGTAAGCTGCGATGTCGACGGGGTATTCCACTGATCCACGAAGGGGCAGTCAAAGGGTAAGTCACAGGGATCCCTGGTCTTAAGGGGATATGCCGGACACTCACTTAAGAGGGGGGGGATCCTCTTAGTAAAGACGAGTAGATGGTGGTGGTATTGGAAGAAGACCAAGATGCCGCTCTTGGTCTTCACACTGGTCTACTTATACAGTTACGCGCAGGCTTTGAAGCGCTGCTTGAATACTAACTAGCCAATAGCGTAAGTACCGTGAACCCTAGTACAGCTATCCTAGTTATGAGTCACTACGAGTCATTCCGAGATCCGATCCGTTATCATACAATCACATACGCCGGAGCTTACCCGGCTGACTGATCCTATAAGTCCATGACGATATTCTGCTGACGGTGATGTCATAGTCGACGCATCAGTGTCCACTTCCCGGCCCGAGGGGCTGATCAATCCGAAACGTGACATCACCCCCTTCTTACGGTCGAGCCCCAGCTCGACCCCGCTGAGCTGCCTCTCTTTGCTCCGCGACTTGCTGCCCCGCTTCCCATCCCGGTCGATAGGAATCCCTCTCCGCTTCGATGCGCGTGATCGCGTTGGCGCGCTGCAGGCGGAGTACACACTCCCGTCGTACTCTGGCAACCTTGTCTAACTCCTCCGTGAGTCTCGCCAATTCCGATTCCTTCGCTTCCACCCCCGCCTGGGCGCAGCGGTATCGATGGACCTCTGCCGTTAGCGTGAGGTCTTTCATGCCCGTGAGGGCGCGGTCCACCAATTCCCGCATGGCGCTGCGCTGATCTAAGAAGATCAGGTCGTCGTCGCAGTAAGCGGTGTCTCGAGGGTAGTCGTAGTTGGGGGCGGCGTGCACTGGCTTCCCGTACTGCAGATCGCTGCCCCTCCTGTAGGCGAGGACAAATGGGTCCGCCGTAAGGATGAGCTGCGTATAGCGAGCTGGGTGCAACCGGTCCTGAGTGTCGCGGATCTGGAAAGGGATGTAATGTACTCCCCTGTTGTGTCTGAATCCGAGGGGTGGAGGAGTCTCCACTTGACGTCTGGAAATCGGACTGTGTTCTTCCGCACGATAGATGCGGACCTTGGGTCGAGAATCTTTCGACATACGGATGGGCTCCCCGTCTGTGGTGCATAGCGGAGGGGTTTCGTTGTGCGTGGTGGTGAGGTGGTTGCCGTAGACAAGGTGTTGGTGTAGAGGGCAATGTTCCTCTGATAGGTACTGGTCGAAGTCCCGGTCCTCTTGAACTTGAGTTTCGTCCGTATCGGGTTCCGCGGACGTTGACATGTGGGTCGGCGAAGGATCTCTTGAACCAACTCTTGTAGTGGTTGGCGAAGGAAGGAGGGATGGTACGGGGGTAGGTGGACGACTGTCTCCGTTGTGAATGGACTGGGGAAGCGACAGGGGTGATGATGGCGCGTTCTGAATGATGAGGGTAGGTTGTACGGAGATTGGGAGTAGGTCGTCGAGGACATAGTGTACTTGGACTGGGGATGAGGACATGAGTATATGGGAGAGTGGGTGAAGGAGATGGGGACGTCTCTTGGGATTTCCCTGCGCTTATATGTACTTCTCTGGCAGGGTTTGAATGTTTGAATTCCCGAATTGCTTCTTCAGCGAATACGTCATCCTTGGAGACCCACTGATTGTCTGAGTCTGGGTACCCGCGCCATTTGACCAAATATTGTAATTTCCTTGTCCTGCCGAATCGCCGGGAGTCCAGAATCTTCTCGACCTCGTATTCTTCTTCTCCATCAATCAGATCTGGTGGTGGGCGCTGATAATTTGGTCCGTGTGTGGGAGTTTCTTTGTACGGCGTAAGGAGGTCCGTGTGAAACACTGGGTGAATGCTCCACTGCGTGGGAAGTTCTAGGCGGTAGTTGACTGCAGACATCACCTGGATGATCTGGAAGGGCCCATGTCTTCGGGGCGCGAGTTTTGCCGTTGGCTGGTTGGTACGTAGGTGGCGCCCTTCGAGCCATACGAGGTCCCCGATTTGGTATTTTGGGGTGTCCTTGTGTTTGATCCACCCTTGTTGCGCTTTGATCATCAGTTCCTGGGCGCGTGCTCTAGCCTCTTTGAATTGCTGCGCTCGTAGCGCTACTTGCGGAATAGGGGATGGTCGATCGATCCAATCAGCGCGTGGGTTATACCCCATGAGGACATTGAACGGGGATTCCTTGGTGGATTCGTTGGGCCAGTTGTTATGCGTGAATTCCGCCATTGGTAGGTACTGTGTCCAGTCGTCTTGTCGTTCGTTAACCCAGAATCTTAGGTATTGTTCTAGCCATTGGTTGGTTCGTTCTGATTGGCCGTCAGTTCTGGGGTGGTATGCGGTGGAGATGTTTTGTTCTATGCCGAGTATTCGGCACAGTTCGCGGATGAACTTTGACGCGAATCTGGGGTCTCGATCGCTGATAATGCGCGCTGGCAGTCCGAATCTGGGAAAAACATGTGTCATGTACAGGGCCGCCGTTCCTTCCGCGCTTATTTCTTCTAGGCATGGGATGAATACTGCCGCTTTAGAACAGTCGTGGTCTGTTACTGTCAGTATGGAGTCGCAGCCGTTCGATTGGGGTAATTTGGTGATGAAATCTAGGGCTATGACCTCGAATGGGGTTGCTTCCGGTTTCGGGAATATCGGTTGTAGAGGTGCGCGTGTTGGTCTGTTGTTGACTTTGATTCGTTGACAGTCGGCGCATCCTTTAACGTAATCCTGTGCTTCTTGCCGGAGTCCTGGCCACCAGTAGTACCTTTCGATTAATTTGATGGTTCGGTTGATTCCCGGGTGTCCATATGCGAGGGTGTCGTGGTGGGCTTGTATAATACGCCTTCGTTCGTGGGCGTCGCCTGTGACCACTCTTCGCCCCTCCTTATACCAGGTGCCTTCGATGCGTTTGAGTTTGTGTGGGTCTATCCATTTCGTGACAGTGTCGTTGTCCTGGGTGTATACTGGGTACGTGGGCTGCATTTCTTCCACAGGGATTGTTGCGCTCATGCGTGTTGGGTTGTCCGTTGTGTCGATTGTTGCAGCTCTGACGAATATGTGGTCCGGGAGTACCGTGACTTGTTCGTTGTCGTGCTCTCCTTGATCGTAGTCGGGTCTCCTTGATAGGGCGTCTGCTCTCCCATTCGCCGTTCCCTTAATGTGGTGAATTTCTATGTCATATTCGGAGAGTTCCAGCACTTCCCTTGCTATCCGTCTGCTTATCTTTTGTGGGGATCTCCAGTATTGCAGGTTCATGTGGTCGGAGAATACTTTGATCTTGTGGGGTGACCCGGCAAGGTAGGGTCTCCAGTTCCTCAGTGCTTTGACGATGGCTAACAGTTCCAGGTCGTAGATGTCGTAGTTCCTTTCTGCTGCGTTGAGGGTATTGGAATAGTAGGCGATTGGGTGTCGTTTGTTGTCTTTATCGCGTTGAAGTAATACTGCTCCCACTGCGTATCCCGAGGCGTCGACTTCTAGTTTGAACGGTTTGTCTAATTCTGGATGTTTGAGTACCGGTTCTTCCGTTACAAGGGTCTTGAGTTTGTCGAACGCTGTCTGTTGTTCTGTTCCCCATTGCCATTCCGCGTCTTTGCGTGTGAGTTTGTTGAGCGGTCGTGCATGTGTGGCAAAACCTCGGATGAACGCGCAGTAGAAGTTGCAAAATCCTAGGAATGATCGTACCTGTTTGACATTTTTGGGGACCGGCCATTCGCGGATTCCGGAGATTTTGACAGGGTCCATGCGAATCACCCCCTTTTTAATGATTACCCCCAGGTAATCGAGGGTGTCTGAGTGGAATGTGCATTTATCCAGTTTGAGGTAGAGGTCGTTTTGTTCCAGCAGGTCTAGGATGTCGTGAATGGTGTCCGTATGTGCTTCCCTCGTTGTAGCCGTGGCTACTCCGATGTCGTCCATGTATACACGAATAATAGTTCCTTTCTGCTCGTGGTGTTCGATGAGAGGAGCGAGGATCCAGTTCATCATGGCTTGGAAAGTTGCCGGTGCGTTTGTCATCCCGAAATACATTACCAGGGGTTCGAAGAACCCTCGTTTGGTTTTGAATGCCGCTTTGTGTTCGTCGCCAGGCTTGATTCTGATGTTGGTATATCCCCACCAGACGTCAAATTTCGAGAATATCCATCCCCCACTGAGGTCTGCGATTAGTTGAGGTATGAGTGGCAGGGGATACTGGTTGCGTATGGTCCATGCATTGAGTTCCCTGTAGTCCTGCACCGGGCGTAGTTTTCCGTCCTTCTTTTTGACGAAGAAGAAAGGGGCTGCGTACTGTGATTTAGATGGTCTGATGTATCCTTTTGCCATTTGTTCATCCAGGAACTCCTCTAATGCTTTGTCTTCCGCTTGACTGAGCGGGTAGACTTTGCAGTTGATGTGGTCTGGGGCGTTTGGTTTAAGGTCGATGGCGTGATCCCAGGGTCTGGATGGTGGGAATCGATGGGATTCCTCCTCGCTGAATACCTTCACGTGTCTCTTGTATTCCTCTGGGAGTTCCTTCCTTTCCGTTGTTTCGTGTGCTGCGATTGCCAAATCGGTTGCCGTTGTTCGTAAGTGTACTGGGATTGTCTCTTCCAGTTCTTCGAAGGCTTGTGTTCGTTCGTCATCCTGTATTTTTGTGATGATGCTTCGAAGTTCTGCTTGGACTGTTGCTTGGGTCGGTGGTTTGTTAGGGTTGGTGGTTCGTATAATGATGGGGTACTGTTTTGTATCCATGGTGGCGGTAGCCCATTGTATCCGTGGTTGGAATGTTGCTAACCAGGGGTAACCGAGGATGATGTCTTCCCCTCCTACGTTGGTGATTAGGAACTGGATGGTTTTAAGTTTTCCATCAGTTTGTATGTTTAAATCGACGTAATGGGTGATTTTTCCCCCTTTGTTGTGTGTCCCGTCGATGTTCCATATGTTACGCGGGTTTGGTAGTTCTTTGGTTCCCAGATGCATCCTTCTGACGAAGTCTGGGTGTATGAAGTTGTGGGTGGCTCCAGAGTCCACTAATGCTTTTTTGTCGGCCATGAAGTAACTCGTGCGGATCGAAACTGGAACGTGCATAGATCGATAGTGCGTGATAAACGTTGAGTTACAATTTAAAGCCCTCACCCAGGCCGTTGGGTTCAGGCGCTCGGAAAATCCTGCCTCCCCATCATTTCTCTCATAAACATTCCCCGTTGTTCCTCCGGTAGTGCTACGACTTGGGTCAGCAGGTCGCCTACTTGGGAGCTGGCGGTGCCTCTGTTGCCTTGGACTGATTCATCCAGGTCGATGAGAGGTTCCTCTGCTACGCTTTGCGGTGCGGTGGGGACTTCCTCGATGTATGCACTTCTTCCCCGCGCCCTTCGTGGCTGGTTGCAATCTCGTGAGAAGTGTCCCTTCTGGTTGCAATTGTAACAGGTTACGTCCCTTATATTTAGGACTCCGCGTCCTCCTTCCCTACGTTGCATGAATCCGCCCCTTGGAGGTCTTCCTCCCGGGGTCCAGTCTCTTGGATTTTCTGGGTGGTTTCTGTTGATGTCGCCGATTTCCGCGACTCTTGCCCTAATCCTTCCGGGAGTGGTGTCCATTGCGTCTGGGTGGTTGCGGTATTGCTGCCACCCTTGTTGGTTTCCCTGTCGCTGTGGAGGTTGGAACCGGAGTGGTTGGTTTGGGCGAGGTCGTTGTACATTCTGTGGCTGTCTTCCAAAGCCGCTTTCCCTGGCCTTTATGTGCAGATACCTCTTCTGTTGTTCAATGAGCGTGCTTTTCCATTGGGAGTAGCTGCGCGGATTGTGGAATTGATAGGCGTTTTGGTATAGTTTAAGGGGAACACCCCTGGTGAACTTGTCAAGGACAAGTGGTTCGTCCAGCCGGTAGTCAGCCTGTTGGACCAGCTTTTCGAATTTAGTGACGTAGCTGTCAATGTCCTCGTTCATCATTCTAAATCCTTTGTCGAGTTCTACTCTTGCGCGGTCCTTTTCTAGGTTGTCGCGGAATTGTCCTTTGAACGCGAGTTCTACTCCTGCCCAGAGCCATGGGTCGTTTCTATTGGTTTGGGTGTCGAGCCATTTGGCTGTTTCTGTTGCCCATTCGTCGACAAGTGGTCCTTGGATGTAAGTGAGGAACATCATCGCTTTGATGTACGGGATCTTGAGGCTTTTGTTGGCGGCGTTGACTCCTGCGAATCGGTTCCATTGAGCGAGAAAGGCTTCTGCTTCGTCACGATTTCCGGTGAAGATTTTGGGCTCCTTCCCGATGAATTTGTCGGTATCGGGCATTACGAATGCTGATGTGTCTGGTTGGTTGTCTTGTGGGTTGTCGTCTGGGTCACCTCCAGGTGGTGCTCCTCCTCCTCCGTCGGGTGGTCCTCCGGGGAGTGGCTGGTATCCCCCGATGTCTTTGCCTAGTAGGGCTGTTCGGGCTGCGGCCATGGTTGGAATGGTTATGGACATGTCGGTGGGAATCAACTCAGCAATCTGTTTTAGTTGTTCCTCTTCTTGTTTGTCTCTGATGACGATGTCTTCTGGGTTGCTTTTGATTGATGGCGATGGTGCGGGTGTCTTAGGTGTTGGGGATCTGAGGGGTTCTTCGTCTTCTCCGTCAATTGTTCCCCACTGGTCTCTGGTGACGATTTCCGACTGTTTGATGTCTAAATTGAGGATTGAGCTCGCTGGTCTGGTTGCTTGGAGTTTCTCCCTTCTGGCGTCCCAACGAACTTCTACCCAACAGTGGTTGTCGAAGTTGAATTCTACCGGGATAAGTTGCGAGTTATTCTGTCGATCGAAATAGTAGGTGACGTAGCCTGGTGTCTCTGCGTCGTCTTTCCAAAATGCGGATCCCAAGTATCTCTTTGGGACGTTGCGGTCTCCTCTTCTGTCGATGTAGTAGGGCCTGAACGGGACCCAAAGTTCTTTGGTTGTAGGATTGGCCACGGTGGGATCTTGGTCTTAATGTTACGTCTACCACGGACGTTTGCCTGACTTAGGCTTCTTGCCTGGTGGCGATCTGTACAAGTCGGTAATTGCGGTTGGCGAAGGTACTTGCGTAGAAAGCTGGATGAGGTTGTAGGCTTTCGTCTTGCCCGAAGTATGCGTGGAGATCTTCAAGTTGTGGGACTCCTGCTGGGATGTGATCGATGTATTGAGCGTTAGCCCACGTAGCGCTGTCAATGATGTAGAAGGTGTGATAGGGGGACGCTACTCGGTCGTTGCGATACAGAAAGACTTGGTAAGCTGCGATGTCGACGGGGTATTCCACTGATCCATGAAGGGGCAGTCAAAGGGTAAGTCACGGGGATCCCTGGTCTTAAGGGGATATGCCGGACACTCACTTAAGAGGGGGGGGATCCTCTTAGTAAAGACGAGTAGATGGTGGTGGTATTGGAAGAAGACCAAGATGCCGCTCTTGGTCTTCACACTGGTCTACTTATACAGTTACGCGCAGGCTTTGAAGCGCTGCTTGAATACTAACTAGCCAATAGCGTAAGTACCGTGAACCCTAGTACAGCTATCCTAGTTATGAGTCACTACGAGTCATTCCGAGATCCGATCTGTTATCATACAATCACATACGCCGGAGCTTACCCGGCTGACTGATCCTATAAGTCCATGACGATATTCTGCTGACGGCGATGTCATAGTCGACGCGTCAGTGTCCACTTCCCGGCCCGAGGGGCTGATCAATCCGAAACGTGACAGCTAGGGCGTCGTCAGCGAAGATGTCATCTTTGTTGACCCACTGGTTCTCCGAGTCTGGGTACCCCTTCCATTTCACGAGGTACTGCACTTTCTTGCTCTGGCCGAATCTTTGGGAGTCTAGAATGTGCTCCACTTCGTACTCCTCTTCCCCATCCACAAGGTCTGGTGGTGGGCGCTGGAAATTTTTCCCATGCATGGGCGTTTCACGATAAGACGTGAGTAAGTCAATGTGAAACATGGGGTGAATACTCCACTGCGTGGGAAGTTCGAGTTGATAATTGACTGGTGATAGGAAATGTGTGATTTTAAAGGGGCCATGCCATCGTGCCGCCAGTTTGGCTGTTGGTTGATTGGTTCGAAGGTGTCGCCCTTCTAGCCACACTTGATCCCCGATTTGGTACCTGGGTGTGTTTCAATGTTTGATCCACATGGTTTGTGCCTTTTTGATGAGGTTCTGGGCTTCCCTTTGTGCTTCGCGGAACTGTTGGAGTCGCGTGAGCACCTGTGGGATGGGGGATGGCTTATCGATCCAATCAGCGCGCGGATCATACCCCATCATGAGTGAGAACGGGGACTTCCTTGTTGCCTCATGCGGCCAGTTGTTATGCGCGAATTCTGCCATGGGTAGGAACTGCGCCCAGTTGTTTTGACGTTCGTTGGTCCAGAACCGTAGGTATTGCTCTAGCCATTGATTGGTGCGCTCTGATTGTCCATCTGTTCGGGGGTGATACGCCGTGGAGATGTTTTGGTATATGCCAAGGATTCGGCATAGCTCTCACGTGAACTTTGATGCAAAACATGGGTCTCGGTCGCTGATAATTTTCGCCGGTAATCCGAATCTCCGAAACACGTGAGTGACATACAGTGCTGTGGTTTCCTCTGCTGATATCTCTTCGTTGCAGGGGATGAACACCGATGCTTTGGTGCAGTCGTGGTCGGTTACCATGAGGATGGAGTTGTATCCCTGTGATTCCGGTAGTTTAGTAATGAAGTCGAGGGCAATGACTTCAAATGGCTTAGCGTCGGTTTTTGGTGTGATTGGTACTAGTGGTGCTTTTGTCGGGTGGTTGTTGACTTTGTGGCGTTGGCACTCGGCGCATCCTTGGACGTATTCTGTTACTTGTTTTGACATGTTTGGCCACCAGTGACTTCGTTCGATGATTCTCGTCGTTCGTTTGATTCCGGGGTGGCTGTAGACTGGGGGGTCATGGTGATTGGCGATAATGGTGCGGATTTCCTTTGGTCCTCCAGTGATGACTCGTGCTCCTTGATGGTACCAGACTCCGTCAATTTTCTTGAGTTTGTGGGGGTCTACCCAGGGGCATATGACTTGCTCATCTTGATCGTGTGTCTCTGGGCTTTGCGTGGTGAGGTTTCGCGCAAATACCTTTTCTGGTAGGACTATGACTCCTTCGTTGTCTCTTTCTCCTCTGTTGTAGTCTGGTCTCCTCGATAGTGCGTCTGCGCGGCCGTTGTTTGTTCCCTTAATGTAGTGGATCTCAAAGTCGTATTCCATGAGTTCTAGGACTTCTCGGGCTACGCGACGACTTATCTTTTGTGGTGATTTCCAGTGCGTGAGATTGAGGTGGTCCGAGAAGATTTTGACCTTGTGCGGGGATCCTGCCAGAAATGGTCTCCAGTGTCGTAGCGCCTTGACGATGGCCAGTAGTTCTAGATTGTAGATGTCGTAGTTGCGTTCGGCTTTGTTCAGGGTGGCCGAGAAATATCCAATGGGGTGTCGTTTCCCATCTTGTTTCTTTTGTAGAAGTACTGCGCCTACTGCGTATCCGGACGCGTCTACTTCAAGTTCAAACTGATCCGTTAGCGTGGGGTGTGCGAGTACCGGTTCGCTGGTGACTAGGCGTTTGAGGTTTTGGAAAGCAGTTTCTTCGTCTTTGCCCCATGTCCATTCCACGTCTTTGCGTGTGAGTTTGTTGAGGGCTCGTGCGTATGTGGCGAAACCGCGAATGAAGAGGCGGTAAAAATTGCAGAAGCCTAGGAAAGAGCGTACATCGTGTACCTTCGTAGGTGTGGGCCAGTCACGTATGCCAGCAATTTTTACGGGGTCCATGCGAGTTACCCCCTTTTCCAGGATTACCCCCAGGTAATCCATTCGCGGTTGGTGGAAGGTGCATTTGGATGGTTTGAAGTAGAGGTCGTGGTCCATTGCGACTTGGAGTACCACGCATACTGCGTCTATGTGTGTCTGGAGTCCTGCATGTTCGAGTGTTGCGATGCCGATGTCGTCCATGTAAACGCGGATGATAGTACCCATTGCTGCGAAGACGCGAATTGTGTCGTCCAGGATGTCGTTCATCATGTTCTGGAACATTGCCGGTGAGTTTGTGAGTCCAAAGTACATGACAAGGGGTTCGAATAATCCGTATTTCGTCTTGAATGCGGCTTTGTACTCATCGCCTTCTTTGATCTGTATGTTGTTGTATCCCCAACGGACATCAAGTTTGGTGAATATGTGTCCGTTCCCAAGGTCGTTGATGAGTTCCGCCATGAGAGGTAGTGGGTATTGATTGTGCACCGTGCAAGCGTTGATTCGCCTATAGTCTTGTACTGGTCTCAGCTTTCCGTCTTTTTTCTTGATAAAGAAGAATGACGAGGCGTAGGGCAATTTTGAGGGTCGGATGTAACCCAGTTTGAGTTGTTCATCCAGCCATTCACGCAGTTGTCCGTCTTCGTCTTGCGACATTGGGTAGACTTTGCAGTCAATGCTGGGGGGTGTACCAGGTTTGAAGTTGATTGCATGGTCCCACAGTCATGATGGCGGGAATCGGTGGGATGCCTCTTCGCTGAAGATTTTTGTGAAGCGCTGGTATGGTTCTGGGAGGGCTGTCGCAACGGTGTTTCGATTAGCTGCGATGGCTAGTTCGGTGGCTGTGGTACGTATCTGGCATTCCTCCTCAAGTTCTTGGACAATCTTTTCGGCTTCGCCTTGGGTCATCGCGCTGGCAATGGTGGTTTGCGTTTCCGTGGGGTTGATTGATCGGAGCACTACTGGAAGGGCCCCTTCGTGGATGGTAGCATGTGCCCAGCTGATGGTTGGTTCGTAGGTTGCTAGCCAGGGGTATCCGAGGACGAGATCTTCATTTCCTATGTCGGTGACGAGGAACCTCATAGTTTTAGAGACGTTATTGGTTTGGACGTCTAGGTCGATGAAGTGTGTAATGGACCCAGCTTTGTTTTCTGTGTTGTCTATGTTCCAGATTTTTTTTGGTTTCTCAAGGGTCTGTAGCCCGAGGCCCATGCGTTTAGCGAACGCGGGTCTTATAAAGTTGTCGGTGGCTCCGGAGTCAACGAGCCCCTTGATGTCAGCCATGGAGTAATTTGTACGAATCAATACTGGAATTCGGAGCGAACGGTAGCGAGTCATGATTACAGAATTACAGTTGACTGCCCTCACCCAGGCCGATGGGTTCAGGCGTCCTGAAAACCCTCTTGGGTCCAGAGATCCTTGAATACGAGGTCTTTCACCTCGTCACTAGCCCCTCTAAGTGTCTCCATCCATTCCTTGGCTTGTCCTTTGGGTGTAGTTTCCACGCGGCGTGCCGTTGTCATCTCTTGGCTATAATAGTCGGTTTCTGCGCTGCGACTTGTGCTCTCGCGTGGTTGGAATTGCTGTCTTGGCTTCCTGGGGCGTGTACATTCTCGTGAGAAGTGGCCGGGGTTGTTACAATTGTAACAGATGACCTCCCTCATATCCCGGCGTGGCCCGCTTCCTCGGTTTTGTCCTGATCCTCCTCTTGGTGGAAATGGCGGTCTCTGGTAGCTGCCGCGGTTTGGATCTCCTACTTCCGCGAGGCGTGCGTGGGTTCTATCCGCCGATGTGTCCATAGCGTTTGGATCATGGCGCGGTGGTAGGAACCTGGGTGGTGTCCACTGCGGGGCGTATCGGTTTTGTTGTGGTCGCGATGGTGGTGCGTTGCGGGGTGTTGCATTGAGTCCTAGGCGGGCACGCAAATGGATGTATTGTTTTTGTCGTCGCAGCGCTGCTTCCTTCCATTCGTTGAAGGTCTGTGGATCGTCTAGTTCATATATTTTTGTAAATAGGGCTTTCGGGAGGCCCGCCGTGAATCAGTCCAATGTTTGGCGGTCGTTGAGTCGGTAGTCAGCTTTCCGCGCTAGCTGCTCGAAGTTGGTGACGTACGAATCGATGTCGTCTCCCACCATTTTGAATCCTTTGGCTAGCGTGGCTTGCGCTTGCTCTTGTTCTAGTACATTCGAGAAGCGGTCAGAAAATCCCGCTGTTAGCGTGTCCCATAAGAATGGGTCGTATCTGTTGCGTCCGTGGTGCAATTCATTGTTGAGCCACTGGAGGAATCCAAGCGTCCAGTTAGACACTCGCGGTCCCTTAACGAATCCCAGGAACAGTAGGCATCGTCAATAGACGTTGGTCATGATCGGTGCTTCTGAGTTTTGCCCCCAGTAAATGTGCCACTGTGTGAGGAACGACTCATACTCATCTCGGTTTCCGTCGAATATGCTTGGGGGTTCTCCCACAAGTTTGTCTGTTCCGTGTGGTGTTCCTGGTACTGGTCCTGCAGCTGGTGGTGGCGGCGGTGGTGGTCCTCCTCCGAAGGGATCTCCCCCACCTCCTCCTCCAAATTGGGGTTGCCTACCCCCGTGTGGTGGTCTTCCGCCTCGCAGTCCTTGACCGAAGTTTCCCCCTGGTCTTCTTGGTGGTGCTGGTCCACCTGCTCCTGGTGGTGGGTCAGGTATGTCAGGGCCTACTGCTCTGAATATGGTGGCGTCATCGGCCGTCATGCGGTGTCCAGTTGTTGGGTTGATGGGGCATAAGTAAGCTTCAGCCTCTTTGGTGATTCTTCGTGTTTCTTCAACTGCAGGGTCTTCTTGTGTCATTGTCGCTGTAGCCATATCTGCAGGCGGGTGTACTTCGATGCGTTCGGGTTCGTTTATGCGTAGGGACTCAGCTGTTTGTATTATGTCCCCGACTTCTGATTCGTCTTCATTGTCGGTGTCTTCGTCGTCTCCACTTGTTTCAGATGGCACGGGGGTCCTTGGTTCTGATGTACTGGGTTCTTCTTCTGGTTGTCCGTCTATGCGTCCCCACTCTGCACGTGTGGGTAGGTTTCTTGAATCGATGTCGCAGTTGTAGTTCCTCCCTGCAGGGCGTACTGCGTCGTAGTGGTTGTCTATGGGGTTCCACGTAATCTCAACCCAACACAGATGGTCGAAGTTGAACTCAACGGGTCGGTATCGGGTTGGTCCCGACGCGAAATCTACAAAGTACCCTGTTTCTCCGCGGTACTCTCTCCACCTGGCTGCTCCTAGGAATTGTGTTGGTACGTTGCGATCTCCTCTTCATTCGAGGAAATAGGTCTGGAAGTTTCTCCACTGGTCTCGAGTTGTGAACGCCACGGTGAAAGGATCTTGGTCTTAATGTAACGCCACCACTGGCATTAGTCCGACTTGGACTGCGAAAGGGCGTTCACGACTTAGCAAAATATTCTTGATGGTCACGTGACCTGATCACGGGATGCACGGCACTTCTATGGCACGTGATCTGAGCGTACACTAGGGCAAGCCGAGCCACTAGGTAATCTGATGGTTGATAAAGACGACTTGCTAACGGGAGAGACAAGTGAATCACGCGTAAGAGATGAGAGTGAAGTGGTGATTGAAGAAGACCAAGATGGTGTATCTTGGTCTTATCGAGCCACTATTTATACCTGTATGAGGCAGCTTTAAAGCTCCTCCCGAATCCATACGACTAATAGCGTAAGTAGCTTGAACCCTACTACAGCTATCCTAGGAATGAGTCATGCCACAGCGGCATGTGATTCTACTACTCTCGCTGACTGATACTTCTGTCCATGACACATTACAACTTACTAACGAGGTCATATCCGTATAGTAAGAGTCCGTTTCTCGCGTACCGTGACATCAGGTGAGGCTGTTGATGAGGCGGGGAGTGAGAGCGGTGGTAGTGGAGGCAGTGGGAAGAGACATTGTGGGCGGAGTGAAGAATCCAGTGTGAGGAGATGGGGGGTGAGCCTCCGTTTCTCCGTGGCTTATATGGGCTTTTCTAGTGCTTGTACTCCACTCATCCTCCGCTACTGCTTCGTCAGCAAATACGTCATCCTTGTCGACCCACTGATTCTCCGAGTCTGGGTACCCCTTCCATTTCACGAGGTATTGCAATTTTTTGTTCCGGCTGAATCATCGAGAGTCCAGAATGCGCTCCACTTCGTATTCTTCTTCGCCATCTACTAGATCCGGTGGCGGGCGTTGGAATTTTTTTCCGTGCATGAGCGTCTCTCGGTAAGGGGTTAGTAGATCCGTGTGGAATACCGGGTGGATGCTCCACTGCGTGGGAAGTTCCAGTTGGTAGTTGACGGGGGAGAGTACCTTGGTGATTCAGAATGGTCCGTGTCTTCACGCCGCAAGTTTGGTGGTAGGCTGATTGGTTTGTAGATGGTGCCCCTCCAGCCATACTTGATCCCCTATTTGATATCGCAGGGTGTTTTGGTGTTTCACCCACAGCGCTTGAGCTTTCTTGATCAAATTTTGGGCGTCCCTCCATGCTTCTCGGAATTGATGTAGGCGCGTGAGTACCTGTGGTATCGGTGATGGCTTATCGGTCCAATCAGCGCATGGGTCATATCCCATCATGAGGGTGAAAGGGGACTTCCTTGTTGCCTCATGGGGCCAGCTGTTGTGCACAAATTCTGCCATGGGGAGGAAGTGTGCCCAGTTATCTTGGCGCTCATTTGTCCAGAACCTTAGGTATTGCTCCAGCCATTGATTGGTCTGTTCCGATTGTCTGTCTGTTTGTGGATGGTAGGCCATAGAGATGTTCTGGTAGATTCCTAAAATACAGCATATTTCTCGTGTGAATTTGGATGCAAATCAGGGGTCTCGGTCACTGATGATTTTGGCTGGCAGCCCAAATCTCCGGAATACATGTGTGACGTACAAAGCTGCCGTTCCTTCCGCTGTGATTTCTTCATTACACGGGATGAAGATTGATGCTTTGGTACAGTCGTGATCAGTGACTGTGAGGATGGAGTCGTACCCTTGGGATATAGGGAGTTTTGTGATGAAGTCCAGCGCTATAACCTCAAAGGGGTTTGCGTCGGGTTTTGGGGTGATAGGTACCAGTGGCACTTTCGTAGGTCGGTTGTTAACTTTGTGTCGTTGGCATTCGGCGCATCCTTTGACGTATTCGGTTACGTGGGCGATCATATTAGGCCACCAGTAGTGCCGCTCGATAATTCGGCACGTTCATTTGATGCCAGGGTGTCCATATATCGGTGGGTCATGGTGGTTTTGGATGGTGGTGCGGATCGTGTCTTGGTTCCTGGTGACGACTTTGGCTCCCTGTCGGTACCATATTCCGTCGATTTTCTTTAGTTTGTGTGGGTCTACCCAGGGATGTATTTGGTCTTCGTCTTGTTGGCGATCTTCTGGTGGTTGTACCATTACTGTGCGTATGAAGACAGTTTCGGGTAGGACCGTGACTCCCTCATTGTCCCATTCCCCTTGGTCGTAGTCTGGTCATTGGGAAAGGGTGTCTGCTCTGCCATTGTTCTTTCCCTTGATGTGGTGGATCTCGAAGTTGTATTCCATGAGTTCGAGCACTTCTTGAGCTACTCGGTGACTTATCTTTTGGGGTGTTTTCCAATGGGTGAGGTTGAGGTGGTCGGAGAATATTTTGATTTTGTGTGGTGATCCCGCAAGGAATGGTTGCCAGTGTCTTAAGGCTTTTACTATGGCCAGGAGTTCGAGGTCATAAATGTCATAGTTGCGCTCTACTTCGCTGAGCGTGGCCGAATAGTATCCTAATGGGTGTCGCTTTCCGTCAGTTTTCTTTTGGAGTAGGACAGCTCCCACCGTGTAGCCCGATGCGTCTACTTCCAGTTCGAATTGGTCTGTCAGTGTAGGGTGTTCTAGTACTGGTTTCGATGTGACTAGGTCTTTGAGTTTTTGAAAGGCTTTCTCTTTGTCCTGTCCCCAAGTCCATTCCGTGTCTTTGCGTGTGAGTTTGTTGAGGGCTCGTGCATGCGTTGCGAAGCCCCGGATGAAGAGGCAGTAAAAATTGCAGAAGCCCAAAAATGAGTGGACGTCATGTACTTTGGTAGGTCATGGCCAGTCGCGGATGCCCGAAATTTTTACTGGGTCCATGCATGTCACCCCCTTTTCAAGGATGACCCCCAGGTAATCCATATGAGGTTGGTGGAAGATACATTTGGACGGTTTGAAGTAGAGGTCATGGTCCATTGCCACTTGGAGGACTGCGCATACGGCATCGATGTGTGCCTGGAGGCCGGCGTGCTTGAGTGTCGCGATGCCGATGTCGTCCATGTAAACACGAATGATCATACCCATTGCTGCGAAGACTTGGATGGTGTCACCTAAGATATCATTCATCATGTGTTGGAAGGTGGCTGGTGAGTTTGTGAGTCCGAAGTACATGACAAGGGGTTCGAAGAGTCCATATTTCGTCTTGAATGCTGCTTTGTATTCATCGCCTTCTTTGACCTGTATGTTGTTATACCCCCAGTGGACATCAAGTTTGGTGAAGATGTGTCCATTACCAAGGTCGTTGATGAGCTCAGCCATGAGCGGTAGAGGGTATTGATTACGTACTGTGTAGGTGTTGATCTTCTGGTAGTCTTGCACCGGTCATAGTTTCCCGTCTTTCTTTTTAATGAAGAAGAACGACGAGGCATACGGCGATTTGGATGGTCGAATGTAGCCTAACTTCAATTGTTCATCTAGCCACGTTTTGAGTTGGCCGTCTTCTTCTTGGCTCATGGGGTAGATTTTGCAGTCTATGGTTGCAGGTGCTCTGGGTTTAAGTTCGATTGCGTGATCGTAGGGTCGTGAGGGTGGAAATCGATGTGATGCTTCTTCGCTGAAGAGTTTGGCAAATCGTTGGTACGGAGCCGGTATTTCCACTTCTTGTTGTGGTTGATGGGCTGCAATGGCCAGCTCCGTAGCTGTGGTTCGTATTTGGCATACTTCTTCTAGTTCTTGCACTATTTCTTCTGCTTCGTCGCTTGTAAGTGTTGCAACGAGATAAGTACGTAAGGACCTTATCTATAGCAGTTACGACATTACGGTAGTATGCTTTCCTATTACGGTAGTTGGGATACGTACTATAGTGGGCGCAATACGCCCTCTGAGTGAGAGAAGCCCTATGGCTATCTCGAAGTGGTAGTTTACATCAGGCGTGTGTAAAAACGCGATATTGTGGACGCCTGTACTCATCACTTTTACGCATATGGACAGGGTAGGACCATAGTGTATAAAAACCCTCCCATGGGGAGGGAGGCGAATAGGATATTCACTCTCTTCTTCACTTGCGCACCCTCTCCATTCTATAGTCTCTCTACCTACTCAAAGGTGAGAACTCCATTCCTGTTAGCTGCGCGTATTGCTGCGCAACAGGTTATGGGCCCTGTTACAGGGTTTGCCGTCGCACTCTTTGACAGAGTTGCGCCTTGTGGTCATCGCCCACCACGACGTTGCCTTTGCAAAGAGGGACTCGTGTGGTTGTAGGCATTAGACTCAAGGAGGCTCCCTGGTTCATAACAGCCCAATATTGTGCTCTGGAGGAGTACACAGACTAGGCCTCTCGCCTAACTAAACAAGGCCATGTGTAAACTTCCATTAATTTGGAGGCGCTGCACATGATAACCTTGGGGCGATGCTGAGCAGTTCTATTGGCTTAGCGATTAACTGGCAGACTGCAAAGACCAGCGCACAACATAGGATTGACCTATGGGTCAAAACGGGACTAATATTGGCTTTTTATCTTACTCAGTATTGTTATTATTGTAACGCAATGCTGACGTTCTCAAAAGCCAACAGATCTTTACATCTATGTCGTCCCAACTCACTACGCTTGTCCCTGTCTTTGATGGCTCTAACTGGGCCACCTGGTCTAAGCAGATGACCGCCTTCTTCATGTCGCAAGGGCTCTGGGGCTACGTTGCTGGCACCATCCCTGTCCCTCCCGTTGCCGATGCCGCTGAAAGAGCAGCTTGGATGCGAAGCGATGAGATGGCTAGGGGTAATCTTACCCTACGCCTCTCGCCTGCTATACAGCAGGCAGTTACTGGCGACACTTCCCAACTTCTCTGGGAATCTGTCAAAGACCGGTATGGTGCGGTATCCATGCCCCGCATCTACAAAGACTTCAAAGAAGCCATCTCCATTCGCATTAACACTAATCAGCATCCCGCTCCCCAGTTCGAGAAGATGGCTGCCGCTTTTGCTCGTCTTGGAGCAGTCACTGTTGGTACTGGACCTAATGCCACCACTCTTGCCATTCGTCCACAGCTGCAGGCACTTATTGCCATGTCCGCTTTGCCCCAGAAATGGGAGCACCTCATTCCTGTCATGTGCAACAATCTTGCCCTGGCAGATCTTCAGCTCGATACCGTATCAGCTTGTGTTGAGAGCCAGTACGAGACTGAGACCAACCGCGGACAGCATAAGGCCGCTCATAACGCGCAGAAGCTTTCTGCCGTTAAGCGGAAGCGCAACGACCCTCGCTTCTCGAAGCAGGGTTCTTCCCAGCAGCAACCTAGCGCCCCCGGCCCGTCCAACCAGCAGCAGCCTTTTAGGCAGCGCGGGGGACGTGGATCCGGAAAAGGCAAGGTTAAAGGGAAAGGCAAGGCACCTGCCCGTGCTCCACAGCACTCACATATTGCCTCCGTCGCCGCACTAGCCCCCCCCACTTCCCACAAGGTGACTCACATTGGGTCATCTGGTGTCTCCACAAGGACAGAAGTCGAATCACCCTCTCCCCAGAGGACTTCGGGCTTCTTCCCTTCCGTCAATAAGGCATTAACGCTCGCTGAACGGCTGGATGTACCCGCTACAGTCCAGACCGTAAAGACGCTTGAGCAGCGCTTTGCTGATGTTGACGCCCTCATGCGTCCTCGCATTGAAAAGTTCATGGATGAAGAGTATGACTCTGATTTCGATATCGATATGTCGCAGCAGCCTTCGGGCAGCGCACAACCGATAATGAACATTGATGGCCTCGATGACACCGAGATATTTGGTGAGCACTCCAATGCTCTCCAACTTGACTTATCGGATCTGACGATAAGCGATGGGGGTTCTAATATAGAAAACCGTGCCCCCACGCCTCCTTACGTCGACCCGGCTTCTATTGTCGAAGCAACAGTCAGGTGGGCTACTACCGGCGAAAGCCGTTTCCCTCCTCGATCACGTTCTAATGAACGGATTGAATCCATTTGGCGTAGCAATCAACAGTACCTGAAAGATAACGGCCAAGAAACGGACCCTCGTTTCGACGCCCTTGTCTCTCCTTCGGTCTCTATAGGCCGATCTTTGACACCGGAGTCTTTCTTGACTGGACCGGATACTGAGATCCTCGATTGGGGATCATGTGATGAAGAGTACGTCTTTTCTTCACTTAATGCACCACATGCTGATAACGTTACAGTATTAGCCCTGCCCCCAAAAAATCAAAAATGGGGCAGCTGTAATAGTTTCGTATATCTACGAGAATCGCATGTAGTAGCACTGGAGTTACTCAAAATGTACAATATTAGCAGTGCTCTCCTCGATTCCTTTGAGTGCGAGCACAATGAGTACTTCAGTCAATGCGCTAAGTGTTTAGAGCGTACAAAAAATATGTGGCTCCTTGATTCAGGAGCATCAGCACATTTCACTAATAAACTTAGTGACTTCATCGACTATAAGCCAACTGCCAAGTCTGATAAGATTCCTGTAAAGACTGCAGCTCATACACTCTACGTTGAAGGAACCGGAACTGTCTTGCTAGAGCATTACATCGCAGACAAACCCGTGACTACGCGGGTATATCCGGTCCTATACATCCCTAGAATGAGCTCACGTCTTCTATCTATGGGAGTCTTTCTACAGCAAGGTTTGCGCGTTATGGGGAATTCGCAGCATATTAACTTGCTACGTAAAAAGAAGACGATTGTCCAATGTAAACCCCTTCTCTACGGACAATCCTTATATTGGCTAGATGCCTCTATATCCACTCTAACTGAGTCGCTTATTGCGAACCAGTCTGCATTACTAAATGTAGACTATGACCTTATGCATCGTCGCCTCGGTCACCCATCCAAAGAGGTTTTGAGACGAGCTAAGGAACACACTAAGGGCTTCCCAGAAGGGATTATAATTCCCACCTCTGATGACATTTGTCCTGGATGCGCGCAAGGCAAAATGCCTGCTGCCGTACATCCTCCGTCCGATACAAGGGCTAAAGCCTCTTTCAATCGAATACATTCCGATTTGAAAAGCTTCCCTTTACCGTCATACCATAAATACAAGTATTTTATCGTCTTCCTTGACGATTATACTTCGTTTGCATGGATTACTCTTTTACGGGATAAAGCCTCTGCTATTACTGCCTTAAAGCAGTGGCTTGCGCTAATTAAAAATCAATTTAGCGCTACCATAAAAGAATGGATGTCTGATGCCGGCGGTGAATATAAATCGGATGCTTTCCTAAAGCAGCTTAAGGATGCCGGCATTACAGTGCTACAGTCAGCGCCACATACGCCTCAGCAAAATGGGCGCGCTGAGCGCTTTATGCGCACGATAATGGACAAAGCTCAGGCAATGCGCCTTGATGCTTGTTTACCACAGAGTTGGTGGGAATTTGCAGTCCTACACGCTGCACATTGTTACAATAGAACCCCCATAAGTCACCTTCAATGGCAGACTCCTTACAAACTATTGCACAATGAAGTCCCTGATATATCGCATCTTAGAGTATTTGGCTGTGGCGCGTATGTACATATTCCAGAAGCCCGCCGGGTGAATAAACTTTCTCCCAAAAGCGAGCTAATGATCTACCTTGGTAGAGGACCTGGAATGAAGGCTAATGTATTCATGCGCACGCCAAACACCTTGTTCTACTCAGACAAGGCACTCTTTGATGAAGCTCTATTTCCTAGGTGTCCAACAGACAATCCTAGACGTGAGCCCCGTGGTGTAACTCAGTTAGATGATACAGTTCCACACGAGCTGTCTAAAGACCATACCACTCCTGGTGATGATGACGACCTACCACCTGAGCCCCCTATTACTAAAGGGAGGAGCACTCCCCAGCCGGCCGCTGGACCCCCTCCTAGTACTCATACTAGAGGGATTGGATCGCAGCTACCTCCGCCTTTACCCCCTGAACCAGTACCTGGTCCTAGTGAACCTAGGCGATCGGGGCGTACAAGGAAACCAGTTACTCGTCCTGAAAATGTCTATGGAGATAGGCCTCCTACTACGATTATTCGAGACATTGCGCGGACTCGCACATGGCGACAATTGACACAGCCGCAGCCGGGTAGCTCCCAGCAGCGTCCACGTCTGAGTCGGACGGCCTCAGGTGACATTCCTGAACAAGCCGATCCTGACTCTTCCAGTGCACAGAGTGATAATCCGCATGATTCAGACGAAGTAGATCAGCAACTTCTGATCCGCCTAGCTCAGGAAGGGGGAGTCAAATTTCTAGATCTTCTGCTCGCCAAAGCAGTTTCACCATTGGATCTAGAGTCACCTGATACCTCTAATATTCGCGAATGGACCTATCGGGACATTCTTAAAATGCCAAGTGAACCCCAGGAGGAGTGGCGTAATGCGTGCCAAGAAGAGCTTGCCTCTCTTCGCAAACGCAAGGTCTATGATCTTGTTAACCCGCCGAAAGGCAGAAGGGTGATCAAGAATAGATGGGTATTTGACTTAAAGTCAGATGGCCGAAAAAAAGCCAGGCTAGTTGCCAAAGGCTTTTCACAGGTTGAAGGCATAGACTATGACGAAATATTCTCGCCAGTGGTACGGTTTGAGACCGTCCGGATGATGCTCGCGCTTGTAGCGCTGAAGGATTGGCACATCTCTGGACTTGACGTCAAAACTGCCTTTCTTTATGGAGACCTCGATGAGGAACTCTATATGGAACAACCTGAAGGGTTTAAAGACCCTAGCCAACAAAATAAAGTCATGCGCCTTAGGAAGGCTATATACGGACTCAAACAAGCAGCACTCGCTTGGTGGAGAGCGCTGGATAAGTCCATGAGCACCCTTGGCTGCACACAACTTCAATCAGACTCAGGTCTGTTTGTGAATGAGGACAAAACAATCGTAGTTATTGTTTATGTCGATGACGTTCTTTTCCTTGGAAGGAATAAGAAGGACATAGCATCCCTGAAGAGACGCTTCATGGAGATATGGGAATGCAGAGACTTGGGTGATACCAAAGAGTTTCTACGCATGCGCATATTACATTCAAAAGGTAGAATCCTGATAGATCAGCAGGATTACCTTCAGAAAGTGCTGCAGCGTTTTAACCTGATTAACGCCAAATCAGTACCTACCCCACTACCGGAAGGGTATCATCCATCCCCTAATAAGGGAACTGCAACCCCAGAGCTCCGCGCGTCATACCAACAAGTGATAGGATCGCTCCTATACATTATGATTGGTACGCGACCAGATATTGCCTATGCTGTTACCAAGATGGCGCAGTTTGCTGCCAATCCATCGGAGGACCATTATAAGCGTGCACTTTACATTTGCCGCTATTTACTTGGTACCTCAAATTATGCTTTAGTCTTTGACGGCAAAAGCGATGGTGGTATAATAGCATACGCAGATTCTGACTGGGCATCTGACCCAGTAACCAGAAAGTCCACTACGGGCTACTTAGTAAAGATAGCTAATGGAGTGTTCTGCTGGAATTCTAGAGCGCAGAAATCTATCGCGCTCTCATCCACTGAAGCAGAATACATGTTGCTGTGTGATACAAGCAGACAATTGGTCTGGATTCGCTCGCTCTTTAGTGAGCTTGGAATAAATCTCGGACCTATTCCATTATGCGGAGATAATCAAGGCTCCATATTCTTATCTTCTAATCCTGTACAGGAGAAACGGATCAAGCACATTGATTTGCGTCACCATTACATACGTGATGTGATCCGTGAAAAGAAGATAGAGTTATTCTTCATTGAAGGAGCTGAGAACCCCGCCGATCTTTTTACTAAGAACCTGGGTCGCATTAAATTCCTAAAATTCAGGGAACAGCTAGGCCTAGAGTTTGGCTACTTGCCACTCATACGCACCATGCCCGATGATGGGGATTCGTGATGGAGAGCGTGAAGGAACTTTTGTACTTCTGAGGAACACATGTTTCTCTATGTCCTCCGCGTCCATCGTTTCTTCTTCATGGAGACTACAACGAGCAACTGTCTCCTCATAGAACAAGACAGAATCACCTAACTAGACATGGTGCGATGTCGCTTCTCGAAGCAGACATCTGGCTCTAAGCCTCTCATCGAACTACCAGAAGGGAGTTCGTACATCCTGTCCCTGATGGGAACATAATAATCATACTTCAAGATTGGAAGAATGTCGTTGATGATAGCCATTCACAACTTGATGAGACGGGTTAGAGACAGCCATAGTCTCATCAACTCCTACGCAACTCTCACTCGATGCTCATTCCCAATGCTCGTGAGATTGCTAGGTGATTGCTTAGACGCGCTTTAATAAGCTGCACTAAGCAAGGGGGAGTGTTGGAACGAGATAAGTACGTAAGGACCTTATCTATAGCAGTTACGACATTACGGTAGTATGCTTTCCTATTACGGTAGTTGGGATACGTACTATAGTGGGCGCAATACGCCCTCTGAGTGAGAGAAGCCCTATGGCTATCTCGAAGTGGTAGTTTACATCAGGCGTGTGTAAAAACGCGATATTGTGGACGCCTGTACTCATCACTTTTACGCATATGGACAGGGTAGGACCATAGTGTATAAAAACCCTCCCATGGGGAGGGAGGCGAATAGGATATTCACTCTCTTCTTCACTTGCGCACCCTCTCCATTCTATAGTCTCTCTACCTACTCAAAGGTGAGAACTCCATTCCTGTTAGCTGCGCGTATTGCTGCGCAACAGTAAGAGCTGCTGCAATGACAGTTCGGTCGACAGCGGGGTCTATTGATCGGATTACGATTGGTAGTGCGCTTTCGTGTATGGTGGCGTGTCTCCAGCTGATCATTGGCTCATATGCTGCGAGCCACGGGTACCCCAGTACTAGGTCTTCGGCTCCGATGTCGGTGACTAGGAAGCGAATGTTTCTGTGGATGCCTTTGGTCTGTACGTCTAGGTCTATGAAGTGCGTAATTGACCCTGCTTTGTTTTCAGTGTTATCTATATTGTAGATCTTTTTTGGGCGATCCAGGGTCTGCAGTCCCAGCCCCATGTGCTTGACAAATGCTGGTCGTATGAAGTTATCTGTGGCTCCTGAGTCCACAAGCCCTTTTATGTCGGCCATTGAGTAATGTGTGTGAATCGAGACTGGAATTCTAAGAGAACGGAAGTGAGTCATGATTACAGAGTTACAATTTGTTGCCCTCACCCAGGCCAATGGGTTTAGGCATCCCGAAAACCCTCCTGATTCCACAAATCTTGGAATATGAGGTCTTTTACTTCGTCGCTTGCTCCTCTAACCCCTTCCAACCAGTCCTGTGCCGTTTGTTGGGGGGTTGACGCTGCTCTCAGCGACGATTCCGGTTCTTGGTGCGTGTCTGTCCTCCGGACGTTGGTCATGGGGTTCCCCCTTTGTTGTGACTGTCTCCTGGGCCTCGTGCAATCTCGTGAGAAGTGGCCTGGGAGGTTGCAGTTATAGCAGATTACTTCCCTCATGTCGCACCTAGGTCCTTCTCGTCTGTTCTGTCCATACCTTGGTGGGAAGGGGGGCTTTTGTCTCTGAAGGATGTCTTCTGCTCCGGCGAGTCGTGCGCGGGATTGATCTGCCAATGTGTCCATGGCATTTGGGTTGTAACAGAGTGGTGGGTTGTGTGGGGGATTCCACGGTGCTCCGAGGTTGAATCCTCATCGTTGCAGGTTTGGGGGTGCGGCTTTGTTTGACGATGATAGGTTCAGCCTGGCTTGCAGGTGAATGTACTGTTTCTGCTGCTTCATGGTGGCTTCCTTCCACTCGTCGAAGGTTGTGGGATTGTCGAGTTCATACACTTTTGAGAATAGCTTGCTTGGGAGACCCGCAGTGAAGCGGTCGATTGTTTGTTGGTTGTTGAGGCAGTAGTCAGCTTTTCTCACTAGCTGTTCGAACGTGGTGACGTACATGTCAATATCGTCCCCAACCATTTTGAGCCCTTTGGTGAGGGCTGCTTGCACCTGCTCTTGTTCCAGTACGTTGGAAAATCGATCCATGAATCCTGCCATTAGAGTATCCCATAGGTATTTGTTGTAGCGATCTATTCCTTGGTGCAGCTTGTTGTTTAACCACTGGAGGAATCCTAATGTCCATCTGCTGACTAGTGGCCCTTTGACGTATCCTAGAAACAGGAGGCATCGCCTGTAGACGTTGCGCATTACTAAGGCGTCACTATTAAGCCCCCAGTATAGGTGCCATTGTGTGAGGAAAGATTCATAGTCAGCGCGGTCTCCTTTGAATATGGTAGGAGGTTCGCCACTTAGTTTGTCAGGTCCTGGTACTCCCGCTCCTGCTCCTACCGGTCCTCCTGCCAGTGGTGGTCCAAAAGGGTTTCCTCCTGGTGGTCCTCCTCTGGGCGGTCCGCCTCCAAAATCTCCTGGCGCTCCTCCAAATGGTCTTCGTTGTCACGGTACGCGAGAAGCGGACTCTTACTATACGGATATGACCTCGTTAGTAAGTCGTAATGTGTCATGGACAGAAGTATCAGTCAGCAAGAGTAGTAGAATCACATGCCGGTGTGGCATGACTCACTCCTAGGATAGCTGTAGTAGGGTTCGAGCTACTTACGCTATTAGTCATATGGATTCAGGAGGAGCTTTAAAGCTGCCTCATACATGTATAAATAGTGGCTCGATAAGACCAAGATACGCCATCTTGGTCTTCTTCAATCACCACTTTCTTCTCGTCTCATCCACACGTGATTCGCTTGCCTCGTCGTGCAAGTCGTCTTCATCAATCGGATTACCTAGTGGCACGACTTGCCCTAGTGTACAATTGGATCACGTGCAGAACAAGTGCTGTGTACCCCGTGATTAAAGTCACGTGACCTCGAAGAAATATTTCACTAAGTCGTAAACGCCCTTTTGTGGTCCAAGTCGGACTAAACGCCAGTGGTGGCATTACATTAAGACCAAGATCTACCCATCGTGGCGTTTACAACTCGAGACCAGTGGAGAGACTTTCAAACTTACTCCCTCGAATGAAGGGGAGATCGCAACGTCCCAGCACAGTTCCTAGGAGCAGCTCGGTGGAGAGAGTATAGAGGGGAAACAGGATACTTCGTAGACTTCGCATTGGGCCCAACCCGATACCGCCCCGTTGAGTTCAACTTTGACCATCTGTGTTGGGTTGAGATTACTTGGAACCCCATAGACAATCGCTACGACGCAGTTTGCCCCGCGGGAAGAAACTACAACTGCGACATTGACTCAAGAACTCTACCCACAAGAACAGAGTGGGGACGTATAGACGGCCAACCAGAAGAAGAGCTGAGCATTTCTGAACCAAGAACTCCAGCACCATCGGAAACCAGTGGAGACGACAAAGAAACGGACGACAACGAGGAATCAGAAGTCAGGGATATAATACAAACAGCTGAGTCCCTACATATAAACAAACCAGAGAACATCGAAGTGCACCCCCCTGCAGGAATGGCCACCGCAACAATCACCCAAACAGACCTGGCAACCGAAGAAGCCCGTAGAGTCACAGAAGAAACAGAGGCCTACTTACCCATTGACCCAAGTACAGGACACCGAATGACGGCCGACGATGCGGCCATCTTCCGAGTGGTGGGGCCGGACATCCCCGACCCCCCACCAGGGGCAAGCGAGCAAGCAAGACCCAGAAGAGCGGGTGGCAACTTCGGCCAAGGACCACCAGAAGGAGGAAGACCACCGTTCGGAGACAGACAACCGCAATTCGGAGGTGGAGGAGGAGGAGACCCCTTCGGCGGGGGACCACCCCCACCCGCAGGAGGACCACCACCAGGAGGAGCAGCCCCAGGAGTCCCGCACAGAACGGACAAATTGGTAGGGGAAACCCCAAGCATCTTCGACAGCAACAGAGACGAGTACGAATCATTTCTCACCCAATGGCACATTTACTGGGGACAAAACTCAGAAGCGCCGATCATGACCAATGTCTATCGGCGATGCCTGTTGTTCCTAGGCTTCATCAAAGGACCGCGAGTGTCAAACTGGACGCTCGGCTTCCTCCAATGGCTCAATAACGAGCTACACCGAGGAAGAAGCCGATACGACCCCTACTTGTGGGACACTCTAACAGCAGGATTCTCAGACCGATTTTCGAATGTCCTGGAACAAGAACAAGCACAGGCCACCCTGGCCAAAGGATTCAAAATGATCGGAGATGACATTGATTCATACATCACCAACTTTGAACAGCTAGCGCGGAAAGCTGACTACCGACTCAACGACCGCCAAACGCTGGACCAATTCATGGCGGGTCTCCCGAGGGCCCTATTTACAAAAATATACGAACTAGACGATCCGCAAACCTTCAACGAATGGAAGGAAGCAGCGCTGCGACGACAAAAACAATACATTCATCTGCGCGCCCGCCTAGGACTCAACACAACACCCCGCAACGTGCCACCGTCGCGACCACAACAAAACTGCGGATACGCCCTGCAGTGGGCACCGCCCAGGTTCCCACCACCACGCTACGATCCAAACGCCATGGACACATCAGCGGACAGAACCCGCGCGCGCCTTGCGGAAGTAGGAGATCCAAATCGCAGCAGCCACCAGAAACCGCCATTCCCACCAAGAGGAGGACCAGGACAAAACCGAGAAGGCGGACCACGCAGGGACATGAGGGAGGTCATCTGTTACAACTGTAACAACCCTGGCCACTTCTCACGAGAATGTACACGCCCCAGAAAGCCAAGACAGCAGTATCAGCCACGCGCAAGCACAAGTCGCAACGCAGAAACCGACTACTACGGCCAAGAGACAACAATGGCACGTCGCGCGGAGATTACACCCGAAGGGCAAGCCAAAGAGTGGATGGAAATGCTTAGAGGGGCTAGCGACGAGGTGAAAGACCTCATATTCAAGGATCTCTGGACCCAAGAGGGTTTTCAGGACGCCTGAACCCATCGGCCTGGGTGAGGGCAGTCAACTGTAATTCTGTAATCATGACTCGCTACCGTTCGCTCCGAATTCCAGTATTGATTCGTACAAATTACTCCATGGCTGACATCAAGGGGCTCGTTGACTCCGGAGCCACCGACAACTTTATAAGACCCGCGTTCGCTAAACGCATGGGCCTCGGGCTACAAACCCTTGAGAAACCAAAAAAAATCTGGAACATAGACAACACAGAAAACAAAGCTGGGTCCATTACACACTTCATCGACCTAGACGTCCAAACCAATAACGTCTCTAAAACTATGAGGTTCCTCGTCACCGACATAGGAAATGAAGACCTTGTCCTCGGATACCCCTGGCTAGCAACCTATGAACCAACCATCAGCTGGGCGCATGCTACCATCCACGAAGGGGCCCTTCCAGTAGTGCTCCGATCAATCAACCCCACGGAAACGCAAACCACCATTGCCAGCGCGATGACCCAAGGCGAAGCCGAAAAGATTGTCCAAGAACTCGAGGAGGAATGCCAGATACGTACCACGGCCACCAAACTAGCCATCGCAGCTAATCGAAACACCATTGTGACAGCCCTCCCAGAACCATACCAGCGCTTCGCAAAAATCTTCAGCGAAGAGGCATCCCACCGATTCCCGCCATCACGACCGTGGGACCATGCAATCGACTTCAAACCCGGTACACCCCCCAGCATCGACTGCAAAGTCTACCCAATGTCACAAGACGAAGACAGACAACTGCGTGAATGGCTGGATGAACAACTCAAACTGGGTTACATCCGACCCTCAAAATTGCCCTACGCCTCGTCATTCTTCTTTATCAAGAAAAAAGACGGAAAGCTGAGACCAGTACAAGACTATAGGCGAATCAACGCTTGCACGGTGCGCAATCAATACCCACTACCTCTCATGGCGGAACTCATCAACGACCTTGGGAACGGACACATATTCACCAAACTCGACGTCCGTTGGGGATACAACATACGGATCAAAGAAGGCGACGAGTACAAAGCTGCATTCAAGACGAAATACGGATTATTCGAACCCCTTGTCATGTACTTTGGACTCACAAACTCACCGGCAACGTTCCAGAACATGATGAACAACATCCTGGACGACACAATTCGCGTCTTCGCAGCAATGGGTACTATCATCCACGTTTACATGGACGACATCGGCATCGCAACACTTGAACACGCAGGACTCCAGACACACATAGACGCAGTATGCGCGATACTCCAAGTCGCAATGGACCATGACCTCTACTTCAAACTGTCCAAATGCACCTTCCACCAACCGCGAATGGATTACCTGGGGGTAATCCTGGAAAAGGGGGTAACTCGCATGGACCCCATAAAAATTGCCGGCATACGTGACTGGCCCACACCTACGAAGGTACACGATGTACGCTCTTTCCTAGGCTTCTGCAATTTTTACTGCCTCTTCATTCGCGGTTTCGCCACATACGCACGAGCCCTCAACAAACTCACACGCAAAGACGTGGAATGGACATGGGGCAAAGACGAAGAAACTGCTTTCCAAAACCTCAAACGCCTAGTCACCAGCGAACCGGTACTCGCACACCCCACGCTAACGGATCAGTTTGAACTTGAAGTAGACGTGTCCGGATACGCAGTAGGCGCAGTACTTCTACAAAAGAAACAAGATGGGAAACGACACCCCATTGGATATTTCTCGGCCACCCTGAACAAAGCCGAACGCAACTACGACATCTACGATCTAGAACTACTGGCCATCGTCAAGGCGCTACGACACTGGAGACCATTTCTGGCAGGATCCCCGCACAAGGTCAAAATCTTCTCGGACCACCTCAATCTCACGCACTGGAAATCACCACAAAAGATAAGTCGTCGCGTAGCCCGAGAAGTCCTAGAACTCATGGAATACGACTTTGAGATTCACCACATTAAGGGAACAAACAACGGCCACGCAGACGCACTATCGAGGAGACCAGACTATGACAGAGGAGAAAGAGACAACGAAGGAGTCATAGTCCTACCAGAAAAGGTATTCGCGCGAAGCCTTACCACACAAAGCCCAGAAACACACGATCAAGATGAGCAAGTCATACGCCCCTGGGCAGACCCCCACAAACTCAAGAAAATTGACGGAGTCTGGTACCATCAAGGAGCACGAGTCATCACTGGAGGACCAAAGGAAATCCGCACCATTATCGCCAACCACCATGACCCCCCAGTCTACGGCCACCCCAGAATCAAACGAACGACGAGAATCATCGAACGAAGTCACTGGTGGCCAAACATGTCGAAACAAGTAACAGAATACGTCCAAGGATGCACCGAGTGCCAACGCCACAAAGTCAACAACCACCCAACAAAGGCACCACTAGTACCAATCACACCGAAAACCGACGCTAAGCCATTTGAAGTCATTGCCCTCGACTTCATTACTAAACTACCGGAATCACAGGGATACAACTCCATCCTCACGGTAACCAACCACGACTGCACCAAAGCGTCGGTGTTCATCCCCTGCAATGAAGAGATATCAGCAGAGGAAACCACAGCACTGTACGTCACTCACGTGTTTCGGAGATTCGGATTACCGGCGAAAATTATCAGCGACTGAGACCCACGTTTTGCATCAAAATTCACACGAGAGCTATGCCGAATCCTTGGCATATACCAAAACATCTCCACGGTGTATCACCCCCGAACAGATAGACAATCAGAGCGCACCAACCAATGGCTAGAGCAATACCTACGGTTCTGGACCAACGAACGTCAAAACAACTGGGTGCAGTTCCTACCCATGGCAGAATTCGTGCATAACAACTGGCCGCATGAGGCAACAAGAAAGTCCCCGTTCTCACTCATGATGGGGTATGATCCGCATGCTGACTGGATCGATAAGCCATCCCCCATCCCACAGGTGCTCACGCGACTCCAACAGTTCCGCGAAGCACAAAGGGAAGCCCAGAACCTCATCAAAAAGGCACAAACCATGTGGATCAAACACCGAAACACACCCAGGTACCAAATCGGAGATCAAGTGTGGCTAGAAGGGCGACACCTTCGAACCAATCAACCAATGGCCAAACTGGTGGCACGACGGCATGGCCCCTTTAAAATCACACGTGTCCTATCACCGGTCAATTATCAACTCGAACTTCCCACGCAGTGGAGTATTCACCCCGTGTTTCACATTGACTTACTCACGCCTTACCGTGAAACGCCCATGCATGGGAAAAATTTCCAGCGCCCACCACCGGACCTCGTGGATGGGGAAGAGGAATACGAAGTGGAACGCATTCTAGACTCCCGAAGATTCGGCCGGAGCAAGAAAATGCAGTACCTCGTGAAATGGAAGGGGTACCCAGACTCGGAGAACCAGTGGGTCAACAAAGATGACATCTTCGCTGACGACGCCCTAGCGGAATACGAACGGAGTTCGAATGCAAGGAAGATCCATATAAGGCAAGGGCAAACCACGAACTGCTCCCCATCCTTTCATCCTGGACTCCTCACTACAACCGCCATGTCTCTTCCCACTTCCACCTCTTCCACCCCTCTCGCTGCCCGTCTTGTCGACAGCCTCACCCACGAAGAACTCCAGGAGGCTCTCGCCAACGCACAGTCCATCATCGACGTCGAGGAGCCCGACCAGCCCGCCACCTACTGGCTCACCAACGACAACGGCGACCACCTCAACACAGTGCCGTACACCGAGGCCGAAATTACTCGGCTTCGTGCAGCTGTCGGACTCTTTGCGAGTCCCCCATCTCAACCTGAACCCACTCGAGTCGAGTTCAAGCAGGAAGAAGACGCCCGCAACCTGGAGATGGCAGGAGTGGACAAAGACACGGGATTGGAAGGAGTCAGCGGAGGACTGGAAGCGCCGGCAACTAGCGACAGCCGCAGCCAGGCGGGCCGTCATCTACCACCGACGCCGACAACACACCGAGACACTGAGAGAGCAGTGTACAAAGCAGTCGAAGGGACTCTAAGGGAGTGGTACCCAGTTGAGCAACCCTATCTCATTACGGCCGCCGACTCTGACAACCCCCGTGAAACCCCCTACGCATGTGACACCACGGGTCGCCCCATATACCGCGGAGGCGTGGTTGTCGACACCCACGACTCCACACTGCCGGCTGTTCGCCTCCGGTACCTAGGAGGGTCGTCGCGAGTCGCACCACACGGGTACAAACACAACCGGGGGGAGGACTTCGTCCATTACCCCATCACCGACGCCCAAGGAGTGACCCGCCAGGCCTCCTACATTCAAGTCATCGTGGGGCCAGACCCCATCGTCCTCGGACTCGTGGAGGACAGCGACAAGGTATATAGCTGCCCCTTGTATGCCAAACCTCACGTCTGCGATGCCGGCAAACCCCACTACACGCCAGAAGATCTATTCGCCCTCGTCAGAGGGCACAGCAACCAACATCGAGTGGACCGGGCTGTCAATGAGTTGAAGGACGTAGGGCTTAAAGGGGAGCTAACCCGGTTCCGCGCGTACAGACACGAGGCGGAGAGGATGGAGCAGCGGCTCCACACCCTGGCTCAGGCGCTCGGAGGAGTACAGTCGGAGCTGGCCCGCTGTAAGTTCTGGCTGGAGATGGCGAACATGTTGGATCGAATCACGGAAAGGCAGGAGGCATGGGTCGGAGGAATAGGCCCCACTCGGCGCCGTGGTCGTTGTGGCTGAAAAGGGGGTGATGTCACGGTACGCGAGAAGCGGACTCTTACTATACAGATATGACCTCGTTAGTAAGTTGTAATGTGTCATGGACAGAGGTATCAGTCAGCGAGAGTAGTAGAATCACATGCTGGTGTGGCATGACTCACTCCTAGGATAGCTGTAGTAGGGTTCGAGCTACTTACGCTATTAGTCGTATGGATTCAGGAGGAGCTTTAAAGCTGCCTCATACATGTATAAATAGTGGTTCGATAAGACCAAGATACACCATCTTGGTCTTCTTCAATCACCACTTTCTTCTTGTCTCATCCACACGTGATTCGCTTGCCTCGTCGTGCAAGTCGTCTTCATCAATCGGATTACCTAGTGGCACGACTTGCCCTAGTGTACAATTGGATCACGTGCAGAACAAGTGCTGTGTACCCCATGATTAAAGTCACGTGACCTCGAAGAAATATTTCGCTAAGTCGTAAACGCCCTTTTGTGGTCCAAGTCGGACTAAACACCAGTGATGGCGTTACATTTGTGGTGGTGGTCCTCCTCTTCCAGGAGGTGGGTCCGGTTGGTTGGGGCCTACTGCTCGGAATATGGCGGCGGCGTCCGCCATCATTCTGTGGCCTGTAGTTGGGTTTATAGGCCTGAGGTAGGATTCTGCTTCTTCTGCTATCCTTCGTGCTTCTTCGGTAGCTGCAACTTCTTCCATTGTTTCAACTGCGGTTGTGGTGGCCATTGTGATGGCTGGGGAATAGATGTGGATGGTTTCTGGCTCGTTTATGTGGAGGGACTCAGCTGTTTGAACCAGTTCCTCTTCCTCTGGTTCGGCTTCTTCCAACTCTTCTTCGTGGTCTGTGGTTTCGCCTTCACTTGTTTCTGATGGTGCCAGAGTTCTTGGTTCTGATGTGCTGAGCTCCGGTTGTCCGTCTATGTGTCCCCACTGCTCTCTTGTAGGTAGTCCTCGTGAGTCAATGTTGCAATTGTAGTTTCGTCCTGCCGGTCTCACGGCGTCCCACCTGTTGTCGATGGGGTTCCACATAATCTCTACCCAACACAAGTTGTCAAAGTTGAACTCAACTGGTCAGTATCAGGTGGGCCCCGACGCGAAGTCTACAAAGTATCCTGTGTCTCCTCGATATTCTCTCCACCGGGCTGCTCCTAGGAATTGTGTGGGTACGTTGCGGTCTCCTCATCGTTCGAGGGGGTACAGTCTGAAGTTGGTCCACTGATCTCAGGTTGTGAATGCCACAGTTGGTGGATCTTGGTCTTAATGTAACGCCACTACCGGCGTTAAGTCTGACTTAGACTTTGAAAGGGCGTTCACAACTTAGTGGAATAAGAACTTGCTCGTCTGGAGCTCTTCGGGGTGGCTTAGTCACGCGATCTCGTGATCGGAGTCGTTGCACCAGGACGCTTCTCAAGCTCACTGGGCAGTAGGTGAGTCGACTTGCTCAAGGGAGACAAGCGAAAGGCAGGAGTGCAAGTCAAGATGGTAGTGATTGAAGAAGACCAAGATGGCGTTCTTGGTCTTCCGCGTACCCTACTTATACAGTTTGCGGGGTAGCTTTAAAGCTCCCCTCCAATCCGAGACAACTAGTAGTGTAAGTAGCTCAAACCCTACTACAGCTACTACTAGGAACAAGTCATAGTATCTAACATGTGATACTACGACTGCTGACTGATGTGTTAAGTCCATGACACATTACTACTTACTAAGGGGTCATAACCATGTAGTAAGAGTCCATTTCTCTGATCGTAACACAGGTAATCCATATGCGGTTGGTGGAATATGCATTTGGACGGTTTAAAGTAGAGGTCGTGGTCCATTGCGACTTGGAGGACTGCGCATACGGCGTCAATGTGTGCTTGGAGGCCGGCGCGTTCTAGTGTTGCGAAACTGATGTCATCCATGTAGACATGGATGATTGTGCCCATCGCCGCAAAGACTCGGATCGTGTCGCCTAGTATGTCGTTCATCATGTGCTGAAAGGTGGCTGGTGAGTTCGTGAGTCCAAAGTACATGACAAGGGGTTCAAAGAGTCCATGTTTCGTCTTGAATGCCGCTTTGTACTCGTCACCTTCTTTGACACGTATGTTGTTGTATCCCCAGTGGACGTCGAGTTTGGTGAAGATGCGTCCATTGCCAAGGTTGTTAATGAGTTCAGCCATAAGTGGTAGTGGGTACTGGTTACGTATGGTGTAGGCGTTGATCCTCCGGTAGTCTTGTACTGGTCGCAGCTTCCCGTCTTTCTTTTTGATGAAGAAGAAGGATGAGGTGTATGGGGATTTGGATGGTCGAATGTAACCTAATTTCAGCTGTTCTTATAGCCATGTTTTCAGTTGCTTGTCCTCTTCCTGACTCATGGGGTAGACTTTGCAGTCTATGGTGGCAGGTGCTCTGGGTTTAAGGTCGATGGCATGATTGTAGGGTCGCGAAGGTAGAAATTGATGTGACGCCTCTTCGCTGAAGAGTTTGGCGAATCATTGATACAGTGCTGGTATCTCGACTTCCCCCAGTGGTTGATAGGCTGCAATCGCTAGTTCCGTGGCTGTTGTTTGTATTTGGCATTCTTCTTCTAGCTCTTGTACGATCCCTTCCGCTTTGTCAGGTGTGATAGCTGCTGCAAGGACGGTGCAATCCGTGGTGGGGTCTATTGACCGTAGAACTATGGGTAGTGCACTTTTGTGTATGGTGGTGTGTCTCCAGCTGATCGTGGGTTCGTATTCCGCGAGCCATGGGTATCCTAGCACTAGATCTTCAGCACTGATGTCCATGACCAGGAAACGAATGTTTCTGTGAATGCCTTTGGTCTGTACGTCTAGGTCTATGATGTGTGATCAACCCAGCTTTGTTTTCCATATTGTCTATATTGTATATCTTTTTGGGTCTTTCTAGGGTTTGTAGCCCTAGGCCCATGCATTTGGCAAACGCTGGTCATATGAAATTGTCAGTGGCTCCTGAATCTATGAGCCCTTTTATGTCGGCCATTGAGTAACACATGCGAATCAAGACTGGGATTCTGAGAGATCGGAAGCGAGTCATGATTACAGAGTTACAATTTGTTGCCCTCACCCAGGCCAATGGGTTTAGGCGTCTCGAAAACCCTCCTGATTCCATAAATCTTGGAATATGAGGTCTTTTACTTTGTCGCTTGCTCCCCTTACTCCCTCTAACCATTCTCGTGCCGTTTGTTGGGGATTTGGAGTGTGTGCAGCTTGTAGCAACAACTCAGGTTCTTGGTATGTGTCTGTACCTCGGATGCTGGTGATCGGGTTTCGTCCTTGCTGCGATTGCCTTCGAGGTCTTGTACAATCTCGTGAGAAGTGACCTGGTAGGTTACAGTTGTAACAGATGACTTCCCTCATGTCGCATCAAGGGCCTTCTCGCTTTCCCTGCCTGTACCTTGGTGGGAACGGGGGTCGTTGCCTTTGCAGTATGTCTTCTGCTCCTGCGAGTTGTGCTCAGGAGTGGTCTGCTGACGTGTCCATGGTGTTTGGGTCATAATGAGGTGGCGGATTGCGTGGCAGATTCCATGGTGCTCCGAATCCCAGTCCTTGTCATTGGGGGCCTGAGGCATGTTTTTGGTTGGTGAGGATAGGTTCAACCTGGCACACAGGTGAATGTATTGCTTCTGCCGCTTCATGGTGGCTTCTTTCCACTCGTCGAAGGTCATGGGATTGTCGAGTTCATATACTTTAGAGAATAGCTTGCCTGGAAGACCCACAGTGAATTGGTTGATTGTTTGCCAATCATTGAGGCAGTAGTCAGCCTTTCTTGCTAGTTGCTCAAACGTGGTGACATACGTATCGATGTCATCTCCAACCATTTTAAGTCCTTTGGCCAAGGTTGCTTGTGCCTGTTCCTGTTCCAGTACGTTGGAGAATCTGTCTGCGAATCCGGCCGTTAGGGTATCCCAGAGATATTCGTCATAGCGATCTATCCCTGGCCGTAGTTTGTTGTTCAGCCACGGGAGGAATCCTAGTGTCCATCCGCTGACCAGCAGTCCCTTGACATACCCTAGAAATAGGAGGCAGCATCGGTAGACATTGCGCAATACAGGTGCGTCGCTGTTGAGTCCCCAGTATAGGTGCCATTGCATGAGGAAGGGTTCATAGTCAGCACGGTCTCCTTTGAATACAGTAGGAGGTTTGCCACTCAATTTATCGGGTCCTGGTACTCCTACTCCTGGTCCTGCTCCTGGTGGTCTGTGTAACGCCACCACTGGTGTTTAGTCCGACTTGGACCACAAAAGGGCGTTTACGACTTAGCGAAATATTTCTTCGAGGTCACGTGACTTTAATCATGGGGTACACAGCACTTGTTCTGCACGTGATCCAATTGTACACTAGGGCAAGTCGTGCCACTAGGTAATCCGATTGATGAAGACGACTTGCACGACGAGGCAAGCGAATCACGTGTGGATGAGACAAGAAGAAAGTGGTGATTGAAGAAGACCAAGATGGTGTATCTTGGTCTTATCGAACCACTATTTATACATGTATGAGGCAGCTTTAAAGCTCCTCCTGAATCCATACGACTAATAGCGTAAGTAGCTCGAACCCTACTACAGCTATCCTAGGAGTGAGTCATGCCACACTAGCATGTGATTCTACTACTCTCGCTGACTGATACCTCTGTCCATGACACATTACAACTTACTAACGAGGTCATATCTGTATAGTAAGAGTCCGCTTCTCGCGTACCGTGACATCACCCCCTTTTCAGCCACAACGACCACGGCGCCGAGTGGGGCCTATTCCTCCGACCCATGCCTCCTGCCTTTCCGTGATTCGATCCAACATGTTCGCCATCTCCAGCCAGAACTTACAGCGGGCCAGCTCCGACTGTACTCCTCCGAGCGCCTGAGCCAGGGTGTGGAGCCGCTGCTCCATCCTCTCCGCCTCGTGTCTGTACGCGCGGAACCGGGTTAGCTCCCCTTTAAGCCCTACGTCCTTCAACTCATTGACAGCCCGGTCCACTCGATGTTGGTTGCTGTGCCCTCTGACGAGGGCGAATAGATCTTCTGGCGTGTAGTGGGGTTTGCCGGCATCGCAGACGTGAGGTTTGGCATACAAGGGGCAGCTATATACCTTGTCGCTGTCCTCCACGAGTCCGAGGACGATGGGGTCTGGCCCCACGATGACTTGAATGTAGGAGGCCTGGCGGGTCACTCCTTGGGCGTCGGTGATGGGGTAATGGACGAAGTCCTCCCCCCGGTTGTGTTTGTACCCGTGTGGTGCGACTCGCGACGACCCTCCTAGGTACCGGAGGCGAACAGCCGGCAGTGTGGAGTCGTGGGTGTCGACAACCACGCCTCCGCGGTATATGGGGCGACCCGTGGTGTCACATGCGTAGGGGGTTTCACGGGGGTTGTCAGAGTCGGCGGCCGTAATGAGATAGGGTTGCTCAACTGGGTACCACTCCCTTAGAGTCCCTTCGACTGCTTTGTACACTGCTCTCTCAGTGTCTCGGTGTGTTGTCGGCGTCGGTGGTAGATGACGGCCCGCCTGGCTGCGGCTGTCGCTAGTTGCCGGCGCTTCCAGTCCTCCGCTGACTCCTTCCAATCCCGTGTCTTTGTCCACTCCTGCCATCTCCAGGTTGCGGGCGTCTTCTTCCTGCTTGAACTCGACTCGAGTGGGTTCAGGTTGAGATGGGGGACTCGCAAAGAGTCCGACAGCTGCACGAAGCCGAGTAATTTCGGCCTCGGTGTACGGCACTGTGTTGAGGTGGTCGCCGTTGTCGTTGGTGAGCCAGTAGGTGGCGGGCTGGTCGGGCTCCTCGACGTCGATGATGGACTGTGCGTTGGCGAGAGCCTCCTGGAGTTCTTCGTGGGTGAGGCTGTCGACAAGACGGGCAGCGAGAGGGGTGGAAGAGGTGGAAGTGGGAAGAGACATGGCGGTTGTAGTGAGGAGTCCAGGATGAAAGGATGGGGAGCAGTTCGTGGTTTGCCCTTGCCTTATATGGATCTTCCTTGCATTCGAACTCCGTTCGTATTCCGCTAGGGCGTCGTCAGCGAAGATGTCATCTTTGTTGACCCACTGGTTCTCCGAGTCTGGGTACCCCTTCCATTTCACGAGGTACTGCATTTTCTTGCTCCGGCCGAATCTTCGGGAGTCTAGAATGCGTTCCACTTCGTATTCCTCTTCCCCATCCACGAGGTCCGGTGGTGGGCGCTGGAAATTTTTCCCATGCATGGGCGTTTCACGGTAAGGCGTGAGTAAGTCAATGTGAAACACGGGGTGAATACTCCACTGCGTGGGAAGTTCGAGTTGATAATTGACCGGTGATAGGACACGTGTGATTTTAAAGGGGCCATGCCGTCGTGCCACCAGTTTGGCCATTGGTTGATTGGTTCGAAGGTGTCGCCCTTCTAGCCACACTTGATCTCCGATTTGGTACCTGGGTGTGTTTCGGTGTTTGATCCACATGGTTTGTGCCTTTTTGATGAGGTTCTGGGCTTCCCTTTGTGCTTCGCGGAACTGTTGGAGTCGCGTGAGCACCTGTGGGATGGGGGATGGCTTATCGATCCAGTCAGCATGCGGATCATACCCCATCATGAGTGAGAACGGGGACTTTCTTGTTGCCTCATGCGGCCAGTTGTTATGCACGAATTCTGCCATGGGTAGGAACTGCACCCAGTTGTTTTGACGTTCGTTGGTCCAGAACCGTAGGTATTGCTCTAGCCATTGGTTGGTGCGCTCTGATTGTCTATCTGTTCGGGGGTGATACACCGTGGAGATGTTTTGGTATATGCCAAGGATTCGGCATAGCTCTCGTGTGAATTTTGATGCAAAACGTGGGTCTCAGTCGCTGATAATTTTCGCCGGTAATCCGAATCTCCGAAACACGTGAGTGACGTACAGTGCTGTGGTTTCCTCTGCTGATATCTCTTCATTGCAGGGGATGAACACCGACGCTTTGGTGCAGTCGTGGTTGGTTACCGTGAGGATGGAGTTGTATCCCTGTGATTCCGGTAGTTTAGTAATGAAGTCGAGGGCAATGACTTCAAATGGCTTAGCGTCGGTTTTCGGTGTGATTGGTACTAGTGGTGCCTTTGTTGGGTGGTTGTTGACTTTGTGGCGTTGGCACTCGGTGCATCCTTGGACGTATTCTGTTACTTGTTTCGACATGTTTGGCCACCAGTGACTTCGTTCGATGATTCTCGTCGTTCGTTTGATTCTGGGGTGGCCGTAGACTGGGGGGTCATGGTGGTTGGCGATAATGGTGCGGATTTCCTTTGGTCCTCCAGTGATGACTCGTGCTCCTTGATGGTACCAGACTCCGTCAATTTTCTTGAGTTTGTGGGGGTCTGCCCAGGGGCGTATGACTTGCTCATCTTGATCGTGTGTTTCTGGGCTTTGTGTGGTAAGGCTTCGCGCGAATACCTTTTCTGGTAGGACTATGACTCCTTCGTTGTCTCTTTCTCCTCTGTCATAGTCTGGTCTCCTCGATAGTGCGTCTGCGTGGCCGTTGTTTGTTCCCTTAATGTGGTGAATCTCAAAGTCGTATTCCATGAGTTCTAGGACTTCTCGGGCTACGCGACGACTTATCTTTTGTGGTGATTTCCAGTGCGTGAGATTGAGGTGGTCCGAGAAGATTTTGACCTTGTGCGGGGATCCTGCCAGAAATGGTCTCCAGTGTCGTAGCGCCTTGACGATGGCCAGTAGTTCTAGATCGTAGATGTCGTAGTTGCGTTCGGCTTTGTTCAGGGTGGCCGAGAAATATCCAATGGGGTGTCGTTTCCCATCTTGTTTCTTTTGTAGAAGTACTGCGCCTACTGCGTATCCGGACACGTCTACTTCAAGTTCAAACTGATCCGTTAGCGTGGGGTGTGCGAGTACCGGTTCGCTGGTGACTAGGCGTTTGAGGTTTTGGAAAGCAGTTTCTTCGTCTTTGCCCCATGTCCATTCCACGTCTTTGCGTGTGAGTTTGTTGAGGGCTCGTGCGTATGTGGCGAAACCGCGAATGAAGAGGCAGTAAAAATTGCAGAAGCCTAGGAAAGAGCGTACATCGTGTACCTTCGTAGGTGTGGGCCAGTCACGTATGCCGGCAATTTTTATGGGGTCCATGCGAGTTACCCCCTTTTCCAGGATTACCCCCAGGTAATCCATTCGCGGTTGGTGGAAGGTGCATTTGGACAGTTTGAAGTAGAGGTCATGGTCCATTGCGACTTGGAGTATCGCGCATACTGCGTCTATGTGTGTCTGGAGTCCTGCGTGTTCAAGTGTTGCGATGCCGATGTCGTCCATGTAAACGTGGATGATAGTACCCATTGCTGCGAAGACGCGAATTGTGTCGTCCAGGATGTTGTTCATCATGTTCTGGAACGTTGCCGGTGAGTTTGTGAGTCCAAAGTACATGACAAGGGGTTCGAATAATCCGTATTTCGTCTTGAATGCAGCTTTGTACTCGTCGCCTTCTTTGATCCGTATGTTGTATCCCCAACGGACGTCGAGTTTGGTGAATATGTGTCCGTTCCCAAGGTCGTTGATGAGTTCCGCCATGAGAGGTAGTGGGTATTGATTGCGCACCGTGCAAGCGTTGATTCGCCTATAGTCTTGTACTGGTCTCAGCTTTCCGTCTTTTTTCTTGATAAAGAAGAATGACGAGGCGTAGGGCAATTTTGAGGGTCGGATGTAACCCAGTTTGAGTTGTTCATCCAGCCATTCACGCAGTTGTCTGTCTTCGTCTTGTGACATTGGGTAGACTTTGCAGTCGATGCTGGGGGGTGTACCGGGTTTGAAGTCGATTGCATGGTCCCACGGTCGTGATGGCGGGAATCGGTGGGATGCCTCTTCGCTGAAGATTTTTGCGAAGCGCTGGTATGGTTCTGGGAGGGCTGTCACAATGGTGTTTCGATTAGCTGCGATGGCTAGTTTGGTGGCCGTGGTACGTATCTGGCATTCCTCCTCGAGTTCTTGGACAATCTTTTCGGCTTCGCCTTGGGTCATCGCGCTGGCAATGGTGGTTTGCGTTTCCGTGGGGTTGATTGATCGGAGCACTACTGGAAGGGCCCCTTCGTGGATGGTAGCATGCGCCCAGCTGATGGTTGGTTCATAGGTTGCTAGCCAGGGGTATCCGAGGACAAGGTCTTCATTTCCTATGTCGGTGACGAGGAACCTCATAGTTTTAGAGACGTTATTGGTTTGGACGTCTAGGTCGATGAAGTGTGTAATGGACCCAGCTTTGTTTTCTGTGTTGTCTATGTTCCAGATTTTTTTTGGTTTCTCAAGGGTTTGTAGCCCGAGGCCCATGCGTTTAGCGAACGCGGGTCTTATAAAGTTGTCGGTGGCTCCGGAGTCAACGAGCCCCTTGATGTCAGCCATGGAGTAATTTGTACGAATCAATACTGGAATTCGGAGCGAACGGTAGCGAGTCATGATTACAGAATTACAGTTGACTGCCCTCACCCAGGCCGATGGGTTCAGGCGTCCTGAAAACCCTCTTGGGTCCAGAGATCCTTGAATATGAGGTCTTTCACCTCGTCGCTAGCCCCTCTAAGCATTTCCATCCACTCTTTGGCTTGCCCTTCGGGTGTAATCTCCGCGCGACGTGCCATTGTTGTCTCTTGGCCGTAGTAGTCGGTTTCTGCGTTGCGACTTGTGCTTGCGCGTGGCTGATACTGCTGTCTTGGCTTTCTGGGGCGTGTACATTCTCGTGAGAAGTGGCCAGGGTTGTTACAGTTGTAACAGATGACCTCCCTCATGTCCCTGCGTGGTCCGCCTTCTCGGTTTTGTCCTGGTCCTCCTCTTGGTGGGAATGGCGGTTTCTGGTGGCTGCTGCGATTTGGATCTCCTACTTCCGCAAGGCGCGCGCGGGTTCTGTCCGCTGATGTGTCCATGGCGTTTGGATCGTAGCGTGGTGGTGGGAACCTGGGCGGTGCCCACTGCAGGGCGTATCCGCAGTTTTGTTGTGGTCGCGACGGTGGCACGTTGCGGGGTGTTGTGTTGAGTCCTAGGCGGGCGCGCAGATGAATGTATTGTTTTTGTCGTCGCAGCGCTGCTTCCTTCCATTCGTTGAAGGTTTGCGGATCGTCTAGTTCGTATATTTTTGTAAATAGGGCCCTCGGGAGACCCGCCATGAATTGGTCCAGCGTTTGGCGGTCGTTGAGTCGGTAGTCAGCTTTCCGCGCTAGCTGTTCAAAGTTGGTGATGTATGAATCAATGTCATCTCCGATCATTTTGAATCCTTTGGCCAGGGTGGCCTGTGCTTGTTCTTGTTCCAGGACATTCGAAAATCGGTCTGAGAATCCTGCTGTTAGAGTGTCCCACAAGTAGGGGTCGTATCGGCTTCTTCCTCGGTGTAGCTCGTTATTGAGCCATTGGAGGAAGCCGAGCGTCCAGTTTGACACTCGCGGTCCTTTGATGAAGCCTAGGAACAACAGGCATCGCCGATAGACATTGGTCATGATCGGCGCTTCTGAGTTTTGTCCCCAGTAAATGTGCCATTGGGTGAGAAATGATTCGTACTCGTCTCTGTTGCTGTCGAAGATGCTTGGGGTTTCCCCTACCAATTTGTCCGTTCTGTGCGGGACTCCTGGGGCTGCTCCTCCTGGTGGTGGTCCTCCTGCGGGTGGGGGTGGTCCCCCGCCGAAGGGGTCTCCTCCTCCTCCACCTCCGAATTGCGGTTGTCTGTCTCCGAACGGTGGTCTTCCTCCTTCTGGTGGTCCTTGGCCGAAGTTGCCACCCGCTCTTCTGGGTCTTGCTTGCTCGCTTGCCCCTGGTGGGGGGTCGGGGATGTCCGGCCCCACCACTCGGAAGATGGCCGCATCGTCGGCCGTCATTCGGTGTCCTGTACTTGGGTCAATGGGTAAGTAGGCCTCTGTTTCTTCTGTGACTCTACGGGCTTCTTCGGTTGCCAGGTCTGTTTGGGTGATTGTTGCGGTGGCCATTCCTGCAGGGGGGTGCACTTCGATGTTCTCTGGTTTGTTTATATGTAGGGACTCAGCTGTTTGTATTATATCCCTGACTTCTGATTCCTCGTTGTCGTCCGTTTCTTTGTCGTCTCCACTGGTTTCCGATGGTGCTGGAGTTCTTGGTTCAGAAATGCTCAGCTCTTCTTCTGGTTGGCCGTCTATACGTCCCCACTCTGTTCTTGTGGGTAGAGTTCTTGAGTCAATGTCGCAGTTGTAGTTTCTTCCCGCGGGGCAAACTGCGTCGTAGCGATTGTCTATGGGGTTCCAAGTAATCTCAACCCAACACAGATGGTCAAAGTTGAACTCAACGGGGCGGTATCGGGTTGGGCCCAATGCGAAGTCTACGAAGTATCCTGTTTCCCCTCTATACTCTCTCCACCGAGCTGCTCCTAGGAACTGTGCTGGGACGTTGCGATCTCCCCTTCATTCGAGGGAGTAAGTTTGAAAGTCTCTCCACTGGTCTCGAGTTGTAAACGCCACGATGGGTAGATCTTGGTCTTAATGTAATGCCACCACTGGCGTTTAGTCCGACTTGGACCACAAAAGGGCGTTTACGACTTAGTGAAATATTTCTTCGAGGTCACGTGACTTTAATCACGGGGTACACAGCACTTGTTCTGCACGTGATCCAATTGTACACTAGGGCAAGTCGTGCCACTAGGTAATCCGATTGATGAAGACGACTTGCACGACGAGGCAAGCGAATCACGTGTGGATGAGACGAGAAGAAAGTGGTGATTGAAGAAGACCAAGATGGCGTATCTTGGTCTTATCGAGCCACTATTTATACATGTATGAGGCAGCTTTAAAGCTCCTCCCAAATCCATACGACTAATAGCGTAAGTAGCTCGAACCCTACTACAGCTATCCTAGGAGTGAGTCATGCCACACCAGCATGTGATTCTACTACTCTTGCTGACTGATACTTCTGTCCATGACACATTACGACTTACTAACGAGGTTATATCTGTATAGTAAGAGTCCGCTTCTCGCGTACCGTGACAGTCTGCTTCCTGGTGGGGGTGGTCCGAATGGATTCCCTTCCAGGGGTCTGCCCCTTGGCGGTCCTCCTCTGAAGTCTCCTGGTGCTCCTCCGAATGGTCTTCGTGGTGGTGGTCCTCCTCTTCCAGGGGGTGGATCTGGTTGGTCGGGGCCTACCGCTCAGAATATGGCGGCATCGTCGGCGGTCATTCGATGGCCTGTTGCTGGGTTGATGGGTCATAGGTAGGATTCTGCTTCCTCGGCAATCCTTCTGGCTTCTTCGATGGCTATTGCTTCTTCTCGTGTTTCAGTGACAGTGGTAGTGGCCATGGCGGTTGCTGGGGAGTATATTTGGATGGTCTTGGGTTCGTTCAAATGGAGGGACTCAGCTGTCTGGATGATTTCGGCCACTCCTCTGGATTCTTCTTCGGATTCGTCGTTTTCATGATCGGTGGTTTCCCCTTCACTTGTTTCTGATGGTGCTGGGGTTCTTGGCTCTGACGTACTGAGTTCTGGTTGTCCGTCTATGTGTCCCCACTGTTCTCTTGTGGGTAGTCCTCGTGCGTTGATGTCGCAGTTGTAGTTTCATCCAGCTGGTCTTACAGTGTCCCACCTATTGTCGATTGGGTTCCACGTAATTTCTACCCAGCAGACATGATCAAAGTTGAACTCAACTGGTCGGTATCAGGTGGGTCCTGACACGAAGTCTATGAAGTATCCGGTGTCTCCTCGGTATTCTCTCCAACAGGCTGCTCCTAGGAATTGTGTGGGTACATTGTGGTCTCCTCTTCATTCGAGGGTGTATGGTCGAAAGTTGGTCCACTGTTCTCAGGTTGTGAATGCCACGGTGGGTAGATCTTGGTCTTGATGTCACGCCACTACTGGCGTAGAGTCTGACTTAGACTTCGAAAGGGCGTTCACAAGGTCACGTGACCTGCATTGTTGCACCAGGACACTTCCTAAGCTCACTGGGCAGTAAGGGATATTCAACTTGCTCAAAGGAGACAAGCGAGAGATGGGTGTACAAGTCGAAGAGGTAGTGATTGAAGAAGACCAAGATGGCTGCCTTGGTCTTCTGCGTATCCTACTTATACATTTGCGGAGATGCTTTAAAGCTCCCCTCCAATCAGAGACAACTAATAGCATAAGTAGCTTGAACCCTACTACAACTACTACTTGGAATGAGTCATGATATCTAACATGTGACACCACGACTCACTGACTGATACTACTGTCCATGACTCATTACTACTTACTAAGGCATCATAACTGTATAGTAAGAGTCCACTTCGTTGATCGTGACAGATACGTGGTTTCCGCAGGCTTCTCATTTGTCACGCACCCATCTGTCTCACTTTGTTTCAATTGCGCCCGACTCCTTTCGACTGGCGGTTTGCGCCATCAAAAACCACTACACCTTCTCAAGTTGATCTGGCACACGCGTGGACCCACATGTCTTCATAACTCTCGATGTAGTACATCCCTTTGTACCCAATTCAGTGTAAGGTGCCAGTCTGGTGTCATGTGTTTGGCTTAGCCATACACCCTGTATTAGTATATAAGTCGCGCCCTACCTAGCTTGTACGGTAGACTTGACTTCTTGTGTAATACCACATAGTCTTTGCCTCACAAACTGACCTTTGACTCACCATTGCACTTGAGTGTAGCGGTATGACACCTCGCTACGTCAAGCTCAAGTGTGAACTAAAAATAAGTGAACTGTCAGGTGAGCACACCCAAGCCTGGTGCGGAGATAAATCACACGCTAACGCACAGTCACGGCGGAGGGACAATCGACTCGGAGTCTTTATGCAAGAACTCAAGATGTCAAGGTCACGCCGTGGTACGCTGAGTGGAGAACCAAGAGGACAAGTTAGGATTGCAGAGTAAGGAGTACAAGGAGAAATGCGCACCTGAGTGGAGAACCAAGAGGACAAGTTGGTTCCACTCAGGACACTACAGGGAAGTTTATATACGCTACTGGAGCTGGGCTTAAACTGAGTCTGAACACTATTACTAAGTGTATAGTAAGACTCCATGACTCAGGAGCTGACACGTCATGTCTAATAATAGCGCTATCTATTGTGCTGACTGATGCACTTGTCATAGCGCTGACGCAATGCCTTATCTTGCTGAGTAAATCCTAATACAGCGAGTAAGCGTAAACTACTAAGCGAGGTCTAGAACTATCTAGAACGTTCCGTCCTTATCTACCAATCCAAGAGTCCGTACGTAAATGAAATGTGACCGGGTTGGGTTGTCCCGTTAGGGGTGCAACTGTCCCAGGGTCACGTGCTTATAGGTGCACATGGTGGCAACATGTGACTGACGATATCTCGTACTTTGGCCCTTCGTATCTTCCTTAAATAAATCCGTAAAAATACAGAAAAATAAGGAGAATAATGTACGCGTCCATGACATCACCCCCCTTCTTAAGGGTCAACGTCCGCATTGGCCTCTGTGTACATATGAGATGCTTGCCAAGGCAAGGACGCGTAGATGAGTGCTGCTATTTTTCTAGGTGCGCCCGGGTTTGAGGAGTGGAACTCCTTGACTTTGTCCGGGGCATGCGCTAGGTTTTTAGCTGGCTCCCAAGTGTCCTCGCCTTCACCGTAGCCTTTCCAGCGAACTAGGTACTTAAGAGTATGACCAAAGAGTTTGGAGTCTCTTATATGGTCAACCTCGTACTCTTCTTCCCCTTCGACTGTAACAGGGTCGGGTGGAGGTGGCCTAAGCCCGTTAACTTCGTTTCCCTTGTAAGGGGAGAGGCAGTCTACATGAAATACATCATGGATCCGTAATGCAGGGGGAAGTGCAAGCTTGTAGTCGACGTCACTTTTGACTTCAGTGACTTCAAATGGGCCTAGTTGTTTTGGGCCCAGTTTGGACGACTGCTGGTGTATCTTTATTTGCTTAGCTTGCAACCAGACCTTGTCCCCGACGTTGAAGACGTATGGTTTGTGTCTCTGTTCAACGTCTGTTTGCATTCGCCTTTTACTTAGGCGTAGAGCTGCCTCTGCATCCCTTCTAGTGGAAACTAGGTGTTGTAGACACTTATCGAGCGTTGGGATACCAGTGGGCCTACCAGCGGGAATGGTGAAGTCCGGTGTGTAACCGTATAGTAGCTCAAAGGGGGTGTGCCCCGTGGCTGAGTTGAGTCTACTATTGACTACGAATTCCGCTGTAGGGAGCAGGTCTGCCCAATCATCCTGCCTCTTGCTAATGAACAAGTGCAAGTAGACTTCTACTTCTTGGTTTTTGCGCTCTACCTGTCCATTAGCTTGAGGGTGATAGGCGGTAGTAAGGCCTGCGTCTATCCCGAGTCGCTTGTATAATGCCCGCATGCTCCTTGCAGCAAACTGGGGTCCCCTGTCACTGATGATTTTCTTGGGGATCCCGTGCAAGGGGAAGACTTGCTCAAAGTAGATGGATGCTACCCCATCAGCCGTGATTTGGGACGTCACTGGAAATAGATGGATCTGTTTCGTATAATGATCCACTATGTCAAGGATCATGTCCTTTCCACGTGACATGGGTAGTGGGCCGATTAGATCGACTCCGACTATCTGCCATGGTCCCTCAGGTACTTCCTGCGGCTGAATTCTGGCTTTGGGGTGCAGGTCTTTGCGATAGCGTTGGCATCGATCGCATCCTTCTACATACGAGCTGACAAAGCCTGCCATGCGTGGCCACCAATAGTAGCGACTGACTAGCTCGATGGTGCCGTTCTTACCAGGGTGACCGGTGGTGATGGAGTCGTGGCATGACTTAACCACATCTCGTCTTAATGTCCGGTCATTGGGAACGTACAGTTTCCCCCTATGGTAAACTAGGCCGTCATCTTCCTCCCACATCGCGACTCCGTCCATGAGAGCTTTTGGAGCGGTCTTTTGTAAACTTTTGAGACCCTCTATAACTTCTGCTTCTCGAATGGAGGCGAGTCTTATGCGATTCCCTAGGGAGTCCACTTCTGGGCGGAAGTGTGCTTGGGCGGCATTGAGGAAATGCTTAGGTTGTAACACCTGAACCTGGCGGTTATCCTCGTTGTCTCTGATGTGGTCTCTCGAGAATCTACTTAATGCATCGGCTTGCATAGAGTCTCCCTTTTTGTAAGTGATTTTGAAGGTGAAGCGACTTAAGTACAGGGCCCATCGGGCCTGTCGACGGTTTAAGTCCTTCATGCTTGCCCACCATTCCATGTTTTTATGGTTGGTGATCACTTCAAAGGAGATGCCTTCGAGGAAGTGTCTCCAGTCCTCTAAGGCGCGGATTAAGCCGAGCATTTCTCTGTCGTAGATTTCGTAGTTGCATTCTTCTTTGCTCATAGACTGCGAGCGATACGCAACAGGGTGCCAGAGACCATCAGGATACTTCTGAGTGAGTATACCGCCGGTAGCAAATCCTGAAGCATCGGTTTCGACTCTTGTTGGAAGCTGTGGGTCGTACACCTTGAGAATGGGTTCTCGTACGAAGCTTTCCTTCAAGTGGTCAAAAGCCTTCTGCTGTTCAGAATGCCATTGCCATGGAGTGTCCTTCTTTGTGAGGTCATGCAAGGGTCGGGCGATAGCTGCGAAGTCCTTGATGAATCGACGATAGAAGTTGGCGAACCCAATGAACACTCTAACCTCTCTGAGCGTTTTGGGTGTAGGCCACTCCCTTACTGCAGCGACCTTGCCAGGGTCCATCTGCACTTCTCCGGGACGGATAATCATCCCAAGGTACTCCATTTCCTGCCTTTCAAAGTCGCATTTCTCAGGCTTGAGATAGAGGTTGTGTTCCTGCAGTCTCCTGAGCACTTCGCGTACGATTTTGCGATGGTGCTCCAGGGAGTTACTATAGATGAGGATATCATCCATGTATACTGCGACCTCTCCTGCTGCGATTAGATCGGCAAAGACGGCGTTCATGAGGGCTTGGAAGGTGGCTGGGCTGTTCGTCATTCCAAAGTACATAACCTTTGGTTCGTATAGCCCACGATTAGTGATAATGGCGCCCTTCCATTCATCTCCGGGTTTGATCCGGATATTGTGATAGCCCCATCTTACGTCGAACTTGGTGAAGACCTTGGCTCCTTTCAACCGGTTTATGATGTCAGCGGTGAGCGGTAGTGGATATCGGTTCTTAATAGTGATTTTATTAAGATGACGATAGTCCTGCACTAGACGGAGTTTGCCGTCCTTTTTCTTAATGAAGAATACTGGTGAGGCCATCGGTGACTTGGATGGGACCAGGTATCCTTTTGAGATGTGCTCTTGCAGGAATTTGTCGAGTTCCACTTGCTCGCTTGGGGACATGGGATACGTTTTGACCCTCCAGTGTTTAACGGCATCTGGTTCGAGGTCTATAGCATGATCCCACGGTTGATGCTCAGGGAGCCTCTGGGATTCCTCCTCAGAGAAAACTTTTGCGAAGTCTCTATAGTGCTTCGGTACCATTTCTTCAAAGGTTTTCTTAGGTTTGGAGGCAGTGGCTTTCTCGGCGATCTGCTGAGAGTATGTGAAGCCTGCCAAACAGAAGACTTTGTCTTGGACCGTGTCGAGCACTTTCTCCGCAAGGAGACGGCGGCGTTCCATTCGGTTCGCCATGATGCGCGTCACCTCTACCTCTAACTCTGGTGGCGCTGTTTCAGCGGTCGAGTTAAGGCGCATAATGCCTTCCTGCCAATCTATTTGCGGGTTCCTTTGCCTAAGCCATGGTAGTCCCAAGATGACGTTCTCTGGGCCGAGTGAAGTGACTAAGAAGTCATAACTTTCTTCACTAGGGCCAACTTTCAGAGAGAGTCTGACTTTATGGGTGATACTACCGGCTTCGTTGAGAGTCCCATCTATATTGTATAGGGTGATGGGACTTGCAAGAGGAACCTGCAACATCTTGTGGCGGTCAGCGTACTTTTTGTCCAGGAACAACGAAGTTGCCCCAGAGTCTACCATTGCTGCTACTTTTACAGTACGATGACGTCCTTTTAAATACACAGAAATATGAAAATGTGATTTTTTATCTTTTGTTTCGGGAATAATAGTAGAAGACAGTGCTGCATCAGAAATCATCACGTGCGGCATTGCTTCTGAAGAAAGTGGAGCAAAAGGAACACTACCATTGTTCATCTCCGAGGCAGATGTAGATGTAATAGAATCAGGAAAACAAGAAGCCGAACTAACACTACTATCTAACTTACAGGCATGAATCGTATGAATTACAGGAGGTGAGTCCGAAACGAGGTGAGAGCGTAAACACATATTACAACTACATGAAGCCGAGTCATCTACTGTAGAGGGGCCGGTTGCAGCTATACGCGACCCCTGATCTAAAAAGCCACTTTGAACGCATCCAGCTGTTCTTGCTGCTTTTCCAACATTCCCAACAACTTTGCCACATCTGCCTGGGACGTCTGGGCAGGGGAAGTACTTGTTGCGGCTGCTGCCGCAGTGTTGGACGTCGATGGTGGACTAGGGGATTCCGTTGTTGCTGCAGCTTTCGCTTTAGCTGGTTTCCCCATTTTCTTGTTTTGACAGACGTTTGCTCGGTGCCCTGCTCTTTGGCACCAATTGCAGACATCGCGTTCATGGTTTCCATCCTTTTTTGTGTGCTCCTTCGAACCACACCCGTAGCATTTCCCTCTCATCCATAGTTGAAACTTGCCCCGAGTTTTGAAGATTTCCTCCTTTGGTCTGTTGCCTTGCTGGCGCGTAGCGTCGACTTGCATGGCATCAGGGTTGGAGGTGGTGTGTGGTGATGACGATGAAGACATTCCTTTCTTGCTCTGGCGTTGGCGCAGTCGTTGATCGATGACTTGCGCACTTTGCTTGAGCTCGTTGTATGTGTTATGGGGCTTGTCTGTGATGGCGAGGAGGTCCTTGATCTCGTCTGTGAGACCATCGTAGAAGCAGGTGCGGAGGTCGATGATGGACCACCCGGTTTGTCCAGAGTACTGCTCGAATATGGATGCATATTCGGCAACCGTCTTTTTTCCTTGTCTTGTTTTCTTTAGCTCTTCTCGAGCTATGTCTTGTACGTCCAGGGGGCTAAACCTGCAGTTGAACTCTTTGACGAAGTCCGACCAGTTTCCTCCGAAAGGGATGGTCCCTTGGTTGGCGGACTCCAGATATGGGAGTGCCCAGGTTTTAGCGTCCCCTTCCATCAGGTTGAGAGCGGCGGCAATCCATCTATGCTCATCCGCATACCATTTGCTGTCCACTGTATGCCATGTATTCATGGCGTCCCCTAATGATCCTGCCCAGTTGTGGAAGGCGGCAAGGAAATGACGGGCATCCGAAGAGGAGCCTTTCCCATCCCAAGCTTTGGGGCGGGCCACTATTTCCTTGTTCTTCCCGTTTCTGGGGCGGGTAGCAGTTGCCGAGGCCACCTGCGCTGTCAGGGCTGTGACTTGTTGCGCGAGGTTTCCGACAGCTATGCCGAGGTGATTGATAAGGTCCAGGCAGTCCTGGACGGTAGGTGGGGGGAGTGGTGTCGGTGGTGCGGCATGAGGGAGGGTGCTTCCGCTTGGTTGTGACATCTCATCTAATTTCCTCTGTCTCTCTTTTCGTTCTGCCTCCTCTTGTGCCCGACGGAATTCTTCTAAGAGAAGGAGTTGTTCGTCTGGTGAGATCTCGTCCCAGTCTTGGATACGAGATATGAACTCCTTTTCTTTCTTAGTCGGAGGAGGGAGGGTGAATTTCGAGCGAGCTCCGCTGGGATACTGAGCTTGTGCTAGACGAGCTGTCTGTTTCCCTTTCTTGGGAGCCACGTTCTTCATCTTCCCTTATGTGGGAGAGGAGTGGGTGAGGAGGGGTTTCGAGACGAGGGATGAGGTTTGCAGTGATGGCTATTAGCTGCGGGACTGTAAATTCTGTACCGAGGACTGGGATTTCTAGGCCGTAAAGCTCTAGTAGGCCGTAACAGTACTCGGGGTCGTGGTAAATTGCCTGCACGTATTGCTCGGCGATGTTACGAGGGGGTAGTTCTAACTGGAACCCCTGGTAACGGATGTTGACACCGTCTTCGTCAATAAAACTTTCGCCTGATTGGGCGAGTGTTGCTTGGGAGGAGGAGTGGGCGGAGTGGAAAGATTCCGCAGATAGTGTGGGTGAAGGTGAAGCATACACTGGTGATGGGATCCGGTCTTGTTCGGACTGGGTGTCCTGGTGTACATGCAGCGATGCCGAAGCAGAGGCTGTAGTTTGGGGTGGTGTGATAGAAGCTTGTCTCCTCCTGAAGAGACGACGAAGACGGGTGCAGACGTTCGCAAGTATGCGAGGCAGTTTGAACGTGTGTGAGGGTGGGTTTAGACGACAGGATACAACGAGCACGAAACGCTAACTCGAGGGTGACTGGAATGCCCTATCAAGCGAGACCAATACACAGTGATTGTTTCACACTGTGCGAGGCTGCGGCGATAAAGGGACACTCAGGAATAATGAAGGGTTATGTGTAGAGCTACAAGGCTGTCTGCCTCAGTCTTCTCGACCTGTTGGCTGCCTCTCACGCCGAAGCGCTCTCAAACCTTTCTGGTTGGTATGCGTACAGCTGTCGCAGGCTAGGCCTGGCTGGCTCAATGTCTAACTGCAGCTTATCTGGCGTGATGACCAGTTCTGCAGCCAGTACCCAGAGGCGTCTACTGATGACCAGATAGACCCAATAAAGGCAAGCACAATGTATGCCGGTTTACGGACACTACAGTTGTACCACAAATGCACAGATTCTGCTTACGGACTTCCCCAGGCAAAGAGTGAGGTAGATAACACAAGGACTGATGGTCGTCAACCACCTAGAGAGTAGTGAAGGGACTGGTGAGTGGAGAGGGCTCAGGAGTGTAAGAAGAACTTGTCCTAATGTAGCGGTATGACACCTCGCTACGTCAAGCTCAAGTGTGAACTAAAAATAAGTGAACTGTCAGGTGAGCACACCCAAGCCTGGCGCGGAGATAAATCACGCGCTAACGCACAGTCACGGCGGAGGGACAATCGACTCGGAGTCTTTACACAAGAACTCAAGATGTCAAGGTCACACCGTGGTACGCTGAGTGGAGAACCAAGAGGACAAGTTAGGATTGCAGAGTAAGGAGTACAAGGAGAAATGCGCACCTGAGTGGAGAACCAAGAGGACAAGTTGGTTCCACTCAGGACGCTACAGGGAAGTTTATATACGCTACTGGAGCTGGGCTTAAACTGAGTCTGAACACTATTACTAAGTGTATAGTAAGACTCCATGACTCAGGAGCTGACACGTCGTGTCTAATAATAGCGCTATCTATTGTGCTGACTGATGCACTTGTCATAGCGCTGACACGATGCCTTATCTTGCTGAGTAAATCCTAATACAGCGAGTAAGCATAAACTACTAAGCGAGGTCTAGAACTATCTAGAACGTTCCGTCCTTATCTACCAATCCGAGAGTCCGTACGTAAATGAAATGTGACCGGGTTGGGTTGTCCCGTTAGGGGTGCAACTGTCCCAGGGTCACGTGCTTATAGGTGCACATGGTGGCAACATGTGACTGACGATATCTCGTACTTTGGCCCTTCGTATCTTCCTTAAATAAATCCGTAAAAATACAGAAAAATAAGGAGAATAATGTACGCGTCCATGACATTGAGTCCCCGTTTTCGCTCGCCTTTTCACTTGAGCCCTGACTTTCCGCTATTGTCCTTGTGCCCCTGGGAGGCCAAGTGATACTTGTTCACCACCGAACTGAGTCCTAACAGACTTC